>JAXRKP010000495.1:125000-289409 GCA_037039925.1 Doris montereyensis
GGGCATCGGTAGCTGAGTAGTTAGGTTACCAGACTTGGTATCATGAGGTCCCTGAGAGAGCCCTTGAAATGGCAACACAGTCGCTTACGGCCTCAGTTGACTTCGGTGAGTTGGTAGGATATGCTGTCATTCAATTCCCTTTTGTAATTTCCTTCTTTGGATCAATAAAGTATCATTATTATTATAATTATTGTTATTATTATTATTATTATTATTATTATTATTATTATTATTATTATTATTATTGTTATAATTATTATTATTATTATTATCATCATCATCATCATCATCATCATCATCATCATCATCATCATCATCATCATCATCATCATCATCATTATTATTTATTACTATTATTATTATTATTATTATTATTATTATTATTATTATTATTATTATTATATTATTATTATTATCATTATTATTATTATTATTTATTATTATTATTATTATTATTATTTTTGCTGTTCTTCTGCAGATTGACCCGCTTATGAAGAAGTACGGTACTCCACAGCCTGAGGGCAATAGGTAATAACTGTCTTCCTGAGACGCAGACTGTCACACTTTGTTCCTTAATGGATTTGGATAGATGTTTGTGTCATTTTGCGTGAATAGAATATTAAAAAGATGGATTTATAGTCCATTTGCCTGTACTCACCCTTATATCATTTCATTCCCCCTCCCCCCAACAGACTATTTCATTCATAGTCCTTCTCAATTCTTCCCTGGGAATGGGAAGCATACTTCACAGCTGCCTGTTATTGTACACATTTAATACTCTGACTTGATCCTTCTCTCCCCATAGCGGGATACTCATTCACACCCGAGTCAAGTAAGAAAGATAGATTGAAGCACCTTTCCCATGAGAGCAATGTAGTGAGAGAAAAAATGGCCTAGCCAGGGTTTTGAACCAGTGGTGTCGTGATGACAACCTCACAACATTAGCAATTATGTCACAAGGCCCCCAATACAAACATCAGGAATTTCGGGGGACTGGGCAGTCCAGAAGCAAGGTGTCGGCCTCTCAAGCCGAAAGGGTTCAAGTTTTTTCAGGTAAAATTACCTGCCTGGTGTGTGAATTAGTCTCAATTGGAGAAGGGCGATAAAAAGAAGGTCCTGTGTGCAGGTCACAACACTCTGTGCACGTTAATGACCCTTGGCTGTTTACAGGTCAGTCCAGGCAAAATTAAATTTATGACCGAATATCCTCTGAGTTTTTGGTGTATGTAAAATTTTTAATCAAATCTGGAACTAGATTTTCTTTTCTGTTCTTTCTGTTTCTTTGAATGGCGTTGGCATTGTTTGTGACTGAGTGTGAGTGTTTGCCTGTACCTGTGTCTTGTTAGTGTGTGTCTATGTTGATGGGAGGAATTGGATGAGGGGTGGGGGAGGGGGAGAAGGGGAAAGAGGATGGGAGGCGGGGGCAGCTGGTGGACATTACTGGTAGGTCCTATTTTTTCTGTTGCGCTACTTGTAGGTGCTACTTGTAGGTGCTACTTGTAGGTGCTACTTGTAGGGGCTACTTGTAGGGGCTACTTGTAGGTGCTACTTGTAGGTGCTACTTGTAGGTGCTACTTGTAGGTGCTACTTGTAGGTGTTACTTGTAGGGGCTACTTGTAGGGGCTACTTGTAGGGGCTACTTGTAGGTGCTTCTTGTAGGTGCTACTTGTAGGGGCTACTTGTAGGAGCTACTTGTAGGTGCTACTTGTAGGGGCTACTTGTAGGTGCTACTTGTAGGTGTTACTTGTAGGTGCTACTTGTAGGTGCTACTTGTAGGTGTTACTTGTAGGTGCTACTTGTACGTGCTACTTGTAGGGGCTACTTGTAGGTGCTACTTGTACGTGCTACTTGTAGGGGCTACTTGTAGGGGCTACTTGTAGATGCTACTTGTAGATGCTACTTGTAGGTGCTACTTGCAGACGCTACTTGTAGACGCTACTTGTAGGGGCTACTTGTAGGGGCTACTTGTAGGTGCTACTTGTAAGTACTACTTGTAGGCGTTACTTGTAGGTGCTACTTATGTCCCTTCGTTCTTTTACTTCACTTTCATCTTGCCTTTTCCTCTTAAGTCACCCTGAGATCACTGCATATGATTGACAGGGTGAACTCCAACGAAACATTCAAATTTGCATGAATTTACCTTACGATGACCACATATGACACAGGGGGTGAATTTTGATGACACAATCGAACAAGAGGAGGGGTGGTGGCAGTGGTCGTGGTGGTTGAGAAAGATGGATGTTACTAGACACAAATCATGCAAATGAATTATTTTCTCTTCAGGTAAATTCATGTCCATCAGGTTTTTCTAAAGTTAAAGGTTTTGTTGGGGTGGGAGGGGGGGGGGGTGAGGGTAATGGGATGTAGTAGATAATAATGAATGTCTCGTTGTTGAGAAAAAAAAACATAAAGAATCTTAATTTTATACAGACATGCTTTCTCTTTTCTTGTAAAGTTGAGCACAGTGTATATCTTTTTCATGTTTTTGTTTTACTTCCTCAGAATTATGACAGAAAATTCTTTCAAAGACTTTCTCTGCATAGAGCAAAAGGTATCTTTCTTTTACACGTGTTTTTAAAAATTCTTGCTTGAGATATATTACATTGATATATTTTTTTAAACTAGCTTATAAAAGCTTACTTTCTTAAATGAAAATTTTAATAGATTTTATTAAGGCTGTATTTATCCTGTGTGTGTAAATGTTTGTGTGTGTGTGTGTGTGTGTGTGTGTGTGTCTGTCTGTGGAATATGATTTTGTAACAGAGTTACTTGTTTCTCTGAAGGATATTTCCCAAAGTAAATGAAAACACATGACGTAATCGATCTTAGTGAATGAAAGCCTCTAGAGATTTTCTTGTATTGTCTTGAACGTTGTGGAAGTTTCCGTTTCTGGAAGAGTCTTTCTTATTAAGTATAAAAGGGCAGTTTATCTTTGATTGAGGGAGTGCAAGAAATAGCTTCTTCAAATGTGAGGGAAGTGCATGACTGTGATTCCACCTTTATATTCCAGCATTGTGAAATTGTTTCACTGCATTGATTGATTGTTGACTGTGAGTATAATAAACGTCTTTGTTGTAATTATTAATTGAGTTTTGGCGTTTCTGGATTGTGTCTACGCCTTCGTCAACATCTAGATCTAGAGAAAATCGTCTCGCTCCATTACCCTTCGTAACATTCTGGGGGCTCGTCAGGATCAGATAATCTGGAATCTAAACCTATCCCGTTAGATCTAGATTTGTACAAATTCCATAGATCTAGATTTGTACAAATTCCATAGATTTAGATTTTACATCATCGAAGGAGGACAGGCAAGATTGAATCTAGGTAATCTATATCTGGGTCTAGATCTAGACCTAGTTGAGGAAACCCTAGGCATTGAATCTATTGATATCATCGAAGGAATTACCCTTAGATCTAAACGGAAGGATTACCACGGTAGGACTATTGTTGACAGATCTAAATCAGTGGCCTACACCTTGGAACCGTCTATTGAAGAAAAGAAGTCATTATGTCAGAGGTCATCGCTAGATTATCGACAGAGTGTGAGGTCAAGGGCCTATCAGCAGATGAGAGAAAAGACTACATCAAGAATAGATTGAGAGAGGAGATGGAGAGAGAGGAAAGAGAAAGAGAACGAGAACAGCAACTGGGACTGGAGATGGAGAAATTACGGCTGGCCGAAGAGGAAAAAAAAAGAGAGCACGAATTGGTAATGGAAAGATGTCGACTGGAGGCAAACATTAATAACAACAGTTCCTCAGTGGTTCCTGCATCTAAACTACCAAAGCTACCGCCATTTGTAGACTTTACTTGTCATAAATTGCACACAGTTTAATACTGCATTCATGTAGCTTGATGTATTAAATTCATATTGTGTATCAATATATTTTCCTCAAAGTATGTAATGCGCCTAGAGCCTTACCCTTGTAGGGATGAGTGCACAACAGAAATGTACATTATTACTATTATTATTACTATTATTATTATTATTATTATTATTATTGTTATTATTATTATTATTATTATTATTATTATTATTATTATTATTATTATTATTATTATTATTATTATTATTATTATTATTTTTATTATTATTATTATTATTATTTTTATTATTATTATTATTATTATTATTATTATTATTATTATTATTATTATTATTATTATTATTATTATTATTATTATTATTATTATTATCATTATTATTATTATTATTATTATCATTATTATTATTATTATTATTATTGTTGTTGTCGTCGTTGTCGCTGTCATTGTCGTTGTCGTTTTTGTTGTCGTAGTTGTAGTTGTTGTTGGTGGTGGTGGTGTTGTTATTATTAATAATAATATTATTGTTGTTGTTGTTATTATTATTATTGTTGTTGTTGTTTACTAAGCACTCAGTAAGAGCTGAAACTCTAGTTGTGTGGTGAGTACAGACCGTATTCCCACACAGGTGCTGGCTCATCAACTTTACATCCTTCCTGCTTCAGCTGGCCATTTCATTTGGCCCCAATGCGCGTGAATACAGACATAATGTTAACTTTGAACATTTGAAATAGTTGCATGTTTTTCAATAAGTTAAAATAGCTTGGTTTTTCTATGGACAGATCAAAAAATTTGAGAATTTATTTCACATTATGGAAATACAGATTCTTCACTTTTAATGTTAGGCTTGTTTGTTTTTGTTTATTTGTTTGGGGTTTTGTTGTTTTATTTGTGTGTATTGAGTACTTTTAACGTTGTTTTATTTGTGTGTGTTGAGTACTTTTAACGTTGTTTTATTTGTGTGTATTGAGTACTTTTAACATTGTTATATTTGTGTGTATTGAGTATTTTTAACGTTGTTTTATTTGCGTGTATTGGGTATTTTTAACGTTGTTTTATTTGTGTGTATTGAGTACTTTTAATCTTGTTTTATTTTTGTGTATTGAGTACTTTTAACGTTGTTTTATTTGTGTGTGTTGAGTATTTTTAACTTGTTTTATTTGTGTGTATTGAGTACTTTTAACGTTGTTTTATTTGTGTGTATTGAGTATTTTTAACGTTGTTTTATTTGTGTGTATTGAGTACTTTTAACGTTGTTTTTTTTTTTGTGTGTTGAGTATTTTTAACGTTGTTTTATTTGTGTATATTGAGTGCTTTTAACGTTGTTTTATTTGTGTGTATTGAGTACTTTAAACGTTGTTTTTTTTTGTGTGTGTTGAGTATTTTTAACGTTGTTTTATTTGTATATATTGAGTACTTTTAACATTGTTTTATTTGTGTGTATTGAGTACTTTTAATGTTGTTTTATTTGTGTATATTGAGTACTTTTAATGTTGTTTTATTTGTGTATATTGAGTACTTTTAACGTTGTTTTATTTGTGTATATTGAGTACTTTTAACATTGTTTTATTTATGTGTATTGATTACTTTTAACGTTTTTTTGTGTGTGTGTATTGAGTACTTTCAACATTGTTTTATTTGTGTATATTGAGTACTTTTAATGTTGTTTTATTTGTGTATATTGAGTACTTTTAATGTTGTTTTATTTGTGTATATTGAGTACTTTTAACGTTGTTTTATTTGTGTATATTGAGTACTTTTAACATTGTTTTATTTATGTGTATTGATTACTTTTAACGTTTTTTTGTGTGTGTGTATTGAGTACTTTCAACATTGTTTTTTTTGTGTATTGAGTACTTTTAACGTTGGATTTTGTTGTGGAGGGGAGAGGGGTGGGAAGTTTATTTTATTTTAGCGTTTCTTTCACTCAACAAGCCTAAAAGTTTATCATTATTATTTTTATGTATTTTGATATCATCAGGAAAAAAAGTAGTCAATGATTGCTGCGACAGAATGCTGTCTTGTAAGCGACACAGTAATGATTCGTTTGAGGTCACCCTCACACAGCAGCAAGTAAGTGTTTTAACTCATAAGTGTTTTAACTCATAAGTGTTTTAATTCATAAGTGTTTTAACTCATAAGTGTTTTAACTCATAAGTGTTTTAACTCATCAACCGTGAAATGACACATGCTGCGTAGGTGAGGCATTCAACTTTTTTGCTGAGCAACACAGACAGCGTTACTTTAAGATTCTTCTTCCTGAACCACGAAAATAGGTAAATAAAAAAGTTGAACGAAGATACAAGCAATGAAACTTCCAAGTTATGTAAACAACGCTGTCTGTGTTGCTCCGCAGAAAATCGCATGGATTACCTACATAGTGTACGTCACTTTGCGGTTAATGGCGCCACCTTGAAAATATTCACAATTTTTTGGGGGAACAAATTTCACGGTTGAAGAGTTATGGGGAAGGTCCTGAGCAAGGCACTTTTACCACAAATTGGACAAATCTGGTTTATTGAACTTTTGGGATGGAGCAGTTCATTCCCTTCACATTAATACCATAAAAAAAACACACCATCGATTCTTTTATTTTTTACAATTTAAAAAAAGCTGATTATAAGCCTTACGTTCAACACATCAATTGTACAATAAAAAACAGAAATTTTGTCTAAAGTATAGCAAACTTGAACATTTTAATCATCACAAAGTACTCTATCCCAAAGATAAGCTTTTATGGAACTGTTATTAGTATTAGCTTGGATTGGGCGGAAATTATGGGAGACATTCTGCACACCTGTTATAAATAAAATGCCATTCAACATGAGTATAAGGGACCCGGAGCAGTTGAAATAGGGTTGACCTGAAGTATTTGACAACCTCTCAAGATTGTATGATGTTTCAAAGTATTATACTATTCTTTTCTAGGTTAAGATGCACGTTCAAATAACAGAAAAAAATTGTTTTAAAATGCCATATTCTCAAAATGTTACTTTTTGACAGTGATTTGTTATCTACTTTTTTATTTATTGTCGGATTTTCTCCAAGTTTGGTATATAGCATTTATGAAGGAATACAAAATTTCAGTCAATGGGGATTTTTGATATTTCTTCAAATTTTTGCAACAGAGTTTTTTTGTGATTAAATTTGCCAAATCCAAAATCGCTATTGAGTACGGCTAGACATTGAACTGAATAACGTGTATGCAAAATTATAACCAAATCTGTTAAAAACTGTAAAAGCGTATTTGAATCGAAATTGTCAGTATTTTTGCAATGAAATCCAAGATGGTGGCGTTACCATGGCAGTCATAGGATAAAAATCCTTTTTTTTTCTCAAATTTTTATAAAGCTTATTTAGACCTGCTGAGTTCAAAGGTTGTGGTTAAATTGTCTATTTGTAAATATAAATAAAATCATGTTCTGTCTCATAAAAATTAAAAAAAACAAATTTGGTCTGTTTGTCCCAACTTCAGATTCTATTTCAAGCTTAGATCTCTAAAGCCCTTTTTTTTCAAAACAAGTTTTATATGTAGTTAGACGATATGGTTTTGTGCCTAAGAAATGCCTGAATGCACTATGGGCAACTGAAATTAACTGTTGAGTTGACTTTGTGTTGAATTTCAGTTTGAGGACTACTTGTTCTCTCCCTACAACTCAATTTTTAATCCTGAAGAGAAGAAGGTAAATCAAAACATGGACCTGCCGTTGTGCTGTTATTGGATCTCCTCCTCTCACAACACGTGAGTACGGAAAAGCATTGAAAACCTTTTTTCTTTCTTTATTATTAGTTTCACGTCCAGCTCAACATTCAGGTCCTTCTGATAGAGGAGACTCTGAAGTCCAGAGGCAAGGTGTCGACGTCTCAACCAAAAGGTGGTGGGTCAGAGCCCTGCAAACGGTTGAAAAATGTTCTCGAGTTTTTCGAGCAAAACCTAGGGTTGAGTGAGTTAAGCAATTGTATAGACCTAGGGTTGATTTAGTTCACAGCATTGAATTCCTGCAGCAAATCATTCCTCTTAGTTGTGGCTGGCTAAACTACTCATTAATTACCCACGTGTGCTCACCTGTCAGGGGTCAGGCAAGGTCAGCTGGATTCTTGGGTAGCTGATCACCCCGTTGAGATTTTTATAAAAAATTACACTATTTTATCTCGCTATAACAGCGCTTCTCTCACACTGATTGTCTCAGTATTTGTTTCTACCATAGCATCAACGTCTTGTCTCTTCTCTGTGAAAGTATCATTTCTCTTGGATTTGTGACTTTTCTGATAAAAGCATTTTAATATGTATGTATAATGCTTGTTTTTTTTGCTTTGGTCATTATATTTGATCTAATTGCTAAAAACTACGCGAACATAGTGAACGAAAATGAGTTTATTTCAAAGATTGGTTATTGCACTTCACTCTGTAGAAAAAAATAATTTGCGGTCACAAACCATTACAAAATTATAACATTCTTCCTCCACCCACTCCCTCTTTTGCCTAAGTTAAGTACGCATGCAATATGTTTTCCTTGAGTGTAAATCATTTTTAACCGATTTTTCTTTATCAATTGATATTTACTGACCCCTCTTATTTTTTTCAAATAAATCTAGTATGGATCACACCCTAGAGAATCATTATTTTGCCATCAGTGAATTGTGCCGCATATGTGGAAAGAAAAACTTAACACATAAAGAAAAACAGGCAAAGAGAAAGCCACTGATGTGTGATAAAATGCGAGACAGCTGCACATTCCATGGACAACAAAATTACATGTCAGACAGACACTCATCTCACAGAACTCGGGCAGGTATTAAAATAATATGGCAGTTGTTGGAAACAAGCACACAAAACACAAACACAGCTTGAACTCTATCAGAGTTGCATTCTTTTTAGTGACAATGACATTGATAAAGCCACACACACTCAAGAAGTATGGAACACTGAGCATAAATTATCACAAATAACACATGAAAAACTCACATGTAGATTGGGTCTCATTGCATCATCCTTAGATAAAGTTCTTACCAAACACAGAATCACACCACAGGCATACCACAGTTGATCTGTTATTGGCAACCACTGTCATAAATACTTACAAGAAAAGGTTTATACAGACCTTACTCAAACAATCATCACACAGACAATGGCATGAACACATTGTCCAATAGTTATTGATGAAGCATACACGATAGCGTTAGTTTTCAACAATATCAACAAAGCATTTAGTAAAGTCCACAAAGCAATCTCACACACAATGACAATTTTATGAAAATTCAATTAATGACATTCAACACGATATAGACACATACATGAGCATGTATAGACAAAGCTTCCCAAACAAAACAATCCCAAAACAGCATATTTTAGAGCACCAATGCATCCACATATACGACAGTACAAATTCGGGCTTGGGTTGCTGGGTGAACAGGGAACGGAAAGTTGTCACCAGTCACTTGCAAGGATAAAGAGACGAGCATGAGGCATTATAAACTCACAAATGAGAATGAATTTCATAATGAATGCACAAATATTAGAAAAGAGCCCCTGGTGCATGCACGCAGATCGACCTGCAAGTAACATTAAATGTACATAGTGATACATATCTTATTTCATTGTGTTTAAGAGTTATTCCTTCAATAATATTGTTTGTTCCCATCAGTCTCATTATTGGAGTATTACAAAAATCGATCTTGTTCTGTTAATCATGATGACTGCAAACTATCTTTTAGTATGTGCGTATATGAATGTATTGTCCTTATGTTGTCAAAGTTTGATGGCATTCGCCTATGCAGATTTTGTGCTAAAAGCATTTTACTTAATACATTATTTGTGTGCATTTAGTACTTTTAACATTGTTTTATTTCTGTGTATTGAGTACTTTCAACGTTGTTTTATTTGTGTGTATTGAGTACTTTTAACGTTGTTTTATTTGTGTGTGTATTGAGTACTTTTAAGGTTGTTTATTTTGTGTGTATTGAGTACTTTTAATGTTGTTTTATTTGTGTGTATTGAGTACTTTTAAGGTTGTTTATTTTGTGTGTATTGAGTACTTTTAACGTTGTTGTTTTATTTGTGTGTATTGAGTACTTTTAAGGTTGTTTTATTTGTGTGTATTGAGTACTTTTAATGTTGTTTATTTTGTGTGTATTGAGTACTTTTAATGTTGTTTTATTTGTGTGTATTGAGTACTTTTAATGTTGTTTTATTTGTGTATATTGGAGTACTTTTAATGTTGTTTTATTTGTGTGTATTGAGTACTTTTAATGTTGTTTTATTTGTGTGTATTGAGTACTTTTAATGTTGTTTTATTTGTGTGTATTGAGTACTTTTAATGTTGTTTTATTTGTGTGTATTAGTACTTTTAACGTTGTTTTATTTGTGTGTATTGAGTACTTTTAATGTTGTTTTATTTGTGTGTATTGAGTACTTTTAACGTTGTTTTATTTGTGTGTATTGAGTACTTTTAACGTTGTTTTATTTGTGTATATTGAGTACTTTTAACGTTGTTTTATTTGTGTGTATTGAGTACTTTTAACGTTGTTTTATTTGTGTATATTGAGTACTTTTTAACGTTGTTTTATTTGTGTATATTGAGTACTTTTAACGTTGTTTTATTTGTGTGTATTGAGTACTTTTAATGTTGTTTTATTTGTGTATATTGAGTACTTTTAACGTTGTTTTTATTTGTGTATATTGAGTACTTTTAACGTTGTTTTATTTGTGTATATTGAGTACTTTTAACGTTGTTTTATTTGTGTATATTGAGTACTTTTAACGTTGTTTTATTTGTGTTAGTAAAGCAAATTCATAGACTGAGGGTTGAGTAAAGCAATTTCATATACCTTGGTGTGAGTTAGTGAATCAATTTTATAGACCTAGGGTTGAGTAAAGCAATTTCATATACCTTGGTGTGAGTTAGTGAATCAATTTTATAGACCTAGGGTTGAGTAAAGCAAGTTCATAGACCTAGGGTTGAGTTAGTGAAGCAATTTCATAGACCTAGGGTTGAGTTAGTGAAGCAAGTTCATAGACCTAGGGTTGAGTTAGTGAAGTAATTTTATAGACTTAAGGTTGAGTTAGTGAAGCAATTTCATAGACCTAGGATTGTGTTCGTGAAGCAATTTCATAGACCCAGGGTTGAGTTATTGAAGCAATTTCATAGACCTAGGGTTGAGTTATTGAAGCAATTTCATAGACCCAGGGTTGAGTTATTGAAGCAATTTCATAGACCTAGGGTTGAGTAAAGCAGTTTTATATACCTGGGGTTGAGTTAGTGAAGCAATTTCATAGACTTAGGATTGTGTTAGTGAAGCAATTTCATAGACCCAGGGTTGAGTTATTGAAGCAATTTCATAGACCTAGGGTTGAGGAAAGCAATTTTATATACCTGGGGTTGAGTTAGTGAAACAATTTCATAGACTTAGGATTGTGTTAGTGAAGCAATTTCATAGACCGAAGGTTGAGTAAAACAAGTTCATAGACCTAGACTTGAGTGAATTGAGCACTTTCATAGACTTAGGGTTGAATTAGTTAAACAATTTTATAGACCTAAGGTTGAGGAATGCAGTGTCATAGACCTAGGGTTGAGTAAAGCAATTTTCATAGACCTATGGTTGAGTAAAGCAAGTTTATAAACCTAGGGTTGAGTAAAGCAATTTCATAGACTTAGGGTTGAGTAAAGCAATTTCATAAACTTTGAGTTGAGTAAAGCAATTTCATAGACTTAGGGTTGAGTTTGTGAAATAATTTCATAGACCTAGGGTTGAGTTTGTGATACAATTTTATAGACCTAGAGTTGAGTTTGTGATACAATTTCATAGACCTAGGGTTGAGTTTGTGATGCAATTTCATAGACCTAGGGTTGAGTTTGTGAAGCAATTTCATAGACCTAGGGTTGTGTAAAGCAATTTCATAGACCTAGGGTTGCGTAAAGCAATTTCATAGACCTAGGGTTGCGTAAAGCAATTTCATAGACCTAGGGTTGAGTAAAGCAATTTCATAGACCTAGGGTTGAGTTTGTGAAGCAATTTCATAGACCTAGGTTTGAGTGAGTTAAGCAATTTTCTAAACTTAGGGTTGAGTTAGTAAAGCAATTTCATAGACCTAGGGTTGAGTTAGTAAAGCAATTTCATAGACCTAGGGTTGAGTTTGTGAAGCAATTTCATAGACCTAGGTTTGAGTGAGTTAAGCAATTTTCTAAACTTAGGGGTTGAGTTAGTAAAGCAATTTTAGAGACCTAGGGTTGAGTTGGTAAAGCAATTTCATAGACCTAAGTTTGAGTTGGTTAAGCAATTTCATAAACCTAGGGTTGAGCTAGTTAAGCAATTTCATAGACTTAGGGTTGAGTAAAGCAATTTTATATACCTGGGGTTGAGTTAGTGAAGCAATTTTATAGACCAAGGGTTGAGTAAAGCAAGTTCATAGACCTAGGGTTGAGTTAGTGAAGCAATTTTATAGATTTAGAGTTGAGTAAGGGAAGCAATTTCATAGACCCAGGGTTGAGTTAGTGAAGCAATTTCATAGACCCAGAGTTGAGTTAGTGAAGCAATTTCATAGACCTAGGGTTGAGTTAGTGAAGCAATTTCATAGACCGAGGGTTGAGTTAGTGAAGCAATTTCATAGGCCCAGGGTTGAGTAAAGCAAGTTTATAGGCGTAGGGTTGACAGAGTTAAGCAATTTCATAGGTCTAGGGTTGAGTTAGTAAAGAAATTTCATTGACCTAGGTTTGAGTAAACCAAGTTCATATACCTAGGTTGAGTGAGTTAAGCAATTTCATAGACCTATGGTTGAGTGAGTTAAGCAATTTCATAGACTTAGGGTTGAGTTTGCGAAGCAATTTCATAGATCAGGGGTTGAGTAAAACAATTTCATAAACGTAGGGTTGTGTAAAGCAATTTCATAGACCTAGGGTTGAGTAAAATAAGTTCATAGACCTAGGTTTGAGTGAGTTAAGCAATTTTTAAACTTAGGGTTGATTTAGTTAAGCAATCTTGTAGACCTAGGGCTGAGTTGGTTAAACAATTTTATAGATGTAGGTTTAAGTTAGTAAAGTAATTTTATAGACCTAGGGTTGAGTTGTTTAAGCAATTTTATAGACAACTTTGAATTAGTTAAGCAATTTTAAAGATTTAGGGTTGAGCAATTTTATAGACGTAGGGTTGAGTTAGTAAAGCAATTTTAGAGACATAGGGTTGAGTTGTTTAAGCAATTTTATAGACAACGTTGAATTTAGTTAAACAATTTTATAGGCCTAGGGTTGAGTTAGTTAAACAATTTTATAGACTTAGGGTTGAGTTAGTTAAACAATTTTATAAACTAAGGGTTGAGTTAGTAAAGCAATTTTATAAACCCAGGGTTGAGTTAGTTAAGCAATTTTATAGACTAAAGGTTGAGTTAGTTAAGCAATTTTATAGACTAAAGGTTGAGTTAGTTAAGCAATTTTATAGACTAAAGGTTGAGTGAGTTAAGCAATATTATACACCTAGGTGTTGAATGAGTTTAGCAATTTTATAGACTTAAGGTTGAGTTAGTTAAGCAATTTCATAGACTTAGGGTTGAATAAGTTTACCAATTTTATAGACCTTGGGTTTAGTTAGTTAAGCAATTTCATAGACTTGGGGTTGAATACGTTTACCAATTTATAGACCTTGGGTTTAGTTAGTTAAGCAATTTCATAGACCAAGGGTTGCATAAGTTTACCAATTTTATAGACCTTGGGTTTAGTTAGTTAAACAATTTCATAGACCTACGGTTAAGGGAGTTAAACAATTTTATAGACCTAGGGTTGTGTGAGTTAAAAGAATTTCATAGATCTACGGTTGACTGAGTTAAACAATTTCATAGACTTAGGGCTGACTTACATAATTTCATAGACCTAGGGTTAAGTGAGTTAAGAAATTCCATTAACCTAGGTTTGAGTCAGTTAAACAATTTCATAGACCTAGGGTTGAGTCAGTTAAACAATTTCATAGACCTAGGATTGAGTTACATAATTTCATAGACCTAGTAGAGTAAAACAATTTCATAGACCTAAGGTTGAGTGAGTTAAGCAATTTCATAGACCTAGGGTTGAGTAAAACAATTTCATAGGCCTAGAGTTGAGTGAGTTAAGCAATTTTATAGACTTAGGGTTGAGTAAAACAATTTCATAGGCCTAGAGTTGAGTGAGTTAAGCAATTTTATAGACCTAGGGTTGATTCAAGGAATTTCATGAGCCTAGTGTTGAGTTAAGGAATTTTGTATACCTAGCTTTTATTTGAAGTTGAGCAGTTTCATCTTGTCTTTATATTTCAAGGTATTTAACAGGGGACCAGTGGAAAAGTGAATCTTCCGTAGAAACATATGCCAGATGTCTGAGGATGGGTTGCCGCTGTTTAGAGTGTAAGTAATAACAAAACATAGTGTTCATGACCAGGGAATGTGTTTCTACTGTTTAGAGCGTAAGTAATAACAAATAATAGTCTTCATGACCAGAGAAGTAGTAGTTTGTCTGCCTCTCTCCCTTGGTTTTTAATCATTTCTGGATAAAATTGATCTCCTCCCGGGGCTTTTCCTAATTTCGCTTTTCTTACAGCTGTTTGAAGTTCTTCCATTGAGATACCTACTTCTTCAGCTGTCTCATCTCCATTACTTGTTACTCTTAATAATTGATCTGTACTCCTTGTTTCATATGTTCTGGAGGGATTATGTAATTGTTGAAAATACTTTCTCCACGTTTCCATGATTTCGCTGTCTCCTTTCATTATTTCTCCTTTGGCGTTCTTAATTTGTCGTATTGGGCATGTTTTGGTCTTTCTCATGCTCTTCATTGCTCCCCTGAACAGCTTTTGATTTCCTTGATAGCTTTCTTGAAGTCTTTGTCCAAACTCTTCCCACTGTTCCTGTTTTGCTTTCCAACTTTCTCTTTGGCGATAGTTCTTTTACTCACGTAATCTATCCCCTCCTGTGGTCTCTTTGTTTGCAAGTATTTCTTCCAGACATCTTTCTTTTCTTTGATCTTAGTCTTGACATTCTCATTCCACCATGCTGTCCTTTTCCCATCTCCTTTAATTTGTTTCCTACCACAGACTTCTTCAGTACAACTGAGGAGCGTTTCTTTATATATTTGCCACTTTTCTTCTATTATGCTTTCCTTCAGATCCATCTGCCTTTCACTGATAGATCTTTTTATCCTGGATTGGTACATCTGTTTTACTATTGGTTTATTTAGTTCTTCTATTTTGAGTTTAGTAGCTTTCTTATCTTTCCTTTTCTGTTTGTTTTCTTCAGTTAATAATCTCATTTTGGCTATCACTAGGTGATGATCATTAAATATTTCAGCTCTTCTGCTTACTCTAGCATCCATTGTACTGTAAAAAGGGAGCTGCTAACTATTATGTAGTCTATCATTGACTTTTCACATCTGTCTTCATTTAGTCTTGTATATTTGTGGATATCTTTGTGAGGAAAAATGTGTTAGCTATTTTCATGTTATTCTTTAGGCAAAAATCTATAAGTCTCTCTCCATTTAGAGAAGTTGTTGTCTCTCCTTCTTTACCTATTACTCCTCCTGAAGTTTCTACATTGTTGCCTACTCTAGCGTTTAAATCTCCTAAAACCATTAATTCCTGTTTGGGTTTGAGATTCTCTGGAGCTATTTGTAAATCATTTTCGAAGATATCTTTTTCTTCTTTGGGGGCATCTTTGTTTGGTCCATAAGCTATTAATAATTTAATTTCTCTTCCTTTTGGTTTAATATTTACCTCTAATAGCCGTGGGCTTACAAATTTCCAACTTTCTAGTAGTATTTCTTGCCTTTTATGCATTAGGAGGCCTACTCCTGCTCTAGCTCTCTCTTTGACATCTACTCCTGAGAAGATTAAAGTATGATTTGGTCCTACATTTTCTATTCCTTGTCCTTTTTCTTTGTTTCTGTAATAGCCAAAATATCTACTCTGAATTTTTCCATTTCTTCAGCTACTTCTAACTCCTTTCCATTAATTGCCCTAACATTCCATGTTCCAAAAATAACAGTCCGTGTTCTTTTACAGAGTTGTCTTCAAAAGTTCAAGCCGGGTATATCATTGTATATATTACTTTGAATCATGTTGTTTTGGATAAGCAGGGGATTAGCCCACTGTACCCTAGATAGATGGTGGGGCTGCCACCTTGAGGCCCCCTACCGGGCCTTGTTATTTTCTGTCAGGGTTAACTCCCTTAGCCTTTAGTCATTCAAGACCAGCCTGCAAGGCAGCAGGTTGTTATTTTCTATCAGGGTTAACTCCCTTAGCCTTTGGTCAGTCAAGAACGGCATGCATGGCAGCAGGTTGTTTTCTTTCAGGGTTAACTCCCTTAGCCTTTAGTCAGCCAAGACCTACCTGCAAGGCAGCAGGAAACTTGTGGAGGGCGGGATCATCAACTCTCCGTACAGGTGCTTACCTGTCCACTGCCCGGCACCAACATTTCAATAGAAAATATTACCAAAGTGCCAACTAAGGTGGGATTAAGAATCTAGTTTGTAAAAATCTACAGTTAACAGAGAAATATGATACACAATTACACAGAACAAATTACACCATGGCAATCTTTACCATTCCACACTGAAATAAGATTTTTAAATTGATTAAAATTTATTTGAGAAAGAATAATTCATCAATATTCTAGTTGTCATTCAATGCTGCATGCCCACCACTTACAGTTTTTTTCCCCCTCACTTCCAGTGGATTGCTGGGACGGAACGGATGGCAAACCAATCATAACGCATGGAAGATCGTTAACATCCAAAATAAAACTGTCCGACGTATTGCACACAATCAAGGAGCATGCCTGGGCTGTTACAGAGTACGTGAATACATTTTTCGCTCTTTTTTATGCTTAGATAGGGGAGTCGGTAGCCTTGTGGTTAGCCTACTGGACATAGGATTTGGGGGTCCTGGGTTTGAGCCCTAAAAGAAATGTTCAGTTCCTTTGGGATTTGGATTTGATTTGATTTTCCCCAGATCCACAACTAAGGTGACCTAGGGTGTTTTGGTAGAATTTTAAATCTTCCCTGGCCGCCCTGTAAACAGTCAAGGGATCTTTAGCGTGCACAGAGCGTTGTGATCCGCACACAGGACCTCCTTTTTTATTGTCCTTCCCCAGTGGCACTAGGTGTCAATCCACCTACCATGACCAGAGGGTAGGCTTTACTTGAAAAACTTTGGAAAATTATTTAACTGTCGGAGCTTGAACTCACGAACTTTTGGTTGAGAGGCTGACACACTCCTCTCCCCCCTGTCCCTTGAAGATCATTCTCAAATCAAAACTCCTCTAAATGTTTTGTCTCAGTCACCCGTTAGTTTTGTCCCTTGAAAACCACTATCAAATCAAACCTGTTCTTTATTTTTTGTTTCAGCTACCCGTTAATTTTGTCCCTTGAAAACCACTGTAGTCTACCCCAGCAACGTTTGATGGCGTTGTTGTTCAAAGAAATATTTAAAGGTGAGCTGTAGTAGAATAATCTGATTTTGTCAATGATACTCTCATAGTCTCAGTGTGTGGTTAAAATTGTGTAGTTTGAAATGCCGATTATGTGAATTACACTTTTTAAAGAAGTATGCACAAAGCCAATAAATTTTTCTTTTGTATTAATTAATTAATTAATTAATGTTTTGTTTTTTAGATTTATTTACTGATATATTTATTCATTATGTATTTATATATTTACCTATTTATTTATTTACTTTTTTAATTATTTATTTGTTCCTTTATTTATGTATTTGTTTATTTATACTACTTCTTATTTATTCGTTTATTTGTTAATTTATTTATTTGTTTATTCATTTACAGAGTAAGTATCAAGGAATAAATAATTAAACAATTTATTTTTTTTTAATGAAAAAAAAGAAATGGGAGATTGCAAAATTGAAAAGTTAAAGGAAATGAAAGTGTTGATTTGATATTGTGAAACGTGGCATTTTTTTTACTTCATAAAGACGGGTAAATTATTGTTTGCTTTTTGATTTGAAAACCAAAACCAAAACCAAAAACCAGAACAAATAACAGGACAAAACAAAATAGGAAAAATCACGACTGACAACAACAACAATGATATATTCAGATCAAAGAAATATCCCCATACATCGAAAGGTAGAATGGGAACTGATAAAGAAAGAAAGAAATATATTCCTTAATGAGGGAAGAAATTTTTGCTGAGAAACAATGTTCCAGGACTTGAAGAGCATTGAAAGCATTGTAAACCCTTATTTACCCTATGTACTTCTGGGGTTCCCCATGCGCTTAGAGCTGTCGTAAGATGGGAGTGGGCGCTATAGAAATGAATTATGTTATTGTCATTATTAGTATTCCCCATCACCGAAGATTGAAGCCACAGGACCCACAACTGACCCTGAAGCCAACTGAGGCCGACGCAATTTTGTCGTCGTTCCAAGGGCTCTCTCGGAGCTCAAACGACCTACGACCCAATTTGAAGAAGAAGAGCAGCAATGGCCTTGGAGGAACTTGACCTTTTACTAGTCCCCTTTACATGTCCGTCTGTGGGGGGTGCATTGGTGTAATAGAAGGGTGACAAATTCGTAGCTTTAGAGGGAGGATGCTGCTATACAATAGTAGCGGTCAAAACGATCCAAGCTCGTGAAAAGAAAGGAAGAAGAGCATGTGAATAAGCTTTCCTTGTGGGAATTTTAAAAAATAAGAAAAACTTTGAAAGTTCCTTCAAGGCTTTTGATGGCCCATAGAACCCGGAGTTTATCCCGGTTTCTATATAGCGTGAATCGGAACAGTTGATACTAATAATCATGTCCTGGTCAGGTCACTAGTCTTGACACAGGTTTTTACTCCCCAAGCTAGCACTTCTTGTGCCCATTTGCACCTGGGGTTTTTACTCCCAAGCTAGCACTTCTTGTACCCATTTGCACCTGGGGTTTTTACTCCCAAAGTAGCACTTCTTGTACCCATTTGCACCTGGGGTTTTTACTCCCAAACTAGCACTTCTTGTACCCATTTGCACCTGGGGTTTTTACTCCCAAACTAGCACTTCTTGTACCCATTTGCACCTGGGGGTCGTGTGGTAGCACTTGTACCCATTTGCACCTGGGGTCATGTGGTTAGCACTTGTACCCATTTGCACCTGGGGTTTTTACTCCCAAGCTAGCACTTCTTGTGCCCATTTGCACCTGGGGTCATGTGGCTAGCACTTGTACCCATTTGCACCTGGGGTCATGTGGCTAGCACTTGTACCCATTTGCACCTGGGGTCGTGTGGCTAGCACTGGTACCCATTTGCACCTGGGGTTTTTACTCCCAAGCTAGCACTTCTTGTACCCATTTGCACCTGGGGTCGTGTGGTAGCACTTGTACCCATTTGCACCTGGGGTCGTGTGGTAGCACTTGTACCCATTTGCACCTGGGGTCATGTGGTTAGCACTTGTACCCATTTGCACCTGGGGTTTTTACTCCCAAGCTAGCACTTCTTGTACCCATTTGCACCTGGGGTCATGTGGCTAGCACTTGTACCCATTTGCACCTGGGGTCATGTGGCTAGCACTTGTACCCATTTGCACCTGGGGTCATGTGGCTAGCACTTGTACCCATTTGCACCTGGGGTCGTGTGGCTAGCACTTGTACCCATTTGCACCTGGGGTCATGTGGCTAGCACTTGTACCCATTTGCACCTGGGGTCGTGTGGCTAGCACTTGTACCCATTTGCACCTGGGGTCATGTGGCTAGCACTTGTACCCATTTGCACCTGGGGTCGTGTGGCTAGCACTTGTACCCATTTGCACCTGGGGTCGTGTGGCTAGCACTTGTACCCATTTGCACCTGGGGTCGTGTGGCTAGCACTTGTACCCATTTGCACCTGGGGTCGTGTAGCTAGCACTTGTACCCATTTGCACCTGGGGTCGTGTACCCATTTGCACCTGGGGAGAAATGCGTATTAAACGTCTTTTCTAAGGAACATAATGTCGGACCTAGCTTCGCTAAGATTTGAACCCGGGACCTCATGATCTCAAGTCTGACAACCTGACCACTCAGCCACAGGGTGTCTTGTTCGTGGGTACATATTCTGTAAACGCAATTGGAATTTTCATTTGTGGGACGAGTAAATCCAAAAATCTTAATCATTAGTTGCGGTAAAAGTTTGTAAATGAAGCTGGATCTGGGATGAACAAAACAAGGAAACTTGGCAATCATTCCTGGAAATGAACGCATCACTTTAAAATCAAAATTAGATTAACAGTTTTTGAGGTTGAATTCAATAACATTGACAATAATACTTGAGAATTGAATTGGTCAGTTATTGAGGAGGAGGAGAAGAAGAAGAAGAAGTCGATGAATTTCTGTCTCATTTTTTTCCCCCCCCATTTCAGATGAACTTTTGACAGAGCCAGTTGACGTGAATGAGAAAGAGCTGCCATCCCCAAACCAGTTGAGAAGCAAAATCATTTTGAAGGTGATTATTGTCTTGAGCTTATTTTCAGATTTCCATGTAAACTCTTTTAAACTTAAAATACTTCAGCTGAAAAAGGATGCAAAAAGAAATACATCAACACTATCAATTAAAACCTTTCATAGACGTTTTAATTTGGAGTGGTATATTCAGTATATATTAAATAATATAGGATGGCGTCAGAGGCCAAACGGTTAGGCTGTCAGACTTGGGATCTTGAGGTCCCGGGTTCGAATCCTAGTAAAGCTAGATCCGACGTTGTATTCCTTGGAAAAGACACTTAACATGCATTTTCCTCACTCAACCCAGGTGCAAATGGGTACAAGCATTAGCTTGTGAGTAAAATCCTGCGTCAGACTATCGTCTTGTCCAGGAGGGGATTGTTATCATTTGTTCCACTTCACGCTATAGAAACTGGGGTAAGCTTTGGCTCTATGGGCCATAATGGCCTTGAAGGAACTTTGAAGGAAGATATTCAATATAATTGAGCTTTGGGGAAGTACTTGGATGCTTACATACTTACTGGATGTTAGATGTTATCTATGGAGCTGTTGTGATGTTATCTACGGAGTTGTTGTGATGTTATCTATGGAGTTGTTGTGATGTTATCTACGGAGTTGTTGTGATGTTATCTACGGAGTTGTTGTGATGTTATCTATGGAGCTGTTGTGATGTTATCTACGGAGTTGTTGTGATGTTATCTACGGAGTTGTTGTGATGTTATCTACGGAGTTGTTGTGATGTTATTTACGGAGTTGTTGTGATGTTATCTACGGAGCTGTTGTGATGTTATCTACGGAGCTGTTGTGATGTTATCTACGGAGCTGTTGTGATGGAAAATATGTAGTTCTTTGAGAAATTTGTTTTGTCCTCTATGAAAAAAAATTGTGGGCAGTTGACGGAATCTTGCTGGTAGGTCATAGTCTTTTCCTTTCACTCTTTCACCTTTCTTTTTATCTTTCTTGTTGTTTTCCCTAGATTTACCCTGACATCACCACATTTGATGGACTGGGTAAATTTTAATCAATGAATCAATTAATACATCAATCAATCAATCAATCAATCAATCAATCAATCTATCTATCAATCACTCAATTGTGAAAAATCTTTGGAGTTAACACGAAGATAATTTTATCTTGTTCACTTTTTTTGGTACAGAACAAAAAGTTACGCTGACGGCAAGCCAGAGGAAAACAGACGAAGTGTTGAGTATTGTAAGTGGTGACCTATTTATTACTGTGTAAGATACCATACCGTAAGTTGCCGTTGAGATCGAGAATTTAGGGGGGAAATTTTTGGTTTTGAAATGGATTTTTAGAGAGGTAGTGTTTATTGTAAAATCTTGGTTTCACTGAGATTGCGGGCATTTAGGAGAAACGGGCAATACATCGGCGGGCGTTTAGGCTGTAACTACTGTACTACTATGACTAAGGAACTGATTTTCATATCTGCAATATTTATTTCTTTGATTGGTCTCCTGATATCTACATGTGGAAAAGAGTTAAGGGATTAGTTTTTTGATTCACAAGAAGGACAAAATTATACAAGAAGGAAAGTAACACTTGTGATGGGGAGGGGGGTGGAGGGAGGGGGTTGAGGAGGGGGGTTGTTGATGACATCAGACCATCATATGAAAGTAAGGTTGATCATGTAATCATGACAGGCTTTCAAACCAGACCTCTGTAAAATCATGTAATCATGACAGGCTTTTAAACCAGACCTCTGTAAAATCATGTAGTCATGACAGGCTTTCAAACCAGACCTCTGTAAAATCATGTAATCATGACAGGCTTTTAAACTAGACCTCTGTAAAATCATGTAATCATGACAGGCTTTTAAACTAGACCTCTGTAAAATCATGTAATCATGACAGGCTTTTAAACTAGACCTCTGTAAAATCATGTAATCATGACAGGCTTTTATAAATTCTACAAACGAGTTCAGAATAATATACATTCGAGAAGCGTTTGCGATGTTATGGGAAGTCATCATCTTACAGCCCCAGCCATTTAATTGAAAAAAACGAATGCGTGCAAGTGGGGAAGCTAGGATTTTGACTTAGTTTAAACAATGATTCCATGTTTACACATGATAAACAACCTATAAAACATGTATTTTCTGAAAGTTGATAGAATAAGGAATTCATATTGGGATGTTAGATGATAAAAGTTTTTGTTATTTTTTGTGCCTTTTTGAAGCTGATGAAACTGACACGAAAAAGGATGGATCGCTTCTGATAAAGTACGCTACATCAAAAGTACGTTTTTACTCAAATTGAACTCATTGAATATTTGTGTTGTGTCTGGTTTTCCTTTCCTTCCCACATAGTAAAACAACTAATGCAATCTCTGGGTTTTTAATTTTGCCGGGACTGCACTTAAAACAGCCAACGGATCTTTAATGTGCACGGAGTTTTGTGATCTTCACCACACAGGACCTCTCTTTTATCGATCGTCTCCGATAGGACTAGGTGTCGATTCACTCACCTGGACCTGAAGACCTGAAGCCATGGAGGGGGGGGGGGGGGGGGGGGGGGGGGCTTGAGTTTACTTAAAAAAGTGGAGAAAATTATTGAACCATCAGGACTTGAACCCACAACCTTTTGGTTGAGAGGCCGACACTTTGCCTTTGGAACACTGATCCCCCCCCCCCCCCCCCATAATGTCAGGCAACAAATGTATCCCAATATTCTCTATACATAATTCTGAGTTATTCGTTCTTTATGCTCTGTTGCCAGGCTACTAAGAGTTACTTGTTCTTTATGCGTCAAGGGCTCTGTTGCCAGGCTACTAAGAGTAACCCATAGTTTGCATGTAGTTTCTAAGTGATCCCAACATCGTTTTCATTTGATGAATTTTCTATCAGGAGCGACGTTCATTCAACTAAAATTTCATTGTTTCCCTGTCTTTGAGTGGAGTTTTCATTTACCTAGGCCGCTATTTTAAACAAATTTTATAATTGAAAAGTCGGAATGATACTGTTGACAGGTAATACTGATCTAAACGGTATCGGTAATTCACCATTCCCTTTGGGTATGCTTGTTATTTAATAATGCTTCCCCCTTCTTCATATTTTCTGCCTTATTACTCTCTCCAGAATTGGACTGAATGTGACATGATCTTGACAGATACATCTCTGTGCTTCTCTACCTTGGAGACATTAAAGGAAGAAGAAATAGAATCCGATAGCTTGGAAGATTATTTTGCGGTAAATTTTTAAATGAAATCACCTTTGGTTTAAGATGCACTTTTACAGCTGTTTTTATTTCCTTTTTATCCTTGAGATTTATTTCATTTGCATTTCATCTCACTGATACATTGTCGGCTCAGAATTGCATTGTCCTAACTATATGTGTATTGATGATTTTGACAACACGCCACATACGTAATGGCGGTAAGACAAAACATGACCGAATTAACTCGGATTTTACAAGAAGTGCTGAAGACAAAGCGACGTGGAGAGGGATGGTCGGCAACGCGTGCTGAATAGCATGAGCCAGAAATGATGATGATTTGTCTCATGTTTTACTGGCATTTTGTTCTTACTCTAGAGTCTCTCTCAAAGCCAAGAAATATAGAGCCGTTTTTTTCTCAAAATGGGTTTTTTAATGTGTTATTAGGACAATATAAAATTCTGAAGTGACAATCTATCTATGTAAGATAAGATTCATGGTTGCTTTCATAATGTTTGTCATTTAGCTTTTTCTGTTGTTCAGAATCAGAATCAGAATTGATAATTCGCAAAAGACATTTTGCCCATGAATGCGAATATAGTGTTATACTTCACAGTTCATATTCACACATTTTCACATCCAAGCACACATTTAAATAGGTCAACAGATAAGCTGTTGATGACTCTATTTGGCAGGGCATTCCACTCGCAGATGGTTCGAGGGAAAAAGCTGTGTTTGTAAATGTTGGTCCGGGTATGTGGGTTGATGAATTTTTGCTGGTGATGATTTCTTGTTGAGCGAGTATATTCATTGTTGCGTTGAGAAAAATAAGTTGGGATTTTCACGGTTGATGTGTCTGTGTTTATTGCTTTGTAAATATGTGTGAGGCGAGAGTGTTTTCGGCGGGTTTCCAGAGAAGACCAGTCAAGTTCCTGTAATGCTTGAGTCACGCATCCTTGTTCTCTTGACCAGCATTTTTTACAACTCGCGCTGCCCGTCTCTGTACCTTTTCAATTTGGTCAATTTGGTATTGGTGGTGTGGATCCCATGCAGCACTAGCGTATTCTAGCGTCGGCCTAACAAGTGCTGTGTATGCCTGAGATTTAATTTGCATGGGGCATTGACGCAGGTTTCGGTGGATAAACCCAAGGCATCTATTTGTTTTTGATGTGATTTCATTTATATGATCATCCCATTGGAGTTTGTTGTTGAGGCGGACTCCCAGATATGGTGTGTTTTGAACGTGTTCCAGATGCTCGTTCATGAGGGTATAATCATATATGACTGACTTTCGTTTTGGTGTAATGTTCATCACATAGCACTTTGATGGATGGAATTTCATATGCCACTCTTCAGTCCATTTTTCAAGGGTTGACAGATCTCTTTGAAGGTTTTCTACACTGGCTTTGTTTGTTATTTCGAAACAACAGGCTGTCGTCCCAAACAGTTTAAAATTTGTATCAGGGGACAGATTTTTCCCATGATTATTTATGAATATTAAAAAACAGAGAGGTCCAAGGACTGTGCCCTGGGAGACTCCAGATAGGACATGACAAGGTTCGCTTGATTTTCCTTCTAGGATTACTCTTTGTGTCCTACCACGGAGCCAACTTTCAAACCATTTCAGGAGCTGTTGATTGTTTTTCATTATCGGATATATCGTTGGTGTTTCTTATTCCATAATTCTCTAGTTTTTGGAGGGCGTTGGTGGGGTACAGTGTCAATAGCCTTACTAAAATCAAGGATTAGTAGGTCAACTTGTTTTTTGTCATCTATTGATTTAGCTATCGACTCTAGTGTTGATATAAGTTGTGTTTCACAGGAATGGTGCTTTTACGGAATCCATATTGGTAGTCTACCAGTAGGTTGTTTTCTTCCAGGTGGTTCATTATCGTGTGTGCTATGATATGCTCCAGTACTTTGCAAGAAATTGAAGTTAGGGATACTGGGCGGTAGTTCAAGCAATGTCACGTCTTCCTTTTTTATAAACAGCTGTGATGTTTGCTGTTTTCCAATCTTCTAGCACGAATCCGGTATTGATTGATTGTTGGAATATTGTGTAAAGATATGGCGCGATCTCATTTGCTGTTTCTTTGAGGATTTTAGAAGAGATGTTACCTACTGTTGTTTTATCATGTGTCGAATTTTTGTTAACTTCTAAACTTCACAAGCCATTTTAAAGCATCCCTATTTTTTCCTTTATTTTTTCAAAATTTGGTTTTTTACGAAGAAGTAAAGTAAGCGAGTCCCACACTCAGAGTTGAGCTTAGGGTGATCAGGATTAGAGTTGAGCTTAGGGTGATCAGGATTAGAGTTGAGCTTAGGGTGATCAGGATTAGAGTTGAGCTTAGGGTGATCAGAATTAGAGTTGAGCTTAGGGTGATCAGGATTAGAGTTGAGCTTAGGGTGATCAGAATTAGAGTTGAGCTTAGGGTGATCAGGATTAGAGTTGAGCTTAGGGTGATCAGGATTAGAGTTGAGCTTAGGGTGATCAGGATTAGAGTTGAGCTTAGGGTGATCAGGATTAGAGTTCTGATTAGGGTGATCAGGATTAGAGTTCGATTACGGTGATCAGGATTAGAGTTCTGATTAGGGTGTTCAGGATTAGAGTTGAGCTTAGGGTGATCAGGATTAGAGTTCTGATTAGGTGATCAGGATTAGAGTTCGATTACGGTGATCAGGATTAGAGTTCTGATTAGGGTGTTCAGGATTAGAGTTCTGATTAGGGTGATCAGGATTAGAGTTCTGATTAGAGTGTTCAGGATTAGAGTTCTGCTTAGGGTGTTCAGGATTAGAGTTCTGCTTAGGGTGATCAGGATTAGAGTTCTGATTAGGGTGATCAGGATTAGTGTTCTGATTAGCGTGATCAGGATAAGAGTTCTGATTAGAGTGATCAGCATTCATAAAGTTCCTTCAAGGCCGTTGTGGCCAATAGAGATTCTTCATAAAGTTCCTTCAAGGTCATTGTGGCCCATAGAGATTCTTCATAAAGTTCCTTCAAGGTCATTGTGGCCCATAGAGATTCTTCATAAAGTTCCTTCAAGGCCGTTGTGGCCCATAGAGATTCTTGATAAAGTTCCTTCAAAGCCGTTGTGGCCCATAGAGATTCTTGATAAAGTTCCTTCAAAGCCGTTGTGGCTCATAGAGATTCTTCATAAAGTTCCTTCAAAGCCGTTGTGGCCCATAGAGATTCTTCATAAAGTTCCTTCAAAGCCGTTGTGGCCCATAGAGCCGAAACTGATTCTGGTTTCCATAGCATTAAGCGAAATAGGTGATAAAAGTCACCCCCTGACAGGACAATAATCTGGTGCAGAATTTACTCCCAAGCTAATGCTTGTACCCATTTGCACCTGGGTTAAGTGAGGAAAATACGTGTTGAATGTCTTTCTCAAGAAACACAAGGTCAGATCTAGCTTTGCTAGGATTCGAGCCTGGGACCACTTAATCCTAGTCAGACAGGCTAGCCACTCTGTCACCAACACCCTCTTCATAAGGTAGGGTCGTTTTTTTCTTGTCATCTCACTGTATCTTGAAATGAAATATCGGGATGTTGAATTCAAAATTAGAAAAGATAAATATAGATACATTTTTATTTCTTATGGCCACATACTCTATAACCAGGGTTATGAAAGCGATGAAGAAATGCCGGAAGATGCACTAGTCTTGAACTCCCAATTTTGGTATCACGGCGTCATGGAGAGAAAGGCAGCAGAAGTGGCCATCCGGGAAAAAATGAACCACGGCGACGGAACTTTCCTGGTTCGGGAAAGTGAACGAGGAGGCTTGGTTCTCTCCTTCCTGTAAGTTTGGCGTTGTTGACATTCATGTTCAAATAGTTTATTTCATCTCATTGTTACAGGTCCATGAGATACAACAACTACAACAATAACAACGTCAACCGCAGAAATGTTTCACTTTTAATTTAGATTTATTATTTCATTCACGATAGATTCATCAATTATAAAAGCAAAGTGAGTTTGATGTGAATTTATGTCAAACCAACGCAGGCTCATACTAAAAAATCTATGACAGCCAGCTTTTCTGTCACTCCTGTGATTGTTTATCTAGTGATGCACAGCTGTCCTCGAAAATCAGAGAAAAGCTTATTTTTTCGAGCATTTTAACTTCAATCAATTATTTTCTCCCTTTTAAAAGAAATAAAATTGTTAGCAGATTAGCACTACGATGAAGTGGCTTCAATTCTGTTTATTTTGATGCCACACATAGCGTGGTGTGACTGATGACACGTTTTTGCCAAGGCCTAAAAGAGGAGCTAGTATCTGAGTCACGATGCGACTGTGTGACGAAAAACACAAAATGTCTCTTTTTTAAAGGAACAAAAACAAAGCAGTCTGGCTTTCAACATGTGTTTATTTATGATCAAAACGATAGAAAAATAAACAACGTTTATAGTGATATAGAATTTGCCTAGGTTTGATTACTTTTTATGATGTGTGAAGACAAATGTGTAGATCTAGTTTTCTAACTTTCGCGCCCTTTCGACAAAAATTAAAGCGAGTTTAAACAGCTTACTGTCAGGACGCATGGTACAGATCTTCTGTGGTTTTAGTCATGCTTATCAAACAGACACCAGTATGTTGAAATAAACGTAAAAAAATCACTTCCAGTGCAACTTGAATGTGGTGTGCCTCAAGGGTCTGTTCTTGGCCCTCTGGGTGAAATAATCTTTAAACAAGATTTTAATTATCACACATATGCTGATGACGCGCAATTGTTTAAATCGTCACATTGTGAAAAAATACGCTCTATTTGTACTGATTTAGAAATATGTGTTTCAGAAATTTCTACCTGGATGACGTAAAAAAGTTGAAGTTAACTGAAGATAAAACTGAAGTAAATGTTTTTGACACCAGATCGAAAATAAAGTACCTGAACATTCCCACTACCACCATATGTGGCATAAACATTTCAGTAAAGACAAGAGTTAAAAACCTTGCGCCATTTTTGATTCAGTTCTTTCAATGAACGACTCTATTTCCCACCTTAGAAAATCCTGTTGTTCTGAATTACGCAAAATTGCTCATATTAGGCCCCTTATCACAGAAAGTGCGGCACACAAATTAGCCTGTTGATTTGACATATCTAGAATTGATTATTGTAACTCACTTTTGGCTGGGGTGGCAGAAAATGGTATAAATGAATTAAGGCGTCCAAAATAGTGCAACACTTTTAGTTAAAAAAGACAAAAAAGACTGACCACATCATGCCAACAATGAAAGAATCACACTGACTGCCAGTGAAATATCATATCAGATATAACATTGCGATATGATCTAGCAATGTCTTCATGATCCATACTTTCCTGTTTACCTTAAAGAGTTCATTTCTTATAGAGTGTCAGCTAGACAACTCCGATCCAGTAGCTCTGTGGCACCACTTCTTCAACCAAAGACAAGTCTGGAGTCATACGGGGACATAGCATTTACATACTATGGTTCAATGCTGTGGAATGGTCTGCCTGACAGTCTTAAGGGAATGAACTCTTTAAGCTCATTCAAGTCTTCCCTCAAAACTCACTCTTATGACAATTTCTCTTTTAATGAAATTTCAAACCACATATGTCTTTAACCTGTTTTACATTTTATTGTCATTTCTACTGTATTTTTCAATGTTCAAATGTATTTATTGGCTTAAGTATGTAAAAGCGCCATGAGACTAATTAGAGGTAAATGGTGCATTATATATGCATATATTATTATTATTATTATTATCATTATTATTATTATTATTATTATTATTATTATTATTATTATTATTATTATTATTATTATTATTATTATTATTATTATTATTATTATTATTATTATTATTATTATTATTATTACTATTATTATTATTATTTTTATTATTATTATTATTATTATTATTATTATTATTATTAAGATTTTGAATTTATGCACAAGCTGTTAATCTCAATAAGATTCTAAAGGGATGTGTTTGATTTTGTGGTTATTAAAGTCTTCAACTTCCGCTGATTTTACTTTCAGTTGGCAGTCCATTCTACAGCCGTACTGTGCTGGAATAAAAAAATGCAGGTGACAATCAAATGTTTGAAGATGGAACCGTGTTCGTTTGGTTACCGGATCAGGTTGTTCTTGTACTAAGTTAACTCATTAGTGTGGAGATTCCTGACCGGAGACAATGACCTAGATTCAATTTCCCGCAACCAGATTGCCCTGGTGTGTTTACGTTTTGTAAGCTTCCCGTGTGCTTCTGTTGGGTGGTGCTAGGAAAGGATTCTTCTCTCCGTGTCACTATTGCAGCAGTCCGTTCTGACAAAATTGATATAAATAAAAACAAAAGCAGAAAAGACATTAAAAACGTAGACGATTGAAACAAAACAATAAAACATGTGTGTACAGTACAGTAGCTAAAAATACCATCAATGACGAGCTTCGCAGAAAGTGGCATATTACACTAGGATCGTGACCTTTAGCATCAGAAAGAGGCTTAAACAGACCAATCAGCTTTCTAGAAATAATAGCACTTAAAATAAATAACAAAAATAGGTTTGCAGAGCCAATCTGATCGTTGAAAGAGAAGGTGTTACCCACGACCGGGTTTAGCCTGATTGAACAATGGGAAGCAGACAGCGGGCTGTCTAGCTTGCAGATGGTTTCGGCTGGGTTAAACCGTAATGAGTTAAAGCTGATCAGTTGGCCATTTATATGGCTTTGAAGAAAATATTTGTTTTATTTCTTGCGCTGTTCTTCTAAAGGCGTCCATCGTAAGTAAAAGATAAAAGATGGATCTATAGTCCGCACCCCGCACAAGTGCAGGCTCACTGACTGTACATCATAATTTATCCCCCAGCAGGCCATTCCATGCACAGTCCTTCTCAACTCCGGTGGAGTATACAGTTAAACACAAGCCTGTTAGGCTTTTCAAACTAACGCTTTGACAAGATCCTTCTCTACTACGTCTAGCTGGATACTCATTCACACTCGCACCCAAGGCCCAGTGCTCAGTATTCATATTCGCAGTTCTGAATGCACGATGCAGTCTCATTGTATTTGTCAAAGTGAGTACTGGAGTAACGCGAGACCAGAGAAGACGGTAGTTGGTATCAACGTCCCATGCAGGTGGCAAGGGGCCATAATTCACAATAAGACACTGTGCAACAGTGGCGGTGAAGGGACTAGTTACTACTTGATTGGCAACGTGGTCTGGCATTCGCCTATCCCTTTCCCCACTCATTTTTTATTCATTTGTCTGTGTGTCTGTCTGTCTGCCCATCCAGGTGCCAAGGGTCAATAACTCACAGTAAGATATATTGCAAAAGTGTCGGTGAAGGGATTGATAGCTACTTGATTGGCAACGAGGTCTGGCATTCGTCTATCCTAAATTTGATCAACTACTACAAGAAACACAAGCTGACCTATCGGGAAAAGTCCATCAGCATGAGTCTGACCTTTGGTGTCGACAGAGATTTCGACTTTTTAAAAGAGAAGTGAGTTCAGAGTTTATCCGTGTTTACCGTCAGTGTCTTCATTGTTGACAGCGTCTTGATTTCCTTTATTACAAAGTCACGTCTATAAACTGTCCGTTGTTATTACGCCAATAACTGGTTTCTACAACGTACTATTCAGATAATGATAATGATAATGATAATGATAATGCAATTTATATAGCGCACGCTTCCACCACACAGTGCTCAGGGCACTTTACGATGGGAAAGGACAATAAATTTTTCCACACTAAAATGGTTTGATTACAATTTTACAAATAATGAAAGCATAATAGAATTTGTATAAATATGATACAGATACAAGGAATAGTTTATTTTTTGAATGCATGTGTAAATAATTTAACTTTTTAGATTGCGTTTAAAACTTTCATTGAAAGAGCTGGCCCTAGTTTTGAAACTGGTGTTCCATAATATTGGGGCCCAGGTTCAAAATTACAAAAATTCACCTTTGTTTTCAGAAGCATGACCTTAAAGTACGGCCTGGCGTATAAGGAGTTAATAATAAGACTCATTAGACAATTTCCATCGTTCCTTTGGTGGATTGTGCTAGTAGGTCAGACTTCTTTCTTATCTTTTTTGTACATTTGTCTCTTGTGTAGTAGTCATTGAATGGCCTTGTGATCAATGATCAATAAAGATTTTTGCCTTATACTGTGTATTCTGACTTAGGGGGAGGGGAAAGCATCTGGACTTGTGAGTTTTGGACCAAAAGGTTTATTTCCTGTTCTTGCATATTCGGGTAGAACGATCATTTATCTACAAGTTCATGGCAGAAAAATGTCCATATGATGTATAATTTTTTTTTACAAAATATTTTGTAGGCAAGGATAGATAAAAACAATCAAAATTTTTATGTAAATTACCCTAAAACTGACTGAGAAAATGGCAGTAAAAACCCGTATATTGGCAGTTAAAACCCGTATATTGGCAGTAAAAACCCGTATATTGGCAGTTAAAACCCGTATATTGGCAGTTAAAACCCGTATATTGGCAGTTAAAACCCGTATATTGGCAGTTAAAACCCATATATTGGCAGTTAAAACCCGTACATTGGCGGTTTATCGATAAATATGGCAACACCGACTTTGACCTCGTTTCTGCCGTCAGCGATGGAAACGACCGTCATCTTGGACTTTGACCCAATTTTCAAAATCTATCTCCTCATTTAGTTATGAATAAAATCACTCAAAACATGTGCAGATTGTTTTTTCCATTCAATGTCTAAAGAGTGACATCAAGTTTTTAGATACTTTGGATAAAATTAAAAAAACTGACGTCATTCTATTAACATTGACAAGAGGAACCTGTGTATGAAATATGATACAAGCGGTCTGTAAATGACAAAGGAGAGAGACTTTAAGTGTGAAAAAATTACATTTTGAGAAAAATGCAAGTAAAAACATGAACAGAAAATAACATAAAGGAAATAGGAAATGTTTCAGACGGGCTGCCCTTCTTGTAGCAGCCCCTTACTTTTCGACAGTCTTTGGCATTGTTACTAATGTAAAGAAGATTGTAAATCCAGGTTTAGATGTGAACTATTGTGAAAACAGACGTCATAATGACCAGTTTTTTGTTTTTGTCCTCTATTCCTATACTTGTGCGCGTGTTTACATGCAGCGTGCCTGCAACCACTTATGTCATTCAGCGCTCTGTCAAATCGGCATGCAGTGTTCGCAAAAACCAAGCAAAACAACTGGTGTTGCCACATTAGCGATTAGCCACCACTAGAGGGGTTTTACGTGCCATCTTCTCAGTCAGTGTCAGGGTAATTTATTTCAAAATTTTGACTGTTTTTACCTACTGTCGCCTGCAAAATATTTCTGTCATAAACTTGTAGATAAATGATTGTTCTACCCGAATATGCAAAGAACAGAAAATCAACATTTTGGTCCCAAACTCACCTCTCAAGTGGAGCCCCCCCCCACCTCCAACTACCGCCTAAAGTCCGTCATTCTCTACCTAAGACAGTCATGAAAAATATTAGTTACGAACCCTGAGGATCACCGCCACAGTGGACAGGGTCACTTCAAAGACACAAACTAACGAGTTCTGCTTTCATGTCGCCAGATGGTTTTGCCCAGACATGGACAGAGTTACTGCTGAAAACTTTTGAAGAAGATTGCCATCGAAGGTGTCTTCCTAGTCCGGCGTAGTTCCATGGAAAACTGCTTCTCCCTCACATTCAGGTAAAAATGACATGATACAGCGATCTATGCAATAATTTATCCACAGAAAGACAAGACATCCGGGCAGTGGACAGGTAAGCACCTGTACGGGGAGTAGATGATCCAGCCCTCTATGAGTCTCCTGCTGCCTTGCAGGCGGGTCTTGGCCGACCAAAGGCTTAGGAGTTAACCCTGACAGAAAATAACAAGTCCTGGTAGGGGCCTCAAGGTGGTAGCCCCACCATCTACCTAGCGTACAGGGGGCCAATCCCTGCTTATCCAAAACCAAACTGATTCAGAGAAATAAATGTAATATACCCGACTTGGCCTTTCAACGACGAACATTGAAACTAACACGGACTGTAATTTTTGGAACATGGAATGTTAGAGCAATAAATGGAAAAGAGTTAGAATTAGTTGAAGAAATGGAAAAATTCAAAGTAGATATTTTGGCCATTACAGAAACAAAGAAAAAAGGACAAGGAATAGAAAATGTAGGACCGAACCATATTTTAATCTTCTCAGGAGTAGATGTCAAAGATAGAGCTAGATCAGAGTAGGCCTCCTAGTACATAAAAGACATGAAAATCTAATAGAAAGTTGGAAATTTATAAGCCCACGGCTATTAGAGGTAAATATTAATCCAAAAGGAAGAGAAATTAAATCATTGATAGCTTATGGACCAAACGAAGACGCAGCTAAAGAAGAAAAAGATATATTCGAAAACAATTTACAAATAGCTGCAGAGAATCTTAAACACAAACAGGAACTAATGGTTTTAGGAGATTTAAACGCTAGAGTAAGCAATACTATAGAAACATCAGGAGGAGTAATAGGTAAAGAAGGAGAGACAACAACTTTTCCAAAGGAGAGAGACTAATAGATTTTTGCCTAAAGAATAACATGAAAATAGCCAACACCTTTTTTCCTCATAAAGTTATCCACAAATATACAAGAGTAAATGAAAACAGGTGTGAAAAGTCAATGATAGACTACATAATAGTTAGCAGCTCCCTTTTTACAGTACATTGAATGCAAGAGTAAACAGAGGAGCAGAAATATTTAGTGATCATCACTTAGTAATTGCCAAAATGAGATTACTGACTGAAGAAAACAAACAGAAAAGGAAAGAGAAGAAAGCTACTAAACTCAAAATAGAGGAACTAAATAAACCAGTAGTAAAACAGGTATACCAATCTAGGATAAAAAGATTTATCAGTGAAGGACAGATGGATCTGAATGATAGCACAATAGAAGAAAAGTGACAGATGTATAAAGAAACACTCCTCAGTTGTACTGAAGAGGTCTGTGGAAGAAAACAAATTAAAGGAGATAGGAAAAGAACAGCATGGTGGAATGAGAATTTCAAGACTAAGATCAAAGAAAAGAAAGATGCCTGGAAGAAGTACTTGCAAACAAAGAGACCAGAGGATAGGATAGATTACGTGAATAAAATAACTATCGCCAAAGAGGAAGTTAGGAAAGTAAAACAGGAACAATGGGAAGAGTTTGGACAAAGACTTCAAGAAAGCTATCAAGGAAATCAAAAGCTGTTCCAGGGATTAATGAAAAACATGAGAAATACCAAAGCATGTCCAATATGACAAATTAGAATGCCAAAGGAGATATAATGAAAGAAGACAGCGAAATCATGGAAACATGGGAAAACATTTTCACCAATTACATAATCCCTCCAGGATGTATGAAGCAAGGAGTAAAGATCAATTAGTAAGAGTAACAAGTAATCCAGAGGAGACAGCTGAAGATGTAGATATATCAATGGAAGAAATCCAAACAGCTATAAGAAAAGTGAAATTAGGAAAAGCCCCAGGAGCAGATCAAGTTTATCCAGAAATGATTAAAAACCAAGGGAGAGAGGCAGACAAACTACTACATGCAATGTACCAACAAGCAAGCAAGTCTAAACAGGTGCCAGACGACTGGATAAAGGGAACTGTAGTACCAATACATAAGAAAAGGATCAACTATGAAATGCTCAAACTATAGAGGGATATCACTACTTAGTGTTCCAGGGATACTGGAAATGAGACTAAGGAAAAGAGTAGAGGATCAGATTGAAGAGTATCAGAGTGGATTTAGACCAGGAAGAAGTGTTCAAGACCACATATTTACAATTAGACAAATAATAGAAAAATTCCTTGAGAGAAACATTGACTTGCACATATGTTTTATAGATCTAGAAAAGGCGTTTGACACTGAGGAGGGACAAACTATGGTATTCCTTAAAAGAACACAATGTAGAGCAAAATTTAATAGAAGCCATTAAGAGTTTTTACACTAAACCAACATGTGCAATGAGAGTAGCTGGAAACACATCTGCAGAATTTGATGTAGATATAAGAGTAAGACAGGGTAGTATCATAAGTCCTCTTTTGTTTGTCACAAGTATGGATTCAGTCGCAAAGGCATCCTCAAAAATGAAAAAAATGAATGTAGGTATGTGGAAACTCAAACCAGTAAATGCATCAATGCTTTCATTTGCCGATGATTTAGTTCTGTTTGAAAAATCAGAAAGTGACTTTCAGTCGAATATCAACATTATGAATAATGAACTAAATAAAAGAGGAATGAGAGTTAATATAAAGGAAACCAAAACAATGCTAGTAACCAGGGAAGCTAAAACACAAAATCTTAAATTGGGCAGGGAGAATTTAGAACAAGTTTACAGCTACAATTGCCTAGGATTAACTCAGAGGGAAAACTATAAGAAGAAATCATCCAGAGAATCCAAAAGGCAGGTGCAATATATAACCATATAGGAAAGGCATTTATAGGTAAGCAAGAATTGTCAACAAAAACCAAAATGGCAGTATACGATACAGTTTATTGTCCTACTCTCCTCTATGGCAGCGAAACCTGGACCTTAGACAGTAGAGAAAACAGTAGAGTACAGGCAGCTGAAATGAAATATCTGAGAAGAGGAGTAGGAAAACTAAAAAAGACAAAATCAGAAAAACAACAATAAGAGATCAAGCCAAAGCAGATGGCGTAAAAACTAAGATAGGAACAAATCAATTGAGATGGTTTGGGCATGTAAACAGAATGAACGACAATAGAATAGCTAAATCAGTATACAGTGCTAAAACCCAAGGTAAAAGACCAAAAGGCAGACCTCGGAGAAAGTGGGAAGAAGATACAAAAGAGGCATTGGAGAATAGAAATTTAACCTTTTTGGAAGGAAACAGAAAATGCCAGGACAGGGCATCCTGGAGAAAGATCATCTCGGGAAACTGAACCCATACACAGAAAGGTAGAATGGCAACTGATAAAGAAAGAACCTATACACCAAAAGGTAGACTGGCAACTGATAAAGAAAGAACCTATACACCAAAAGGTAGACTGGCAACTGATGAAGAAAGAACCCATACACCAAAAGGTAGAATGGCAACTGATAAAGAAAGAACCCATACACCAAAAGGTAGACTGGCAACTGATGAAGAAAGAAAGAAAGAAAGAAGACAAAACATGATTTCTGATGTGACGGTGTACATGTTGTTACCTCACCAACTGTTATTTATCCCCCAGCAGACCATTTCATTCAGAGTCCTTCTCAACTCCTGGGGAGCTTACATTATAGCGGCCTGTTAGACGTGTTATAGTAACACTCTGACAAGATCTTTCTCTACCTGAAGCTGGGTACATATTCACACCTGAGTTAAGTGAGGAAAGTAGAGTGAAGTACCTTTCACTATTGTGAAAAATTAAAACTCACTTTGGCAATCCATAGGTTTTGAGCCTATGTTGTGATTACAAACTCACAACGCTACAGTTTTGCTACAATGCATCTTTGTGATGTCAGCGGGCGAGTGGTTAAGCTGCCGGATTGGGGATCATGAGGTCCGAGTTTGAATCCTAGCAAAACCAGGTCTGATGTTGTGTTCCCTGGGAAATGCTTAACGTGCATTTTTCCCACTCTACCCCAGGTGCAAATTGATACAAGCACTAGCTTAGTAAAAACATGCATTTTCCACTCTACCCCCAGGTGCAAATTGATACAAGCACTAGCTTAGTAAAAACATGCATTTTCCCACTCTACCCCAGGTGCAAATTGATACAAGCACTAGCTTTGTAAAAACATGCATTTTCCCACTCTACCCAGGTGCAAATTGATACAAGCACTAGCTTAGTAAAAACATGCATTTTTCCCACTCTACCCAGGTGCAAATTGATACAAGCACTAGCTTTGTAAAAACATGCATTTTTCCCACTCTACCCAGGTGCAAATTGATACAAGCACTAGCTTAGTAAAAACATGCATTTTTCCCACTCTACCCCAGGTGCAAATGGGTACAAGCACTAGCTTAGTAAAAACATGCATTTTTCCCACTCTACCCCAGGTGCAAATTGATACAAGCACTAGCTTAGTAAAAACATGCATTTTTCCCACTCTACCCCAGGTGCAAATTGATACAAGCACTAGCTTTGTAAAAACATGCATTTTTCCCACTCTACCCAGGTGCAAATTGATACAAGCACTAGCTTAATAAAAACATGCATTTTTCCCACTCTACCCAGGTGCAAATTGATACAAGCACTAGCTTTGTAAAAACATGCATTTTTCCCACTCTACCCAGGTGCAAATTGATACAAGCACTAGCTTTGTAAAAACATGCATTTTTCCCACTCTACCCAGGTGCAAATTGATACAAGCACTAGCTTTGTAAAAACATGCATTTTTCCCACTCTACCCAGGTGCAAATTGATACAAGCACTAGCTTAGTAAAAACATGCATTTTTCCCACTCTACCCAGGTGCAAATTGATACAAGCACTAGCTTTGTAAAAACATGCATTTTCCCACTCTACCCAGGTGCAAATTGATACAAGCACTAGCTTAGTAAAAACATGCATTTTTCCCACTCTACCCAGGTGCAAATTGATACAAGCACTAGCTTAGTAAAAACATGCATTTTTCCCACTCTACCCAGGTGCAATTGATACAAGCACTAGCTTAGTAAAAACATGCATTTTTCCCACTCTACCCCAGGTGCAAATGGGTACAAGCACTAGCTTAGTAAAAACATGCATTTTTCCCACTCTACCCCAGGTGCAAATTGATACAAGCACTAGCTTAGTAAAAACATGCATTTTTCCCACTCTACCCCAGGTGCAAATTGATACAAGCACTAGCTTTGTAAAAACATGCATTTTCCCACTCTACCCAGGTGCAAATTGATACAAGCACTAGCTTAGTAAAAACATGCATTTTTCCCACTCTACCCAGGTGCAAATTGATACAAGCACTAGCTTTGTAAAAACATGCATTTTTCCCACTCTACCCAGGTGCAAATTGATACAAGCACTAGCTTTGTAAAAACATGCATTTTTCCCACTCTACCCAGGTGCAAATTGATACAAGCACTAGCTTTGTAAAAACATGCATTTTTCCCACTCTACCCAGGTGCAAATTGATACAAGCACTAGCTTAGTAAAAACATGCATTTTTCCCACTCTACCCAGGTGCAAATTGATACAAGCACTAGCTTTGTAAAAACATGCATTTTTCCCACTCTACCCAGGTGCAAATTGATACAAGCACTAGCTTAGTAAAAACATGCATTTTTCCCACTCTACCCAGGTGCAAATTGATACAAGCACTAGCTTAGTAAAAACATGCATTTTTCCCACTCTACCCAGGTGCAAATTGATACAAGCACTAGCTTTGTAAAAACATGCATTTTTCCCACTCTACCCCAGGTGCAAATGGGTACAAGCACTAGCTTTGTAAAAACATGCATCAGATTAGCGTCCTGGCCAGGAGATCATTATTGTCACTTGTTCTGCTTCATGCGATTGAAACCAGGATGAGCTCCGGTTTAAAACGAAGAAATATAATCTGCACAGACCGATAAAAATCTTGGAATATTTTTCGATCATGATTTATCTATGGAACATCATATAAACCACCTCTGTAAAACTCTTTACCTCGAAATCAGACGTATTGGCCTCCTATGAAACTTTCTTAATCTAAGTTCTCTTCAAAAATTGACATCAGCACACATGTTTCCCAAAATTGACTGTTGTAACTGCCAGTTTTTTTGGGCGGCTGGCAAGAGCTTTTGGTAGGTCCTACTTCTTTCCTATCACTCTTTTACTTATCCTTTCATCTCGCTCTTTCCTCCTAATTCACCCAGAGATCACTGTAAATGGTGAATGGGGTAAATTTCAAATCAACTGAACTTTGTTTTTGAACTTACCTGATGTCTTGATTCATAAGCTCCAACGTATCTGAAAACCATGCGGCCTGGGTGATAGTGAAGACAAAGAAATTTGAACCCATTACCTTTATGTCAATGTCTCTGAATTGGCTCCCGGTCGAAAAATGATTAATATACAAAATTGCCACATTGTGTTACAAATGTAAAACTGATAGAGCTCCAAATTACGTAAAAGACCTGAACTCTGGTTAAGTTCCATCTCCCCAATTGAGATCTACCAATCAGTGTCTGCTAAGCGTTCCCTCGATGATAGGCCGACAAAAGTGCCACTGCACTCTTTTAAATACGCAGGTCGTCACGTCTGGAATTCTCTTCTGCTGTCATAGCGATCTATGTTTGACACGTCAGACGACATCTTTAAAAAACATCCAAAAACGTACTTCATGTGATGGTTCTTGGAAGAAAAGTAATTGGTTTTATTTTGCGATTTCATGTATCATACACCTTTATATATAAATACAATTATTTTTTATGTGTTTTTTACGTATGTACTTTGCTCATGTTTTTACTATGTGTGTATAATTATGCGCCTAGAGTTGTTGTAAGATGGGAGTGGGCGTTATAGAAATGAGTTATATACATTTAAAAAAATTATTATTGTTAACCTAGATTTACAAAAATTGAAAATTTTATCGACGGTGAAAGTCACAAATCATATAAGTCTAATTTTGATGTATTGAGAAAATCAAAGAAAAAGATGCTACACTATTTAATCTGTTTTCACAGACACACACTGTTTGTAAGTTTCAAAAGCTAGACCCAATAGGGATACATGGATTGCTCATATGGTTATTATACAGGTTTCTATTGGTTCTTGTGCCACAGAATCCTAACTATACGAAGCATAGGGGCTTCTAATGTTAAAAAAGCCCAAAAAGAGGTGTTACTAATTTTAAACTTACACGGTTTGCAATTTTCACCGTCGATATTATTGTGTGCTTTTTGAAAACTTATTATTGCATTAATTGACAAATAAGGAGCGCAGTTAGCTCGGTTGGTAGCTTGCTTTTCATGGCGAGGTGATGGGTGGGGTGGGGGGGGGGGGGGGGGGGGGGTACCGACACAGAGGTGGCAGATTCAATCCCCATGGTGGCCATGATTTTTTTTTCTGTCTTTTCTTTGTATTTGTCTCGTCTTTGCTCTTATGGAGCTTTAATATTATTCAATGTCATTTCCTTGTGCTTGTCTCATCTTTGCTCTTATGGAGCTTTAATATTATTCAATGTCATTTCCTTGTGCTTGTCTCGTCTTTGCTCTTATGGAGCTTTAATATTATTCAATGTCATTTCCTTCACGTTCGACATGCCCCTTGCCTTATTGTTTGTCTTTACCATTTGTTTTTCAGTGATATAACTATATTTATGATTTCCATCTCTTTTCTTTGTTTTTCAATGACATCTCTTTTCTTTGTTTTTCAATGATATAACTATGTTTATGATTTCCATCTCTTTTCTTTGTTTTTCAATGATATAACTATGTTTATGATTTCCATCTCTTTTCTTTGTTTTTCAAGACATAACTATGTTTATGATTTCCATCTCTTTTCTTTGTTTTTCAATGATATAACTATGTTTATGATTTCCGTCTCTTTTCTTTGTTTTTCAGTGATATAACTATGTTTATGATTTCCATCTCTTTTATTTGTTTTTCAATGATATAACTATGTTTATGATTTCCATCTCTTTTCTTTGTTTTTGCAGACACCTAAACAAAATATCCCATTTCCAAATAGAATACCGTCGACAAAAATTCACCTTGGGAAAATTTAGCTTCTCTTCGATGAACGCCTTGATTGAATTCTTCCAAAAGCATGCGCTTCTCGGCAGAACAAAGCTGTCAAAGCCAGCGGCGGATGATTTGATTGACGGGGAAGGAGATGACTCGGTAATAACAAGGGAGAGGGCTTGGGGGGGGGGGTTGGGTTGAATTTGTCCATTTTTGGGGTCGTTTTCAACAACTTTGTTGTCGATCTCCCACTTCTGTTTATTCAATCGATGTCAAATAATGCTTGGTTGTTTTTGTTGTTTTTGGTTTTGTTTTTCTAGGCTAAAATAGAAAACAAACTGAAAGATAGAATAAGAGAGACGGAGAGGAGGTAGAATGAGCATCAATGAGTGAGATATTGACAGAGAGATAAAGACATAGAGAGAGAAAGAGATATGGACAGAGAGATAAAGACATAGAGAGAGAAAGAGATATGGACAGAGAGATAAAGACATAGAGAGAGAAAGAGATAGAGACAGAGAGATAAAGACATAGAGAGAGAAAGAGATAGAGACAGAGATGGCAATGGCGAGACTCGAAGACAAGGAGAGACTTACTGTAGTTTGAATTAATGTAATTTTCACCACTTGAAAAATAATCTTACCTCAATTGGATAAATCTTCATCCAGCCATAAAATCAATATCCTTGGGTGGATGATGTGAGTTTCTACACTGCGGGTGACTGGCAGAAGGTACTGGTAGGTTCTTCTTCTTTCCCTTCACTCTTTTACATCTTCTTCTTCTCTTCTTCTTCTTCTTCTTCTTCATAATAATAACTGACCGACTCAATTCTTGAGTACTACTGTCAGCGACTGTCAGCGTGTATATTTTGATTGAACATAAAATATGAATCCAATTTGGGCTTTAAAGTGATGTGTTCAATTCTGTTTTTAAAGTCTTCAGTTCTCTTGCTGAGTTTTATTTCTGGTGGCATTCTATTCCACAGCCTTACTGTACTAGAGTAAAATGAATGCAGGTGACAATCAATGTTTGAATATGGAATCATGTATGTTTGACAGTCTGATCTAGTTGTTCTTGTGTTAAGTGTAAGTTGATCTAATGGAATAAATAATTGACCATTTATAGCCTTACAGCAAAATATTTATTTTATTTCTGGCTCTACATGTCGTTCATCTGGCTGTTTCCTCTTAATTCACCACGAGATCACCCCATATGATGGAAGGGATATATTTGAATTTAAATAAATAAATAATTTTTACACCAGCCAAAGGTGTAGTTTTTTTTTCAAAGGACACTAACATATATCAGCCACTAGGTTATCTCTGAGACTACTCTAAACAAAAACAGGAGTTCTTTTATCTAGCTGTGGTGTTGGTGGCTGAGTGGTTAGGCTGCCGGACTGGGGATCATGAGATGTCGGGTTCGAATCCTAGCACAGCTACGCCCTGTGTTGTGTTCCTTGGGGAAGACATTAAACATGCAAATTTTCCCTTTCGACCCAGGTGCAAATGGGTACAAGTACGAGCTTAGGAGTAAAAACACCTACGTCAGATTAGTGTGATTATTATCTAAAGACAGAGAGTTAGAGACAGAGACGGAATTGAGGAAACTCAAAGACACACAGAGATTATTATCACCTGTTCTTCCAAAAGTGAGATAAAGACAGAGAGATAGAGACAGAGACGGAATTGAGGAAACTCAAAGACACAGAGAGATTATTATCACCTGTTCTTCCAAAAGTAAGATAAAGACAGAGAGATAGAGTCAGAGACGGAATTAAGGAAACTCAAAGACACAGAGAGGATTATTATCACCTGTTCCGCTTCATGCTATAGAAACTAGGATACGCTCCGGCTCTATGGGCCATTATGGCCTTGAAGGAACTTTATTTATTTTTTCTTTATCCAGGCTTTTACCAATTGCATTATTTCTGTCGCCAGGAGTTGTATTGTGGCACGTATTACACGGACATGAATCTCGACCAGAGGGTACGTTTTACGTTTTGTTTAACATTATATTTAAAACATGAACGGTTAATTTTCAAAAGGAAAACCTCTGACATATTTTTGTCACTTTAAGATATTCTGATGAAGAGGTCAAAGAAGATGAAGTTTTGCCAGTTCTTCTTTTTTCTTCTTCTTCTCCTCCTCCTCCTCCTCCTCCTCCTCCTCCTCCTCCTCCTCCTCCTCCTCCTCCTCCTCCTTCCTTCTTCTTCTTCTTCTTCTTCTTCTTCTTCTTCTTCTTCTTCTTCTTCTTCTTCGTAATGGCCTTCAAGGAACCATATTTTTACATTTTGTGAAAATTAAAAAAACAACCCCTCTAAAGCTCTTGGCAGCTTGAAAGAGAACCTGAAATAAGAACGAAATGTGAAAGAAATTTGTGACAAGAGTGACCGAATTTGGTCGAGGGGGACTCGGTAGTCCAGAGGCAAGGTGTTGGCCTCTCAACCAAAAAGTAGTGGGTTCGAGCCCCGCCAAAAGTGAAAATTTTTCTATAATGTTTTTTAGCAAAATATGAGCCGACCAAATGATCTCTCTCTCTCTCTCTCTCTCCCAAGGTCACTGTGAGAGCCCTGTACGATTTCTACAGCTACACGCCAGACCAGCTCTTCTTCAAACGTGGTGCAATCATCACCAACGTGACGGTCAAGGATCAACCATGGTAATTACAGAGGATACTTCCTGCCTCCCTTGGTGTTAGAGGGGATATTTCTTACCTTCCTTGTTGTTAGAGGGGATACTTCCTGCCTCCCTTGGTGTTAGAGGGGATATTTCTTACCTTCCTTGTTGTTAGAGGGGATATTTCTTACCTTCCTTGTTGTTAGGGGGATATTTCTTACCTTCCTTGTTGTTAGAGGATACTTCCTGCCTCCCTTGTTGTTAGAGGGGATATTTCTTACCTTCCTTGTTGTTAGAGGGGATACTTCCTGCCTCCCTTGTTGTTAGAGGGGATACTTCCTGCCTCCCTTGTAGTTAGAGGGGATATTTCTTACCTTCCTTGTTGTTAGAGGGGATACTTCCTGCCTCCCTTGTTGTTAGAGGATACTTCCTGCCTTCCTTGTTGTTAGAGGGATATTTCTTACCTTCCTTGTTGTTAGAGGGGATACTTCCTGCCTTCCTTGTTGTTAGAGGGGATACTTCCTGCCTCCCTTGTTGTTAGAGGGATATTTCTTACCTTCCTTGTTGTTAGAGGGGATACTTCCTGCCTCCCTTGTTGTTAGAGGGGATATTTCTTACCTTCCTTGTTGTTAGGGGGGATACTTCCCGCCTCCCTTGTTGTTAGAGGGGATATTTCTTACCTTCCTTGTTGTTAGAGGATACTTCCTGCCTCCCTTGTTGTTAGAGGATATTTCTTACCTTCCTTGTTGTTAGAGGATATTTCTTACCTTCCTTGTTGTTAGAGGGGATACTTCCTGCCTCCCTTGTTGTTAGAGGGGATATTTCTTACCTTCCTTGTTGTTAGAGGGGATATTTCTTACCTTCCTTGCTGTTAGAGGGGATACTTCTTACCTTCCTTGTTGTTAGGGGGATACTTCTTATCTCCCTTGTTGTTAGGGGTATTTCTTACCTTTCTTGTTGTTAGGGGGTATTTCTTACCTTTCTTGTTGTTTGGGAGGGGGTATTTCTTACCTTCCTTGTTGTTAGGGGGGGGGGGGGTATTTCTTACCTTTCTTGTTGTAAGGGGGGGGGTATTTCTTACCTTCCTTGTTGTTAGAGGGGATATTTCTTACCTTCCTTGCTGTTAGAGGGGATACTTCTTACCTTCCTTGTTGTTAGGGGGGATACTTTATCTCCCTTGTTGTTAGGGGATACTTTATCTCCCTTGTTGTTAGGGGGGTATTTTTACCTTTCTTGTTGTTAGGGGGTATTTTTACCTTTCTTGTTGTTTGGGAGGGGGGTATTTCTTACCTTCCTTGTTGTTAGGGGGGTATTTCTTACCTTTCTTGTTGTAAGGGGGGTATTTTTACCTTTCTTGTTGTTAAGGGGGTATTTCTTACCTTCCTTGTTGTTAGGGGGATACTTCTTACCTCCTTTGTTGTTTTTTAAAAGCGCTGCCAGGTGTCAGAATGAGGCGCCGGTATCTCAGTTGGTAGAGCGTTGGATTCAATTCCCAGTCAGGGCAAATAGTCTTTCTGGCCCTACTTTTGACCCAGCAAACGAAATGGGTAGCTAGGTCTAAATGGGTAGCTAGGTTTAAATGGGTAGCTAGGTCTAAATGGGTAGCTATGTCTAAATGGGTAGCTAGGTCTAAATTGGTAGCTAGGTCTAAATGGGTAGCTAGGTCTAAATTGGTAGCTAGGTTTAAATGGGTAACTAGGTCTAAATGGGTAGCTAGGTTTAAATGGGTAGCTAGGTCTAAATTGGTAGCTAGGTCTAAATGGGTAACTAGGTCTAAATGGGTAGCTAGGTCTAAATGGGTAGCTAGGTTTAAATGGGTAGCTATGTCTAAATTGGTAGCTAGGTTTAAATTGGTAGCTAGGCTTAAATGGGTAGCTATGTCTAAATGGGTAGCTAGGTTTAAATGGGTAGCTATGTCTAAATGGGTAGCTAGGTTTAAATGGGTAGCTATGTCTAAATGGGTAGCTAGGTCTAAATGGGTAGCTAGGTTTAAATGGGTAGCTATGTCTAAATGGGTAGCTAGGTTTAAATGGGTAGCTAGGTCTAAATGGGTAGCTATGTCTAAATGGGTAGCTATGTCTAAATGGGTAGCTAGGTTTAAATGGGTAGCTAGGTTTAAATGGGTAGCTAGGTTTAAATGGGTAGCTATGTCTAAATGGGTAACTAGGTCTAAATGGGTAGCTAGGTCTAAGTGGGTAGCTAGGTCTAAATGGGTAGCTAGGTCTAAGTGGGTAGCTAGGTTTAAATGGGTAGCTAGGTCTAAGTGGGTAGCTAGGTTTAAATGGGTAGCTAGGTCTAAATGGGTAGCTATGTATAAATGGGTAGCTAGGTCTAAATGGGTAGCTAGGTCTAAATGGGTAGCTATGTCTAAATGGGTAGCTAGGTTTAAATGGGTAGCTAGGTTTAAATGGGTAGCTAGCTTTAAATGGGTAGCTAGGTTTAAATGGGTAGCTAGGTCTAAATGGGTAGCTATGTCTAAATGTGTAACTAGGTCTAAATGGGTAGCTAGGTCTAAGTGGGTAGCTAGGTCTAAATGGGTAGCTAGGGTCTAAGTGGGTAGCTAGGTTTAAATGGTAGCTAGGTCTAAGTGGGTAGCTAGGTTTAAATGGGTAGCTAGGTCTAGTGGGTAGCTAGGTTTAAATGGGTAGCTAGGTCTAAGTGGGTAGCTAGGTCTAAATGGTGGCATGTAAAGCAATGGCAAACTGCCACACTATAACAACCAGGGTTCTACTCCATGTCAGCCTACGCTCAACTCTGAATATGGGACTCACTTACCTAGATGTCACATACCTTTATGGGCTTTGTCCCAAGCACAGAGTTATGGTGTAATTAGACACAGTTATGGTGTACTTAGACACAGTTATGGTGTAATTAGACAGTTATGGTGTAATTAGACAGAGTTATGGTGTACTTAGACACAGTTATGGTGTAATTAGACAGAGTTATGGTGTACTTAGACACAGTTATGGTGTAATTAGACAGTTATGGTGTAATTAGACAGAGTTATGGTGTACTTAGACACAGTTATGGTGTAATTAGACAGAGTTATGGTGTAATTAGACAAAGTTATGGTGTACTTAGACACAGTTATGGTGTAATTAGACAGAGTTATGGTGTACTTAGACACAGTTATGGTGTACTTAGACAGTTATGGTGTAATTAGACAGAGTTATGGTGTAATTAGACAGTTATGGTGTACTTATACACAGTTATGGTGTAATTAGACAGTTATGGTGTAATTAGACAGAGTTATGGTGTACTTAGACACAGTTATGGTGTAATTAGACAGTTATGGTGTAATTAGACAGAGTTATGGTGTACTTAGACACAGTTATGGTGTAATTAGACAGTTATGGTGTAATTAGACAGAGTTATGGTGTACTTAGACACAGTTATGGTGTAATTAGACAGAGTTATGGTGTGTTTTATTTCTTCTTTATCAAACTGTTTTATGATAATAATACTAAACACTTATAGAGCGGTTAATCTAAAAAAGAGGCTCCAAGCGCTTTACAATATATTAAACATCCATACATTACACATATATCATGTAGTACATAGTAAAAACATTGATACAAATCATAGTCATTTATGGTTAAAAATTAGATTACGTCTTAAAATATAAAGGCATTGATACCAAAGACTAGAATTACATGAATTACATGATGCAATTAAACGTATGACATAGAACTAATTAGTTGATTTAGAAATACGTAGGCTACATGAGACATCAATCAACATGTCAGTCTGTGGATATATACATAATAACATATACATCTATATATATACATACACATACACATACATACATATACACATATATACACACATATCATAGTAATATTCATATTGGTATTAAATGTAAATTATATTATTTAGACACAAAATCATCAAGCCAAATAGCAAAATTGCTCAGAGAAATAGTGCTGTTAGCATTTTTTATTTTGAACTCAATTATTCCACATTATGACTGTTCTTAAAATGAAATTCCTGAATTCATGGTAGTTTTTTTGTATTAAAAAAAAAATCTCTTTGGCTTTAAGGTGGTCTGGAGATCATGGCAATGCTTGCCAGAAACTCTTCCCCGGCCACCTACGTCCAGGTGATCTCAAACGACACGGAATCGTCCGATGAGATCCCTGGGGAGGCCATCTTGCCATTGTCGGGTGCAGCATTCGTGAGTATCTGTGTTGTGCCACTTTTTTGGTTGGAGAGGAGTGTAGTGAGATGGGGAGGAAGTGGAAAAAAAGTTCCTTCAAGGCCATTGTGGCCCACTGTCCCCCGTTTCTATGGTATAAAGTAAGCGGAACAGAAACAGTTGATGATAATCACCTCTGGACAGGATTATAATCTGATGTAGGTTTTTACTCCCAAGCTAGTACTTCTTGTACCCATGTACACCTGGGTGGAGCAGGGCAAAATGTGTGTGAAGTGTCTTTCCCAAAGGAACACAGTGTCGGAACAAGCTTTGTTAGGATTCAAACCCGGGCCTTCATGATCCCAAGTCCAGCAGCTTTACTACTTGACCACTAAACGCCACCAGATTTTTTTTGGGGAGGGGGGAGGGATGGGGTGAGTTGTTTCTGCTTTGTTGGCTTGGGCAACTTTATACCTGTATGAAGGCATCATTAACCCCTTTCCGGCCGGCCTGTTGGTATTCTCACAATACCGATCGATGACCTAGTTTTTCTGTGTACAGGGCTTCCTGGCTTGTCAGCAAGAGGTCTCTCACTCAACTGACGAGTCTGCAGCACTTGACCACTAAATATGTTTATTAGAAAGGAACTTTTAAAAAAATGCTATCTGTCCTGAGGTGAAGTGTCGGCCTCTCAACCAAAAAGTAGTGTGTTCGAGCCCTGCCAACGTTAAAAAAAACTTGTTAGAATAAAATCTACCCCGTTGGTCCAGGTAGGTGGATTGACACCTAGTCCCATTGGAGATGGACGATAAAAGGAGGTCCCATGTGCAGATCACAACACTTTACACGTTAAAGATCCTGGGTTGTTTACAGGGCAGTCCGTGCAAAATTAAAAACCCTACCAAAAACCCTGAGATCACCTTAGTTATGGATGTGGGCAAGTCAAATCAAATCAAATCAAATCAAATCAAATCAAATCAAATCAAATCAAGTCAAGTCAAGTCAAGTCAAGTCAAGTCAAGTCAAGTCAAGTCAAGTCAAGTCAAGTCAAGTCAAGTCAAATCAAATCAAATCAAATCAAATCAAATCAAATCAAATTAAAAAACCTCACGAGTCAGTGACCACCAATGAAAACTCTCCATCCAGTGATCTGTGTCTTATGAGTCAGTGACCACCAATGAAAGTTCTCCATCCAGTGATTTGTGTCTTATGAGTCAGTGACCACCAATGAAAGTTCTCCATCCAGTGATCTGTGTCTTATGAGTCAGTGACCACCAATGAAAGTTCTCCATCCAGTGATCTGTGTCTTATGAGTCAGTGACCACCAATGAAAGTTCTCCATCCAGTGATCTGTGTCTTATGAGTCAGTGACCACCAATGAAAGCTCTCCATCCAACGATCTGTGTCTTATGAGTCAGTGACCACCAATGAAAGCTCTCCATCCAGTGATCTGTGTCTGATGAGTCAGTGACCACCAATGAAAGTTCTCCATCCAGTGATCTGTGTCTGATGAGTCAGTGACCACCAATGAAAGTTCTCCATCCAGTGATCTGTGTCTTATGAGTCAGTGACCACCAATGAAAGTTCTCCATCCAGTGATCTGTGTCTGATGAGTCAGTGACCACCAATGAAAGTTCTCCATCCAGTGATCTGTGTCTTATGAGTCAGTGACCACCAATGAAAGTTCTCCATCCAGTGATCTGTCTTATGAGTCAGTGACCACCAATGAAAGCTCTCCATCCCATGATCCGTGTCTTATGAGTCAGTGACCACCAATGAAAGTTCTCCATCCAGCGATCTGTGTCTTATGAGTCAGTGACCACCATTGAAAGCTCTCCATCCAATGATCCGTGTCTTATGAGTCAGTGACCACCATTGAAAGTTCTCCATCCAGCGATCCGTGTCTTATGAGTCAGTGACCACCAATGAAAGTTCTCCATCCAGTGATCTGTGTCTTATGAGTCAGTGACCACCAATGAAAAGTTCTCCATCCAATGATCTGTGTCTTATGAGTCAGTGACCACCAATGAAAGTTCTCCATCCAGCGATCTGTGTCTTATGAGTCAGTGACCACCATTGAAAGCTCTCCATCCAATGATCCGTGTCTTATAAGTCAGCGACCACCATTGAATGTTCTCCATCCAGCGATCCGTGTCTTATGAGTCAGTGACCACCAATGAAAGTTCTCCATCCAGTGATCTGTGTCTTATGAGTCAGTGACCACCAATGAAAGTTCTCCATCCAGTGATCCATGTCTTATGAGTGTTCTCTTGTCCACTTTTCTCCAAGTCTGTCCTTACGGTTGACTTGCTTGATAAGAAGAATATTCAATGTTTGGCTTGATAGCTTCTTTTAATACGTTTTTACCACCATGCTTCATGAACACTTTTTGGGGAGCAAAGCATCTTTCTCTCCTAAGACAGTTGATGGTTTTTAATTCTGCTGTCGATCTTTTTCGTAGTGAAGGAAACGACATTGAATAACATTTAAAGCCCCATATGAACAAAGACAAGACAAATATGAGGATTAGACAGAAAAAAATCCTAGCCATCATGGGGATCGAACCGGCGACCTCTGTGTTGGCACCCATTGCCTCACCATGAAAAGAAAGCGTGCCACCAACCGGCTAACTACGCTCCCTTAGGTGCTGACACTGGAGGTCGCGGGTTTGATCCCAGTGATGGCCAGGACTTTTTCTGCCTATTTCTTGTATTTGTCTCGTCTTTGTTGAATGGGGCTTTCATGTTATCTCATGTCATTACCTTAACTTCCGATATGCCTCTTGCCTCACTGTTGGTCTTTCATAGCGTTGTCTCCTTTATGGAACCGAGAAAGATGCTGTAGTTTGGTTTCTGTTTAAGCGTTTCTGCTGTATAGATTTGTTTATGTTTTTCTCAATATGTATCTGTCTGTGTATATTCATCTATGCGTTTATCTTTCAATCTGCCTTCTTACCTTCCTACCCATCTATCTATCTATCTATCCATCTGTCTGTCTGTCTCTTTGCCTATCTATCTATCTATCTATCTGTCTGTCTTTCTGTCTGTCTGTCTGTCTGCCTGTCTGTCTGCCGATCTATCTATCTATCTATCTGTCTGTCTATCAATCCATTTATATATCGCCTATCTATCTTTCTATCTATCTATCTATCTATCTATCTATCTATCTATCTATCTTTCTATCTATCTATCTATCTATCTGTCTGTCTGTCTGTCTGTCTATCTATCTATCTATCTATCTATCTATCTATCTATCTATCTATCTGTCTGTCTGTCTGTTTGTTTATCTATCTATCTATCTATCTATCTATCTGTCTGTCTGTCTGTTTGCCTATCTATCTATCTATCTGTCTGTCTGTCTGTCTGTCTGTCTGCCGATCTATCTATCTATCTATCTGTCTGTCTATCGATCCGTTTATCTATCTATCTATCTATCTATCTATCTATCTATCTATCTATCTATCTATCTATCTATATACCTATCTATCTATCTATCTATATGTCTGCCTGTCTGTCTGTCTGTCTATCTATCTATCTATCTATATGTCTGTCTGTCTATCAATCCGTTTATCTATCTGCCTATCTATCTATCTATCCATCTATCTATCTATTTATCTATCTATCTATCTATCTATCTATCTCTATCTATCTATCTATCTATCTTTCTATCTATCTATGTATATATCTATCTATCTATCTATCTATTTATCTATCTATCTATCTATCTATCTATCTATCTATTTATCTATCTATCTATCTATCTATCTATCTATCTATCTATCTATCTATCTATCTATCTATCTATCTATCTATCTGTCTGTCAATCATAGTAGCCTAGCAATCTATCTATCTGCTTGTCTTACTATCAGCCAAAATTGTCTACCTTTCTAATTATCTGTCGGTCTTTCTCTCTCTATTTCAGTCAGCAGCAAAATAATGCCAAGGCTGCGTTGGAAGGAATTGATCAAATTTAATTCTCTCTCTTCTTTCAGAATCTAGCGTGCAGGTAAATGAAGGAATTTTTCATTTTTCGTCACGCATCAGTCGCAAGGCTAAGGCATCACGTTGCAGATTGGCTCTCGCTGTGCCGTTGAGGTCACTGAGTGGCTTACTCTCATTATGCAAACATTTGAGAAACTTACTGTGGAGGTACTGTGGATGCGTGTTTAGAAGAGTAGAGGGGTGTGTGTGTGTGTGTGTGTGTGTGTGTGATTAGTAAGGTACAAGGATTTGTATGTGTGTAGATTTTAGGATGGGTGTCTGTGTGGTTGGTTTGTAAAAATTGTGTGTGTGTGTAGATTTAGGGATGGGTGTGTATGTGTATGTGTGTGATTAGGATGTAAAAGGATGTGTGTGTGTGTGTGTAGATTTAGGATTGGTGTGTGTATGTATGTATGTGAGATTAGTATGTAAAAGGATGTGTGTGTGTGTGTGTGTGTGTGCGGATTAACGTGAAGAAAGGCATGTGGATGTAGTCACAAGAAATAACGATATTTAAAGACGTAAAGATAAAGACGAAAGATAAAGACAAAAGATAAAAATGGATTTTTCGCACAGCTGCAGGCTCACTGACTGTTCATACCTAATTCCCCAGCAGGCTTTTTTTATTTTGAGTCCTTTTCAACTCCCAGAGGGAGCATACAATACAGCAGCTTGTTGGGCGTTTCATACTAACACTCTGACAAATTCTTTCTCTTTCTGTAAACTGTGTCTTAATCACAGCTATGTTGAGTGAGGAGAGCAGAGTGAAGTATATTTGCTAAGTGTATAACTTCATGAAAAACACTTGGGTTAGCCAAAGGTTTTGAACCAACATTGTCATCATGATCATTTGGTTAGCCAAGGTTTTGAACCAACGTTGTCATCATGATCACTGGGTTAGCCAAGGTTTTGAACCAACGTTGTCACCATGATCACTGGGTTAGCCAAAGTTTTGAACCAACGTTGTCACCATGATCACTGGAGTTAGCCAAGGTTTTAAACCAATGTTGTCATCATGATTACTGGGTTAGCAAAAGGTTTTAAACCAACGTTGTCATCATGATTACTGGGTTAGCCAGGTTTTAAACCAATGTTGTCATCATGATTACTGGGTTACCTAAGATTTTGAACCAACGTTGTCATCATGATCACTTGGTGAGCCAAGGTTTTGAACCAACGTTGTCATCATGATTACTTGGTTAGCCAAGATTTTGAACCAATGTTGTCGTCATGGTTACAAACTCACAAACTCTACTGGTAGGTCCTACTTCTTTCCTATCACTCTTTCACATGTCTTTCATCTTGCTGTTCCCTCTTAATTCACCCCTAGATCACTGCATGTGGTGAATTGGGCAAGTTTCAATGAAGTAAGCAAGTATAAAAAAATATGATGGAGTTTTAGGCACATGAATGAGCTAATTCGGAGGGACTCAATAGTCCAGAGGCAAGGTGTTGGTCTCTGAACTAAAAGCAGTGGGTTCAATCCAACCAATGGTTAAAAAATGTTCTCAAGTTTTTTTCGAGCAAAATCTCCCCCCCTCCCCCCCTGGTGGGTAGGTGGATTGACACCTAGTCTCATCGGAGATGGGATGATAAAGACGAGGCCCTGGAATGCTGTTGACTGTTTACAGGGCAGTCCGAGCAAAATTTAAAATCTTATCAAAAACCCAAAGATCACCTTAGTTGTGGATGTGGGTATATCAAATCAAATCAAATCAAATTAAATCAAATCCTTATGTGAACAGACATTATTTTTCCTTTGTACTGAGTCATGAAGTTAGTATTGATACTAACAACAATCTCATCGTTAAAACTTTGACTTGACATTATTGATACTGACAACAATCTCATTGTTAAAACTTTGACTTGACATTATTGATACTGACAACAATCTCATTGTTAAAACTTTAACTTGCTAGTATTGATACTAACAACAATCTCATGTTAAACTTGATTTGATGATGTTTTGTGACAGGACGTTACAAAGAAAAAGCAAGAAATATCGAAAAATATTGCTAAAGATTGTCCGACCTCATCATTTACTGCCAAGCGGTTCCTTTCAACACTTCAAGTGAGTAGTCTGCTTCATTATGCGAAGGCTTTGAGTTATTGGGAGAGGGGGGATTAGTTGAGTTTATAATGTGTTTTTTTAGGATTAATTTCAGATTAGCAGTTTTTACACAGATGTTTTAACGATTTTTAGTGCTCCCAGTTTTCTTTTTTTATATTATAATAATGATAATAATGAAAATAATAATAATAATAATAATGATACACATTTATATAGCGCTCAATCCATAGAGGCAGGCTCTGAACGCTCTAATAGGTAAATTTAAATAAAATACATATCATCAGTCAAAATACTTAATTTACACAATAAGAATATGACTATGACAAGCAATTCAGACTCAATTAAAAAAGACAGAGACACGACTCAATCACTGATTGACAACAAGACAGAGACACGACTCAATCACTGATTGACATCAAGATAGAGACACGACTCAATCACTGATTGACATCAAGACAGAGACACGACTGATTGACAACAAGACAGAGACACGACTGATTGACAACAAGACAGAGACACGACTGATTGACATCAAGACAGAGACACGACTCAATCACTGATTGACATCAAGATAGAGACACGACTGATTGACAACAAGACAGAGACACGACTCAATCACTGATTGACAACAAGACAGAGACATGACTCGATCACTGATTGACAACAAGACAGAGACACGACTCAATCACTGATTGACAACAAGACAGAGACACGACTCAATCACTGATTGACATCAAGACAGAACACGACTCAATCACTGATTGACAACAAGACAGAAACGACTCAATCACTGGTTGACAGCAAGACAGAGACACGACTCAATCACTGATTGACAACAAGACAGAACACGACTCAATCACTGATTGACGACAAGACAGAGACAGGACTAAATCACTGATTGACAATAAGACAGAGTCACGACTTAATCACTGATTGACATCAAGACAGAGACACTACTCAATCACTGATTGACATCAAGACAGAGACACGACTGATTGACAACAAGACAGAGACACGACTCAATCACTGATTGACAACAAGACAGAGACACGACTGATTGACATCAAGATAGAGACACGACTCAATCACTGATTGCCATCAAGACAGAGACACGACTGATTGACAACAAGACAGAGACCACGACTCAATCACTGATTGACAACAAGACAGAGACACGACTCAATCACTGATTGACAACAAGACAGAGACACGACTCAATCACTGATTGACAACAAGACAGAGACACGACTCAATCACTGATTGACAACAAGATAGAGACACGACTCAATCACTGATTGACAACAAGACAGAGACACGACTCAATCACTGATTGACATCAAGACAGAGACACGACTGACTGACAACAAGACAGAGACAAGACTGATTGACAACAAGACAGAGACACGACTGATTGACAACAAGACAGAGACATGACTGATTGACATCAAGACAGAGACACGACTGATTGACAACAAGACAGAGACCACGACTCAATCACTGATTGACAACAAGACAGAGACACGACTCAATCACTGATTGACAACAAGACAGAGACACGACTGATTGACAACAAGACAGAGACACGACTCAATCACTGATTGACAACAAGATAGAGACCACGACTCAATCATTGATTGACATCAAGACAGAGACACGACTGATTGACATCAAGACAGAGATACGACTGATTGACATCAAGACAGAGACACGACTGAATCACTGATTGACAACAAGACAGATACACGACTCAATCACTGATTGACATCAAGACAGAGACACGACTCAATCACTGATTGACAACAAGACAGAGACACGACTCAATCACTGATTGACATCAAGACAGAAACATGACTCAATCACTGATTGACAACAAGACAGAGACATGACTGAATCACTGATTGACAACAAGACAGAGACACGACTCAATCACTGATTGACATCAAGACAGAGACACGCACTCAATCACTGATTGACAACAAGACAGAGACACGACTCAATCACTGATTGACATCAAGACAGAGACACGACTCAATCACTGATTGACAACAAGACAAGACACGACTGATTGACAACAAGACAGAGACACGACTCAATCACTGATTGACAACAAGACAGAGATAGACTCAATCACTGATTGACAACAAGGCAGAGATACGACTCAATCACTGATTGACAACAGAGACACGACTCAATCACTATTATTACTTTTGCAAGAACTTGACTAGAGATAGACAGGAGTGTCATTCGCCTCCAGTTATTGCAGTTCCACAAATTGCCTTTTTTGGGAATCTTTATTCAAATCTTCTTGTGCCTCTTTAATGCTTGCTTCTGCTGAAGGTGGTGGCCTGTCATAAAATGTTCGGTCCATCTTGCATCTTTTTTCAGCGTCAGTCATGAGAAGCTCTCCTTGTTTGTTTGTACTAGGCGGGTCTGAAGTTCCTTGATATTTTCCACTTATTACTTTTGCAATTTTATAAACTCTGCCTTGGTCTCCCACTCGTGATGCTTCTTCTGCTTCATTGGCAAGTCTGTCCATTAATGATATTTTGTCTTGTCTTGCACTCCTTTTGACTTCCTTGTTTATTTCCTGGTATTGAGTTGACAATCTTTCTTTCAATCTGCTTGATTTTGCATCCAGAATTTTCTTCTTAATTTCCTTCCTTTTTTCAATTGTTTTTCATGTGTTATTTGATAGCCATTATTTTCTTTTGTGTCTTTTTGTTCCTAAGTATGTTTTAGCTGTCTCTATCACATGGTTTGTCATCATCCATATCAGTCAGCATCTGAAACCTTTTCTTCAAACTTATCATAAAAGTTTTGGCTGTATTAGCATCTTTAAGTTTGTCCATGCCGTATCGTTCTCTGCCTTTTCCTGTTGTATTTGCTTTTCTCAGTTTTATTTTTAGATTTGCAACAAGTAGATGGTGGTCACTTCCAACGTCCGCTCCTCTTTTGCTCTCACATCAAGAAGGGATTTTCTCCATGTTCCATTTATGAGAAGATGATTGATCTGGTTTCTATCCCTTCTATTTGGTTAACACCATGTAAGCTTGTGAATCTCCTTATGAGGAAACAAAGTTCCACCAATAACAAAATCGCCAGTGTTGCAAAAGTCCAATAATCTTTCTCCGTTGGCATTTATAACACCACATCTTTCTTTTCCCATAGCTCTTTCATTTTTACTATTGTTGCAACCAACCTTTGCATTTAGGTCGCCCATTATAATTTTTGTATCATGCTTTGGTATTTTCTCCAATTCAGCTGTTAGTTGGTCGTAAAGATCATCTTTGCCTTACTTTCGTTTGTGGGGCTGTAACATTGTGTAATCGAAACATTGACATGCTTTCCTTTCATTCTTATCTTTATTAATCTGTTGTTAATGCATTTCCATTCCATCATATTTTTTCTCTTCCTTTCTTCAATATAATGGCTACACCCTCTGAGTGTTGGTTATCATCCCTTCCAGAATAGAGAACAGTTTCACCGGAGTTTGTTTTTTTCTTTCCAGCTCCTGTCCACCTGCATTCACTGATACCTAGAATATCTAAATGGTAGCACCTCATTTCTGATGTTATTTGTGCTTATTTTCCGATGCTGTTCATCGTTCTAGCATTCCACAACCCAACTTTGGTTTTAAATTTTGTGGCGAACAGAACTCCCACATTCCTGTCAGCAGCTTCCTGATGGCTTCCACTACTGCCATTCATACAAGTATCTTGCGATGACTCTGGAAGTCCATTGCTCACCTTTGTGCTATCATTTTCCTTTATTGCTGTTTCCGTAACATGATGTTTTTTCTAGGTTAAGTTGTTAGCTCTACGCCCAACCCCCAGACTTGGAGGGCCAGGATATATTTTTTGGAGGTTCACTCCTAGGCCGGTTGCTCTCTTGAGCTAGAGAGTTTTGCCTACCCTTGGTTTGAGATTAGAGGTTCCTTCTGGGTAAACCGCTTTACTGAGCTGACGGGCTTTACCTGCCCGGGGGAAGTTGTAAAGGCGTCTCTGTCCGCCTGCTAGTCATTTCACCGAGAGCGTATTGGGGTATTTTCTAAGGGCTGAGTTCCCATTCAACAATCCCATCCCGCTCTCTATGACTAGCGCCAGTTTTGTCCACGACTGCTTATTGGTTATTCACAGCAAACCCTTATATCTAAAGGTCTTCCCCCTATCCTTAACCTGGAGACGCGCCTGGTAGGGGATGGTCACCCCCTCAGGACCAAAATATCATGTTACGGGTGTGGGTAAAATCAAATCAAATTTATCGTGGAAAATTTTTTAGATTTTGGTTTGATTGATTTTATTGTATTAGAAACAAATTGTCATGAAGAGTAATTCGCATGCTGATAAACATGCATAAAGGTCTTCGGCATCACTAGATTTATACTTTGAAGTCAAAGTGACTTTATTTCTCTGTTGTCTCCCTTGAAACAATTTTCGCTTATCGAGTGTTGTGAGCAATCCATATCAACTCTAGATTTTGCATCTATCCCTCTTATATTCCAACAGGACGAAGCAAATATTCGAAATCTCCTCGTTCAGTGAAGAACGCATCGGCAAAGATGATTTGATCATGATAACGTGAGTCAAGCTATGCTTTCTTTCATGGTGACCTTTGACCTTTAAAAAAAAAAGAGTCTTAGATGTGTTTTAGTTCCTTTCCCCATGCATGTCCATAGCTGTTTCATGAAAAAGTTCCCTGGGCATCATACAGTACATGCAGCCTGTTAAGTGCTTCATACTTACAAGCACTGATAAGATATTTCCCTACCTATAGCTGGGTACTCATTCACACCTGTCATTTATCCCCTAGCAAGCCATTTTATTGAAATGACCTCAAAAGTCCTTCTGAACTCCCTGGGCATCATACAGTACATGCAGCCTGATAAGTGCTTCATACTACAAGCACTGACAAGATCTTTTCCTACCTACTCATTCACACCTGTATTTTATCTCCCCGCAAGCGATTTCATTGAAATGTCCTCCTCAACTCCTTGGGGAACATACAGTACAGCAGCATGTTAGACACTTCATTCTAACAGTGTGACAAGATCTTTCCCTGCCTATAGCTGAGTATACTCATTCACACCTGAGTTAAATGTGGGAAGCAGAGTAAAATACCTTTCCTAGTAATACGTCATGAGAAAGTATTTGCGTATCCGGGACTTTGAATGAGTCTCATAGTGATTACGGTGAATGAAAATGAACACGTCATCCAATTGAAAACCACATTTCACAATGCTGGCATCTTCCAGTTGACAATGAACAGCAAACCTGCCCTGAAATTGAGGCTAATCAAGCTTTGGCATTGAAAGGGGGGGGTGGTATCTAATCCTACCCATTGTACCTATGGGGTCCCATAACTGCCATAGAATTGAGTCCTAGGTCTCCAGGTGGTGTCAGTGGCAGAGTGCTGGACTTGGGATCATGAGGTTTTGGGTTCGAATCTAGGTCCGACATTGTGTTTCTTGGGAAAGACGCTTAACTTTCCTTCACTCAACCCAGGTGCAAGTGGGTACAAGCACTGGTTTGGGAGTAAAAACTTGTATCAGACTAGCGTCTTGCCCAGGAGGTGATTATTATCACCTGTTCCACTTCCCACCATAGAAACCAAGATAAGCTCTATCTCCATGGGCCGTAAGGGCCTTGAAGGAACTTTACTTTAATTTATCCGTAACTGACCCCAAGCCACCGGAGGTATGTGAGCGACGACAGTTGCCCTGTTAAAGGTGCTCAAACATCTTTAATTCTTTGCATTGTTTGTTGTTTCGGCAGATACAATCAGTCAAGACTCAGTAGAGTCTACCCCAAGTTCCTGCGATGGACTTCCACCAATTTTGACCCTGTGCCCAAGTGGAACGTCGGATGTCAAATGGTCGCCCTCAACTACCAGACCCCCGGACCGATCCATGCAAGTGAATCAGGCGCGCTTCAGGCAAAATGGAAGGTAAGAACGTTAATATGAATTGTCAATGCGGTTTGATTTTCTTTTGATCGCCTCGCTTGGGATCGGTTGGTATGTGATACTGGTAGGTCCTACTTCTTTCCTTTTCTCTCTTTCACTCATCTTTCATCATGATGTTTCCTCTCAATTCATCCTGAGATAACGGCATATCCTCTTAACTCACCGTAACATCACTGCATATGGTAGACAGGTAGATGTCGGTGAAACAAAGACCACTTCATTGGCCATGTCGCTGGAAAATGGTGTTCTTCAAGTCTCCATATTTCTCTCTTCCTTTTTCTCTTTTTTGTTGTTGTTGTTGTTGTTGTTGTTGTTGTTGTTGTTGTTGTTGCTCAGATTGGTCAGCCGAAGGTCACACACCGTGTCTAATTTTGGATGTTTTCATAAAATCAAAGAAAATGGGGCTGTACTTTTGAATCTATTTTCACAGACATACACGGGTTTGCAAGTGTCCAAAACTAAACCGAATAGGGATACACAGATTGCTCATATGGTTGTTGTATGGATTTCTACTAGTTCTCGTGCCACGGAATCCTAACTAGACGAGGCATAGGGGCTTCCTAATGTTAAAAAAACAGGGGAAAAGATGCTACAGTAGTGACCGCCTAAATGCCCAGTGCTTGGGAAGCAGACAAAACAGGCATTAGGGCGAAAGTAGGTCAGGTAAAAATTGGTGGAAGTCCATCACAGGAACTTGGGGTAGACTCTACTGAGTCTTGACTGATTGTACCTGCCTTAAACAACAAACAATGCAAAGAATTAAAGACGTTTGAGCACCTTTAACAGGGCAACCATCATCGCTCACATACCTCCGGTGGCTCGGGTTCAGTTACGGATAAAGTAAAGTAAAGTTCCTTCAAGGCCCTTACGGCCCATGGAACTGGAACTTATCTTGGTTTCTATGGCTTCCAAGATTTGAAGCTTCTTTTTGTAAATCATTTCCTGGTTTATTGATTTTTATTTTCAAGATGTAGATCTGTATGTAGCTGTGCAAAATTCAAGTTGTTACTATAGAGGCTAAGAGAAAAAGGACCTGATCCAGTGTTTTCTCATTAACTGGCATAATCCATGCTACAATCATGTGACTTATTTAATCACAAAAACCTATGACTCAGGTAATACAAATTTGGATGAGAAAAACTGGATAAAGAAAAGCCTCATCCAATGGGACCAATGTGTGAATAAATTAACAAGAATCTTACAACTCCTTCGATTCATAATCCTCATGTTAAAATTAAGACAACAGACAGACAAGGATAAAGATTCATAGCCAGATCGTTTGTTTTGAAAAAATCATCACCTGTACGAAATATTTAATGCAAGAAAAAGGGACACCTGGAAACCATTACGCTCTTTAACACTGAGGTGGTGACCGTGCGGATGGGTTGACGTCTCGCCACGAAGACCTGAGGTCACATTGGATACGGCCAATGCCAGACAAGGGGGAAATAAAACAGTTCACACCTTGTCCCTCAATCGCGATGAGCATCCGGTCTAAAGACGCCAGGTGATTGCATGCCGTTTACGACATCAAGAAAAAGATGTGGGTGGAGTCCGGAAGACTGTTCAATTCTAATTGCCCGATGACAAACCAGTGATCCAATGGGACAAAGGATGTGATGTACAGTGGGTGGAGTTATGAAGAGAAGATTGGTCAACGTTTAGTACATTAGGGCCTACAATGGAAAGGTAATGAAGGGTGGTTGCAATGCATGGCACATTGTCGACGGGCATAAGCCCTATTAGATTAGCGATTGGATAAAAAAACCAGAATGTTTAATCAATTACGGACGTATTACATGATATTTTGGAGAAAAAGATACCTGCAGTTGCCGTTGAGACCGGGCATTTAGGTGAAAATTTTGGTTTTGAAACGGGCATTTAGAGAGGCAATTTATAGAAAAAATTGGCATCACTGAGATTGGTGGCATTTAGGCTTAAAGGGACATTTAGCGGCTGGCATTTAGGCGGTCACTACTGTACTAATTTTAGACTTACACGGTTTGCAACGTTCACTGCCGATTTGATGAAGGATTTTAGCAGACAATAGGAACTAGACCTTGTTTCTTTTTTAAGTTGTTTGAGTTGGGGTTTTTTTAAAGGTTTTTTCTTGCTTTCATTCTAAGTTGATCTATGTTTATATCAATCCATCAATCCTTAGGTCAATTTCTCTTTCTCTTCATACCCATTCATCTACCTATCAATCTTTGATGCCATTTGACTGTAGAAATGTATGTACTTTATTATTTCACGTTAGTACCAAAAATGTATCATGAAAATCACTTCCTGTGCACTGTGTCTTTGTTCTTCTTTGATTTGATATCCGTGTCATTTATCAAATCGACACGGGATGCTTGAAGCCCTGAGGGAGAACCCTTCAAACAGCTGTGATCACGCTTACTCCAGGCTTAAGCTTATTTATGATGAAATGAGCATACATGGCATGTTTTTGTGGAAGAACCAGCATACATATTTACCCAGGACGTTTTGAGAAGTTGATTTGATTTGATTTTACCCACATCTACCATTACTAAGGTGATCTCAGGGTTTTTTTGGTAGGATTTTTTTATATTTCCCAGACTGCTCTGTAACCAGCCAAGGGATCTTTAATGTGCACAGTGTTGTGATGTGCACACAGGACCTCCTTTTATCGTTCACTTCAGATGGGACTAGGTGTCGATCCACCTATCTGGATCAGGGTGGTGGGTTTACTTTTTTTTAAATTCTCAACCAATAAGGTACGAACCCAAAACACCTAGAGCAAATTTGCCACTTTGGTGCACAAGGCTTGGTTGGTTTGTTGACCCTTGTCATCAATAGGAGTAATATGTACTGAGGTCTTATTAAGGGGTCATTTCAATAGTGTGCTTAAGTCACAATTACGTCATTTACAGAAAAATGCCCCAACACCATGGACTTCTGGCACTGCTGGCTTTGGGAATTCCAAGTTTCAAACGGCTGTAAATGTGATGTGTTTTCATTTTATCATTTTCACACTTTTTGCGAAGCGTGATTTTTTTATTCCCTAAGATTATCTCTCTGTCTCTGTTTTTTCACGAACAATGGACGTAGATTTAGGCATACTATTGAACTGATTCCTTCCATTGATGTGTGGGAATTGTCTTTTTTTGAGGCAATTATTTCTGATCCCTTCCATTAATGTGTGGAAATTGTCTTCTTTTGAGGCAATTATTTCTGATCCCTTCCATGGATATGTGGAAATTGTCTTCTTTTGAGGCAATTATTTCTGATCCCTTCCATCGATGTGTGGGAATTGTCTTCTTTTGAGGCAATTATTTCTGATCCCTTCCATCGATGTGTGGGAATTGTCTTCTTTTGAGGCAATTATTTCTGATCCCTTCCATCGATGTGTGGGAATTGTCTTCATTTTGAGGCAATTATTTCTGATCCCTTGCATTGATGTGTGGGAATTGTAGTTTTTTTTAGGCAATTATTTCTATTACGAAATAACATAAACGCAATAAGTTACAGCATTCTCAAGTTTTTTCCTCAATAAACATAGTTTTATATGCTTTCAAACAATCAAAACCTTATACTTAAGGGTCGTACAAAGAAAATGTGATGCCCCGGCTATTTGGTTAGGGGACTTGGCACTTGGAATCATGAGGTCTGGGATTGAATCCTAGCAAAGCTAGTTCTGATGCTGTGTTCCTTGAGAAAACACTTAACATGCATTTTGTCTACTCCACCCACAGGTGTAAATGGGTTCAATCATTAGCTTGGGAGTAAAACTTGCATCAGACTAGTTTCCTGTCCAGGAGGTGATTATTATCACCTGTTCAGCTTCACACTATAGAAACTTGGATAAGATTGGGCTCTATGGGCCATAATGGCCTTGAAGAAAATTTACAAAGAAAAATAAATCCATTGTATTTTACGTTAAAAGAAATAAACAAAAAAACCCCACTTTAATAGCTGTGAATCATTTTTGCTATGATTCTTCTTCAAGAGAGTATGATTTTTTTCTTCTTATAAGAGAATAAAAGGTTTTAGGTCTTACTTTCTTTAGCCTATATATGTGTATCCATCGTATAGATTCTATGCCAATTCTATTTCCCAAAATTATACACCATGCAAAAAATCAAAGTGTACTCCCCCCCCCCCCTCCCTCACCTCCCCAACCTTGTTATTAAAAATACATCTGATTTGTCCAAGTTTTTTGTAACTTATACTGTTTACCTTCAAACTTTCACAGGTATGGCTAAATATTAAAACCAGAATTAATGCTTACCTCCAAACTTTTGCAGGTGTGGCTACATTTTAAAACCAGAATTCATGTTTACCTTCACACTTTCACAGATGTGGCTACATATTAAAACCAAAATTCATTTTTACCTTCACACTTTCACAGATGTGGCTACATATTAAAACCAGAATTCATGTTTACCTTCACACTTTCACAGATGTGGCTACATATTAAAACCAAAATTCATTTTTACCTTCACACTTTCACAGATGTGGCTACATATTAAAACCAGAATTCATTTTTACCTTCACACTTTCACAGATGTGGCTACATATTAAAACCAGAATTCATGTTTACCTTCACACTTTCACAGATGTGGCTACATATTAAAACCGGATTTCATGTTTACCTTCACGCTTTTCACAGGTGTGGCTACATATTAAAACCACAATTCATGTATACCTCCAAACGTTCACAGATGTGGCTACATTTTAAAACCAGAATTCATGAGCAGTCCAGACTACAACCCCTCCGACTTGAAAAACCTCAAAGGTTCCATCGAGTCCGTTGTTCTCACCGTTTCAGTGCTATGCGCCCGTAATCTGAGCTCAGGCAGCTCTGCTAGTGGAGTCGTGCATCCGTTCATTGCCGTGGAAGTTATCGGCCTCTCCCCTGACAATCAGAAGTCCAGAACGAGAAATTTGACTGGTGGGGTCAATGATTTTGTTATTTGTTTTGTTTTATTTATTGAAAAGTCCCGCCTGTCTTATCTTTTGATCTGTTTGCTTATCGAGGAGTTTGTATATCTTATCTATGGATCTGACTCCTTATTGATGAGCCCATCTATCTTATCTATGGATCTGACTCCTTATTGATGAGCCCATCTATCTTATCTATGGATCTGACTTATTGATGAGCCCATCTATCTTATCTATGGATCTGACTCCTTATTGATGAGCCCATCTATCTTAATGGAGCCCATCTATCTTATCTATGGATCTGTCCATTTGTCTTTCTAATTGTTTGTACCATATATATCTATGTGTTTATGCAATTATACAAGTGTGCATGAGTTTACAGTTGTCTGTGGTCTGTGGACGGTGGGCACTGCTGGTGTGTTCTACTTCTTTCTTTTCACTCTTTCACTTGTCTTTTATCTTGCTGTTTCCTCTTAATTCACCCTGAGGTCACTGTATTTATGGACATGGTAAATTTCAATTAAAACAAAGAAACAAACAAACTGAGTGCCTCTTGTTTCTTTCCTTTTCACTCTTTTTAAGTGTTTTTCAACTCGCTGACTTCTCTTAATTTACCATGAGATCACTGTATATGGAGAATGAGATTAACTCAACAGCCGTTTATTTATTTGCTTATGCATCCACCTATCTATATGTCTGTTTATTTTTTTTATATATATAGATATATATATATATATATATATCAATTGTATTGTCTATTCCATTATTTTGAAATGTATCTGTTTATGAATGATTAAAAAAAAAAAAAAAAAGTTTGTGTGTAAACGCAATACAAGAAATGAAACTTTGCACTGTGTGCGTCCTTTAGTTGAAAGTCTCAACTCTTAGATGCTACTGCTCAAATTTTCTTTCTGCTTTAAAGTTTTGAGTTGTTTTGAGTTTTAAGTTTAAACAACAATAGAAATACAATAACCTCACCCCAAACCCCCTCCCCCTCCCTCCCAAAAGATGATGTTTTGCCTTATCATTTGCTTCCAGGCGAAGGCAATTTGAATCCAGTGTGGAAAACGAGACTTTTGTTTTTCACATCTCATGTCCTGACCTGGCGTTTATTCGCTTTGAAGTCTGCAGCGACGGCAGTGAGACATATTGCCTGGGCCAAGCTACACTCCCTCAAATGCATCCTGCAAGGTGAGCAGGTTAACCCTTCATGCGTCAAACACATAATTTCTGTGCTTGTTTTCCTGCCTCGCATTAGAATTGTCATCGGTTTTGTAGAGATGGACAGCCCCACAGCTATTACGATCACACCATCCAATGACAATGAATGGACAGCCCCGCAGCTATTACGATCACACTATCCTATGACAATGAATGGACAGCCCCACAGCTATTACAATCACACCATCCAATGACAATGAATGGACAGCCCCACAGCTATTACAATCACACCATCCAATGACAATGAATGGACAGCCCCACAGCTATTACGATCACACCATCCAATGACAATGAATGGACAGCCCCACAGCTATTACAATCACACCATCCAATGACAATGAATGGACAGCCCCACAGCTATTACGATCACACCATCCAATGACAATGAATGAACAGCCCCAAAGTAAAAGGAACTATAACACTGGCCTCACTTTGATGCCATGTAATATTATTATTGTTATTGTTATTAGTAGTAGCAGTAGCAGTAGTAGTAGTAGTAGTATTTTTTATTATTATTACTATTATTATTATTATCATTATTATTGTTGTTGTTATCATTATTATTATCATTATTATGACAGTGGAAATCTTATCGGAAATCTGGGAAATTGGGAAACCCAGCCAATCGGGAAGAAATCCCAGGAAACGGAATTTTTCTATATATTTTACCTTTCTAAACGAGCTTATCGGGACAATTTTTCATGGGCTCACATTGATTACCATCACTATTTTACCCCTAACTATTTATTCCAACACTCATTTGTTATCCAAATTTGGTTTCTGTGTTAGCAAAACATAAATGATTACACCAGCATTAGTGTTACACATGTCATACATTAAAATTACATGATGTTGCCGATGTCGCAAGTACCAGATGTTGCAAGTACCAGATGTCGCAAGTACCAGATGTCGTAAGTACCAGATGTTGCAAGTACCAGATGTCGCAAGTACCAGATGTCGCAAGTACTAGTTCACGATTTACCATAGATCCTCTCTTCCTGAAAGTGACATCACACAAAAGAAGACCATTTAAAAGAAAAAGGGAGGAAGAAGAAGAAGAAAAAGAGGAAGAAGAAACAGGAGGAGGAGGAGGAGCAGGAGAAAAGCACAAAAAGAAGGAGGAGGAGGAGGAGAAGAAAAAGAAGGAGGGGGAAGAGGAGGACGAGGAGTAAGAATAGGAGAAAGAAAGATAATCTTTTAATGTAAGATTTCAGTTTATTAAATAATGAAAATTGCATGAACTAGAGCAATAGTAGTATCCTTAATTTATTTATTTTTAATATTTCAGGTTATCGCAATGTCCCGTTGCAGAATATCTACAGTGAGGTCCTGCCCATGTCACACCTGTTGGTGCACATCGACATAAAAAATCCAAAGGAAAGGAACTTTTGATTAGTATTGTTTTAATTACCCACATCTAGAATCAGTGTTTTGAAACACGACGTTTGTTTGTACAGTAAAGGGCTATTTACATGCAAAATTTCATGACAAAATATGTACAAATAAGGCCAAACAGCAAAAAAATAGTCTAAAAAATAACATTTCGAGAAAAACTCAATTGAAATTTCACAACTTAACTCAAAAAGAGGAATTAAATAAATCAGTAGTAAAACAAGTATACCAATCTAGGATAAAAAGATTTATCAGTGAAAGACAGGTGGATCTGAATGATAGCACAATAGAAGAAAAGTGGCAGATGTATAAAGAAACACTCCTCAATTGTGCTGAAGAGGTCTATGGTAGGAAACAAATTAAAGGAGATAGGAAAAGAACAGCATGGTGGAATGAGAATGTCAAAACTAAGATTAAAGAAAAGAAGGATGCCTGGAAGAAATACTTGCAAGCAAAGAGACCAGAGGATAGGATAGATTACGTGAATAAAAGAACCATTGCCAAAGAGGAAGTTAGGAAAGCAAAACAGGAACAATGGGAAGAGTTTGGACAAAGACTTCAAGAAAGCTATCAAGGAAATCAAAAGCTGTTCTGGTGGGCAATGAAGAACATGAGAAAGACCAAAGCATGCCCAATACGACAAATTAAGAATGCCAAAGGAGAAACAATGAAAGAAGACAGCGGAGTCATGGAATCATGGAGAAAGCATTTTCACCAATTACATAATCCCTCCAGAACATATGAATCAAGGAGTAAAGATCAATTAGTAAGAGTAACAAGTAGTCTAGAGGAGACAGCTGAAGATGTAGATATATCAATGGAAGAAATCCAAACAGCTATAAGAAAAGTGAAATGAGGAAAAGCCCCAGGAGCAGATCAAGTTTATCCAGAAATGATTAAAAACCAAGGAGAGAAGCAGACAAACTATTACATGCAATATGCCAACAAGTATGGAAGTCCAAACAGGTGCCAGACGACTAGAAAAAGGGAAAACGGTAGTACCAATACATAAGAAAGGATCAACTATGGAATACTCAAACTATAGAGGGATATCACTACTTAGCGTACCAGGAAAAGTGTATGCCAGAATACTGGTAATGAGACTAAGGAAAAGAATAGAGGATCAAATTGAAGAACATCAGAGGGAATTTAGACCAGGAAGAAGTGTACAAGACCACATATTTACAATTAGACAAATAACAGAAAAATTCCTTGAGAGAAAAATTGACTTGCACCCTTGTTTTATAGACGTAGAAAAGGCATTTGACACTGTGAGGAGGGACGAACTATGGCAATCTTTAAAAGAACACAATGTAGAGCAAAATTTAATAGAAGCCATTAAACGTTTTTACAATAAACCAACATGTGCAGTGAGAGTAGCTGGGAACACATCTCCAGAATTTGATGTAGATATAGAGTAAGACAGGGTTGTATCCTAAGTCCTCTTTTGTTTATCACATTTATGGATTCAGTCACAAAGGCATCCTCAAAAATGAAGAAAATGAATGTAGGTATGTGGAAGCTCAAACCAGTAAATGTATCAATGCTTTTATTTGTCGATGATTTAGTTCAGTTTGGAAAATCAGAAAGTGCCCTTCAGTCGAATATCAACATTATGAACAATGAACTAAATAAGAGAGGAATGAGAGTAAATGCAAAGAAAACCGAAACAATGTTAGTAAGTAGGGAAGCTAGAACACAAAATCTTATATTGAGCAGGAGAATTTAGAACAAGTTCACAGTTATAATTACCTAGGAGTAATGATTAACTCAGAGGGAAAACCAAGAGAAGAAATCAGCCAGAGAATCCAAAAGGCAAGTTCAATATACAACCATCTAGAAAGGAATTTATAGGTAAACAAGAATTGTCAACAAAAAACAAAATGGCAGTATATAACACAGTTTATTGTCCTACTCTCCTTTATGGCAGCTAAACCTGGAGCTTAGACAGTAGAGCTGAAATGAAATATCTACGAAGAGTAGCAGGGAAAACTAAAAGAGACAAAATCAGAAACACAGCAAGAAGAGATCAAACCAAAGCAGGTGGCATAAAAACTAAGATAGAAATAAATCAACTGATATGTTTTGGGCATGTAAACAGAATGAATGACAATAAAATAGCTAAATCAGTATACAGTGCTAAAGCCCAAGGTAAAAGACCAAAAGGCAGACCTCAGAGAAAGTGGGAAGAAGATATAAAAGAGGTATTAAAGCATAGAAATTTAACATTTTTTGGAAGGAAACAGAAAATGCCAGAACAGGGCATCCTGGAGAAAGATCATCTCAGGCATCTCAACTCATACACCGAAAGGTAGAATGGACACTGATAAAGAAAGAAAGAAAAGTGTGTTCTATTTCATATTGAATTGAAGGTGTTGTAACACCAAAACAATGTGCCACTTTTGGACAATAAAGTTGTATCTTATCTTATCTTAATTTATCTTAATGTAAACACGAAAGGGTTAATTAATGATATCAGGTTGGAAATATTGCAACCGCTAAGATTTACACCCAATTTACGTGTTTACCTCACACCTGTAACCAGATCAAAATAAGGCATTTTCAGTTCATCCAAATCCTGGTTAATGCTAATTTCGTGAATGTTCCCACTTGATTTGGATTAAGCAGGTTCAACTGTAGTTGTATCTAGGGTCTTTTTCCTAGTGTTTTACTTTGCAAATAACTGTAACTAATTATTAGTAAAACCAAGACTTTCTTTCATGTTTTAAACTCTCTTTGGCTTGCAGGAAGAGGAAGAGAACAATCTTTCCTGCATAATTGCAGAAACACAACGTTTATACAACGAGCTTAGTACCTCTGACAAGGATGAAGATGAGAGCAAGCGAGCCAAGCTCCAGGAAACAAAGCAAAAACTGATTGGTTACCTAAAACAGTCAAAGCAGAATGGGTATGGCTATGGTCCAATGTGCTTCCGTTGATAAATTGTCAAAAATTTTAATGAAAGGATATAAAGAAAGCCTAAATGGAATTTATGTTTTGGCCTATATTCAAATGTGGAGGACGAGATGACCGAGTGATTAAAAGACATTGTTCTGTATACCAAAGGTACTGGGTTCAAGTCTCACTTGACACTTCATGTTTTTTTCCTTGCGCTCACTTGGATAACACAGATGACTCCTGTTGCATTGAACGTTTAGCCAAATGATAGTCTACAGTTTTCTTTTTCTCTATAGAAATTAGAATGCCAGGCCTGTCACCTTTAGGTGCTCCATGCTTATGTGCACTCTGTTGTATCTTGTCAGTGATCTTGTATCTTGGCAATGATCTTGTTGTATCTTGTCAATGATCTTGTTGTATATTGTCAATGATTTTGTTGAATCTTGTCGATATTTTTGTATTTTGTCAATGATCTTGAATCATGTCAATGATCTTGTTGTATCTTATCAATGATCTTGTATCTTGTCAATCATCTTCTATCTTGTTAATAATCCTGTATCTTGTCAAAGATCTTGTATCTTGTTAATGATCTTGTTGTATCTTGTCAATGATCTTTTTGTATCTTGTCAGTGATCTTGTATCTTGTTAATGATCTTGTTGTATCTTGTCAATGATCTTGTTGTATCTTGTCAATGATCTTGTATCTTGTCAATGATCTTTTTGTATCTTGTCAATGATCTTGTATCTTGTCAATGATCTTGTTGTATCTTGTCAATGATCTTGTATCTTGTCAATGATCTTTTTGTATCTTGTAATGATCTTGTATCTTGTCAATGATCTTTTTGTATCTTGTCAATAATCTTGTATCTTGTCAATGATCTTTTTGTATCTTGTCAATAATCTTGTATCTTGTCAATGATCTTTTTGTATCTTGTCAATGATCTTGTATCTTGTCAATGATCTTTTTGTATCTTGTCAATAATCTGTTTGTATCTTGTCAATTATCTTTCTGTATCTTGTCAATAATCTTTTAGTACATGTCAATAATCTTTTGTATCTTGTCAATGATCTTTTTGTATCTTGTCAATAATCTTTTTGTATCTTGTCAATAATCTATTTGTATCTTGTCAATAATCTTGTATCTTGTCAGTGGTCTTTTGTATCTTGTCAATGATCTTTCTGTATCTTGTCAATGATCTTGTATCTTGTCAACGATCTTGTTGTAGCTTGTCAATGATCTTTCTGTATCTTTTCTTTTCAATGGTCTTTTTGTATCTTGTCAATGATCTTTTTGTATCTTGTCAATGATCTTGTATCTTGTCATTGATCTTGTTGTATATTGTCAATAATCTTGTTGTGTCTTGTCAATGACCTTCTTGTATCATCAATTGTCTTGTATCGTGTCAAAAATCTTGTATCATGTCAATAATCTTGTTGTATCTTGTCAATGATCTTCTTGTATTGACAATTGTCTTGTATCTTGTCAATAATCTTGTATCTTGTCAATGATCTTGTTGTATCTTGTCAATAATCTGTTTGTATCTTGTCAATTATTATTTTGTATCTTGTCAATTATGTTTTTGTATCTGTAAATGATATTTTTGTATCTTGTAATGATCTTGTATCTTGTCAATGGTCTTTTGTATCTTGTTAATGATCTTTCTGTATCTTGTCAATGATCTTTCTATATCTTTTCAGTGGTCTTTTGTATCTTGTCAATGATCTTTTTGTATATTGTCAATGATCTTGATGTATCTTGTCAATAATCTTGTTGTATCTTGTCAATGATCTTTTTGTATCTTGTCAATGATCTTCTTGTATCGTCAATTGTCTTGTATCTTGTCAATACTCTTGTATCTTGTCATTGATCTTGTTGTATCTTGTCAATGATCTTGTTTCTTGTCAATGATCTTGTTGTATCTTGTCAATGATCTTGTTGTATCTTGTCAATGATCTTTTTGTATCTTGTCAATGATCTTCTTATATCGCCAATTGTTTTGTATCTTGTCAATGATCTTATTGTATCTTGTCAATGATCTTGTTGTATCCTGTCAATGATCTTTTTGTATCTTGCCAATGATCTTCTTATATCGCCAATTGTCTTGTATCTTGTCAATGATCTTGTTGTATCTTGCCAATGATCTTTTTGTATCTTGACAATGATCTTCTTGTATTGCCAATTGTCTTGTATCTTGACAATGATCTTCTTGTATTGCCAATTGTCTTGTATCTTGACAATGATCTTGTCGTATCTTCACAATGATCGTATTGTATCCTATTAATAATGAGTATTTTTTGCACGAAACCAGTTAATAACTATATGTGATTTAAATGTATCCACACTGGTCAGTATTACTTCATTCAAGTATTTCTATGTGATGTAAATGTATCCACACTGGTCAGTATTACTTCATTCAAGTATTTCTATGTGATTTAAATGTATCCACACTGGTCAGTATTACTTCATTCAAGTATTTCTATGTGATTTAAATGTATCCACACTGGTCAGTATTACTTCATTCAAGTATTTCTATGTGATGTAAATGTGTCCACACTGGTCAGTATTACTTCATTCAAGTATTTCTATGTGATGTAAATGTATCCACACTAGTCAGTATTACTTCATTCAAGTATTTCTATGTGATTTAAATGTATCCACACTGGTCAGTATTACTTCATTCAAGTATTTCTATGTGATGTAAATGTATCCACACTGGTCAGTATTACTTCATTCAAGAATTTTTATGTGATGTAAATGTATCCACACTGGTCAGTATTACTTCATTCAAGTATTTCTATGTGATGTAAATGTATCCACACTAGTCAGTATTACTTCATTCAAGTATTTCTATGTGATGTAAATGTATCCACACTGGTCAGTATTACTTCATTCAAGTATTTCTATGTGATGTAAATGTATCCACACCGGTCAGTATTACTTCATTCAAGTATTTCTATGTGATGTAAATGTATCCACACTGGTCAGTATTACTTCATTCAAGTATTTCTCAGCTGGTTGGCCCTGTTGCTGGTTGGCCCTGTTGCTGGTTGGCCCTTTCTGAGGCATCTTTTGAGCTCCTGTGATTTACTCTGCTCCTGACCGAATCATCTCTTAGCTTATTTTGACAAGTGTTTGGGAATTCACAGCTTTCTTGTCTTTTTTTTTGCTATTTGTCTAACTTGTGATTACTGCAGGGGGAGTTCTATCCTTCTTATTTGGTTTGAGAAAAACTTTTCTAGAGACAAAAAAAGCAACAACTGATTGATGTCTTTGCCGCAAATCTTCAATTGGCCAAGTTTGAATGTATGAGTCATTTTAACACGTCCTCATCCTATGATCTATCATCGTAGTCAAGGAGGATAAATTGCACTGAGGCATTCCTGAGTCATCATTGACGCATTTTTAAGGATAATGTAGTCCATATCCGGTAGAAGAGTTTTTTTTCACTTTTCTAAAAACCGCCCGAATTGACTTTGGCCAAAGTATTAGCACACTGACGGTATATAAAACTGCATCTCTACATAAAAAAATTCAAAACAAAAAATTCAAACATTAATTCTTTTAAAAATACCATTTATATAGAGCTCTATAATTTACAATATTTGTATGATGAATGAATGTGTATTGTTCTTATTGATTACTGTATGTTCAATCATTTTTAAAACTCCATGATTGTATTAAGATGTATGGGGCATTTAAAGGTCAAATGACTTATCTAGCCTATGATATGATACGATATGATATGACAACTGGAAATGTTTTCAGGGCAAGGGTGAGGGATGTTTACCATTCACAACACAGTTACAGTTGTCCTCAGTTGTTTTCCATCATCAATGTTAATGTCGTTGCTTGTTTTCATGGGTGGATGGCGGGTGTTATGTGTAAGTCCTACTTCTGTCCCATCACTCTTGCACTTGTCTTTCATTTTCATCTCGCTGTTTCCTCTTAATTCACCCTGAGATCACTGCAATGGTGGATGGGGTAAATTTCAATGAAACAAAAAACACCCTGAGATCACTGCAATGGTGGATGGGGTAAATTTCAATGAAACAAAAAACACCCTGAGATCACTGCAATGGTGGATGGGGTAAATTTCAATGAAACAAAAAACACCCTGAGATGACTGCAATGGTGGATGGGGTAAATTTCAATGAAACAAAAAACACCCTGAGATCACTGAGAATTGTGGATGGGGTAAATTTCAATTAAACTTTAACTTGTTTTCAAATTGAATTGTAGATAAACAAGGTTAATTTGTATGAGTGAGATCACTGTTGGATTCTCACATTTCTGTCTCAAACTTCAAACTGGTCAAGGAGACCAAAACATCGTGGGTTCATGCCTGACTAGTTGAAAAATGTTCTCGTTGTTTTTCGAGTAAAACTCTCTCCCTGGTCTAGGTAGGTGAATCGACACCTAGTCTTATCAGTGACGGCCAATACAAAGGAGGTCCCATGTGCAGATCACAACACTCTGTGCACGTTAGAGATCCCTTGTTTGTTTACAGGTACAATCCAGGCAAAATTTAAAAAAATTAAAAATACTACCTAAAACCCTTTCTACCTTTTTAAAGCATAGACTCAAAACTGAAATTTTTAGAATTGTTTTTTGTCAAAATGCCTTTTATTGTTTTAATCTTGGATAACAATATCACATTGAATGTACTGTCCCATTATTGTCTTGGATAACAATATCACATTGAATGTACTGTCACATTATTGTCTTGGATAACAATATCACATTGAATGTACTGTCCCATTATTGTCTTGGATAACAATATCACATTGAATGTACTGTCCCATTATTGTCTTGGATAACAATATCACATTGAATGTACTGTCACATTATTGTCTTGGATAACAATATCACATTGAATGTACTGTCACATTATTGTCTTGGATAACAATATCACATTGAATGTACTGTCCCATTATTGTCTTGGATAACAATATCACATTGAATGTACTGTCACATTATTGTAAAACGTCATCCAGCACTTAATAGATTTTTGCGCTATACAAATGTGTATTATTATTCTTTTTAAAAATATATTTGTTTTCCCGCCAGATCTGATTGAAGATCTTGACTTCATGATCTAGCTGGTCCTTGCTTCTGTCCTTTTCTATTTATTATTCATCGTTATCCTCTCTTTGTTTTAGACATAGTAGTATGCGTGAAATTATTGTCAAGAAACATTATCATTCACGAAAATTGCTTTTTTCTTAAAAAAGTAGAATGGGTATGCTTTTGCTGTTTTCTATTTATTTTAAGCATTAGATAAATATATTTGAGAGAGGAATTTGCAACTCACAGCACTTCGTCCATACAAATGCGCTGTTGTTTACCCAAAGCTTTGAGTGAAGAAAATAAACACATACAAATGCGCTGTTGTTTACCCAAAGCTTTGAGTGAAGAAAATAAACATATACAAATGCGCTGTTGTTTACCCAAAGCTTTGAGTGAAGAAAATAAACATATACAAATGCGCTGTTGTTTACCCAAAGCTTTGAGTGAAGAAAATAAACACATACAAAAGCGCTGTTGTTTACCCAAAGCTTTGAGTGAAGAAAATAAACATATACAAATGCGCTGTTGTTTACCCAAAGCTTTGAGTGAAGAAAATAAACATATACAAATGCGCTGTTGTTTACCCAAAGCTTTGAGTGAAGAAAATAAACATATACAATGTGTTTTTGAAGAAGTAATTTAATATGTTTTTCAGCTCTCCCTTTCTTAATTCTTCTCCTCACCAGAGTTCGTAAAACGTGGCGGCGCTGACGTTGGCATGATGCACACAAAAAATCTCAGGGCTACCGTTGTGATGGTCCACAAAGCATAAAGTGCTTAGCCGAGCATGAGGGCACGACTGGCAAGAGTCATCGCACCGCCACTTGGGCTACCCTTTCAAGTGTTTTTGATATGCAAATGTACACAGCCTTTGATATGTTTGATATGCAAATGTACACAGCCTTTGATATGTTTGATATGCAAATGTACACAGCCTTTGATATGTTTGATATGCAAATGTACACAGCCTTTGATATGTTTGATATGCAAACGTACACAGCCTTTGATATGTTTGATATGTACATCTACACGCATCCTTTGATATGTTTGATATGCAAACGTACACAGCCTTTGATATGTTTGATATGCAAACGTACACAACCTTTGATATGTTTGATATGTACATTTACACGCAGCCTTTGTTATGTTTGATATGTACATTTACACGCAGCCTTTGTTATGTTTGAAATGTACATTTATACGCAGCCTTTGATAAGTTTGATATGTACATTTATACGCAGCCTTTGATAAGTTTGATATGTACATTTATACGCAGCCTTTGATAAGTTTGATGCTTTTATGCATTTTTGACGTTTACATGCGTCCAGTCTTTTGCATAATATATTTTCCCGCTTTGTGTCTTCTTATGCTCGTTCGTCATTAAGATTCCTGGCTTCCTGTGCCTGTCATAATGACTTACTTTTGGAATTACTTATCCTGCTGTGGTTGTGTTGATAACGATAACATCCTTTCTCACCTCTTCTCTTTTTCTTCAGCGTGTTGTCCCGATACTTGTATGCCTTGCCTTGCCTTGTACTGACACTACACTTTTCCCTACCACTTAAAACAGTCTCGGATTTGAAAGGGACCAGGCTATAGCAGGCACTCACTTTAAATCCCTAGGTCCTATGGTTTTAAATTACATAGAAAGAAAAAATCAACTTTTTAGCATGTATTTGAGCAGTCATAACAATTGGCCATCAAAATTGGAGAGAGAGAAAAAACATTAAACAAAACAAAAACAAAAAATCAAAACCAAACCACAAAACAGTCAATATGAAATTGCAAACAAGTCAAATACTATGTGTAAAATAACCCTGTGTACACGACGTTCAGTACGGCCCAACAAGTCAAATACTATATGTAAAATAAGCCTGTGTACAGTGTACATGACGTTCAGTACGGCCCAACAAGTCAAATACTATGTGTAAAATAAGCCTGTATACAGTGTACATGACGTTCTTGTACGGCCCAACAAGTTCAGTACGGCCCAACAAGTCAAATACTATGTGTAAAATAAGCCTGTGTACATGATGCACAGTACGGCCCAACAAGTCAAATACTATGTGTAAAATAAGCCTGTATACATGACGTTCAGTACGGCCCAACAAGTCAAATACTATGTGTAAATAACCCTGTGTACATGATGTACGGCACGCCCAACAGGTCAAATACTATGTGTAAAATAAGCCTGTATACATGACGTTCAGTACGCCCAACAAGTCAAATACTATGTGTAAAATAAGCCTGTGTAGATGATGATGTACGATGCAGGCCCAACAAGTCAAATACTATGTGTAAAATAAGCCCTGTAGATGATGCACAGTACGGCCCAACAAGTCAAATACTATGTGTAAAATAAGCCTGTGTACATGATGCACAGTACGGCCCAACAAGTCAAATACTATGTGTAAAATAAGCCTGTGTAGATGATGTACAGTACGGCCCAACAAGTCAAATACTATGTGTAAAATAAGTCTGTGTAGATGATGCACAGTACGGCCCAACAAGTCAAATACTATGTGTAAAATAAGCCAGTGTACATGATGTACAGTACGGCCCAACACGTCAAATACTATGTGTAAAATAAGCCTGTATACATGACATTCAGTACGGCCCAACACGTCAAATACTATGTGTAAAATAAGCCTGTGTACATGACATACAGTACGGCCCAACAAGTCAAATACTATGTGTAAAATAAGCCCGTATACACTGTACATGACGTTCAGTACAGCTATTATTATTATGCCTACTCTTGGCATTGCAGTACAAGAGAGAAAACAGCAGACTGTCGAGCCCACCGATTGATGACCCACTTAGCATTCTCATTTAATGGAAACGTCATTTGATAAATCAACAATTATATACCCTTGTGACCTGTCTATAACAGGGATCGGGTAAAACAGTGATGGCACATCAGTCCCGGCAGTCATGATATATTAGGGGAGTTCTGTGTCTATATGTTGAGCGGAATTTTGTGTTTGTTTGAAAAAGAATATAAGATGATATTAACGCAATATTAGACAATAAATACAGAGGAAAAGACACAAAAAAATCATCTTGGGTGTAAAAATAATCTTGGGTGTCAAGAGAATCGAACCTGCAACCTCTGCGCCTCCACCCATTGCCTCACCATGAAAAGAGAGTGCATTACTAACCAAGTCAAGCTTCTTGAAAAGGGAGTTTCACTAGCAAGGTCTTTCGTACCAATCCAATCATGACTAGCAACAGTTATATTCACTGACAGTTGGTTTCACCTGTGTAACAGATTTTACAGCTTTCTAGACCAGAACCAAACCCTATATTATTTGACAAACAACGCAGATTTTACGGGTTCAGTTCTCTTGACATCCAGGTCGTTTTTTCTGACCATCTCTTCCTGTGTATTTATTTTCTTGTCTTTGTCCCTCCTGGGATTTAGTATTATCTCATATTCTTGTTCATGGCTTTAGACATGCCCCTTGCCTCACGGTTTCTCTTTGTTTTTGTTTGTAAGTTACGTACATTTTTAAGCCAATTTGTCCGTTGATATGGCGGAGAATTCTTAAGAGAGAAGTTTTCTTTTTAATTATTCAAAAAATTGTGATACAATGTACATACTTTTTATATATATATATAAACTGACTTCCTCTAACTTTGAACGCTATAAACTCGGGAACCGCTGCACTCACGATCACCACATATCGCATGAAGGGTCCAAATAGCCTGCTTTAGATTTTTAGAGACTGAACTACTGGATCAAAGCAGCATTTGAATCGATTGGAAAAGATTGTTTTGCCTGCGATTGACAAAAAAACTTTTTATCATTTCTAGATGTAATTCATCGATTGCGGTCATTTCAATATAAGGCCACGTAACCTGAGTATCGAGTTCTGACCTGATCTAATAATTGTACTCAATATCGCCCTTAACAGTGGTTTCAGAGTTTACTGCAGTCAAAGTTTGAGAGGCTCAGCTTTATGATAAAGAAAAATCGTATTACACCATTGTCTGCAGGAATTCTTGTTACAAGTAAATTGTTGTGTTATTTTCAGTATTTCAAAGTTTGCACTCAGTAATCAAAGGCCAAGGTGAGCAAAGTAAATTAGGTTTCAGACAACAACAAAATCTTGATGCCGAGTTTTGTGGGCCATTCCCCATTCATTGAATCTTTGACTTTAACACAAACGTAATTTTATTGATAATCATTGTCACCTCGCGCTCATCTTATCCCAGTACTGTAAAGCTGCCAACAGAAATATAACTGAGCAGTATCACTGTAGACTTTAAAAACAGTAATATAACTGAGTAATATCACTGTAGACTTTAAAAATAGTAATATAACTGAGTAATATCACTGTAGACTTTAAAAATAGTAATATAACTGAGTAATATCACTGAAGACTTTAAAAATAGTAATATAACTGAGTAATATCACTGAAAACTTTGAAAACAGAAATATAACTGAATAGTATCACTGAAGACTTTTAAAACAGTATTATTAAACACATCACTTTAAAGCTAAAATTGGATGATAAACAAAATGTTTGCCTGACACCTAGAGTAAAGCATATTTTGGGATTTATAACAAGGAACTTGGCTTAATTTTTGGCAAAACAGATTTTAATTTTCACTGCTGACTTTGGCCTTATAGACAAAAGAAATCCAATATGCATGTTTTTGTAAGTTTTTCCTGTTGCCAATATATGGTGTCATTGTACGATCATACCAGTTACCACGATGAATTTCACCGTTACATTTGTGCCATTAGAACATGTCATGTTATCTTTTTCCTATTATTATTATTATTATTATTATTATTATTATTATTATTATTATTATTATTATTATTATTATTATTATTATTATTATTATTATTATTATTATTGTGTAGGCGTATACAATAAAGCCAAGAAAACTTGAAAGTTACACTATTACAATTAAAATAGTACCAATTGATATCATTTCTACAATAATGATGGTGTTAGTACTGTAATGTATTTTCCTTGTGCTCTAATAATTTATATAACATGTATCACATTCGAAGGGACGGTGTCAATTTTACCATCTGACAATTTTCTTTGGGTTTTTTCAAGCTGGGTTTCAAGGACGGTCAAAACTTTACAGGTATCATAAAGCAATGTTGAAACTATCGCTTCTAGAACAGCTGTGCTGATGAGTTGTATGTTCTGCCGACACCTCAGCCAATAGAATTATGTTTGGTTATTTAATGACATGTTGGGATTTTTTTTCTTCTAGATATTTTGACCCACTTGCCTCGGAAACTTTGACATGATTAGATAAACTACCAACGCATGCCACGCCAGTTTTAATTTTGGAATTCAGCACAAGTAATACTGATTTCTTACTCTTATTTGTCAGACAGTTTGACCTGTGACCTTTTGTCAATCTTATGCCGACTGGTTCTAAGTTTTATCAGTTCTTACGAGAACCCTCCTCCCTGTCTACTTGATTTCTCAATGTGTGTTTGTTACTAACTGAAACGTCATCAAGGGGCTAGTCATTTTTCATGGTTTTGAGAAAAGTAAAGAAAAAAAGGACAGGCTGGCTAGTTTGTTTTGTTATTGGTTGGTCATATGCCGGAACGAACTATTATTGGTTAAACAAAGACGCTATATGCCGGAACGAACTATTATTGGTTAAACAAAGACGTCATATGCCGGAACGAACTATTATTGGTTAAACAAAGACGTCATATGCTGGAACGAACTATTATTGGTTAAACAAAGACGTCATATGCCGGAACGAACTATTATTGGTTAAACAAAGACGTCATATGCCGGAACGAACTATTATTGGTTAAACAAAGACGTCATATGCCGGAACGAACTATTATTGGTTAAACAAAGACGTCATATGCCGGAACGAACTATTATTGGTTAAACAAAGACGTCATGTGCCTGAATGAACTATTATTGGTTAAACAAAGACGTCATATGCCGGAACGAACTATTATTGGTTAAACAAAGACGTCATGTGCCTGAATGAACTATTATTGGTTAAACAAAGACGTCATGTGCCTGAATGAACTATTATTGGTTAAACAAAGACGTCATGTGCCAGAATGAACTATTATTGGTTAAACAAAGGCCAAGACATACACCCTAGTTTATGGCTTAGACCATTTTTTGGCTGATTAAACAGTGACTGAGAGGAAGTGCAAATGCTTAGGTCTGAAAGTCAATTGTTTATTATTATTTAAAATTTCTTGATGCATCTATGTTTTATTACATTTCAAGCAATAAAAAGGAAAAATAATGCAGTAGGCCGATAACTAATGAAGAGGATTATTAAATCGAAATGAAAGGCCTAACAGGTAGAAAACAGGACAGGACAACCACAGGAAAACAAAGAAACAGTGCGATAGACGACTAGCTTCCTGTCTAGTAGGTGGTTGTCACTCATTCCATTTCACGCTATAGAAACCAGGAAAAGCTCTGGCTTTATGGGTTATAATGACCTTGAAGGAAGTTTTTAACTCCGAACTTACAGGAATTTTTAGCTTACATAGTGTTGTTGCTTTACTTTATCGTTTAATAATAGTCTTTAAGTTTAGTCCAATTACTCCTTCATATTACGTTACACTTATATAAACTTCCAGGTTCATGTTATGTGCATACAAATGCCCATATGGCAACATGGAATATGAAAAACGTACTCTGGACTTTCATTGAAAAGCTATGCTCCCGTTGCTTCCTCTATAAAGTATGTAAAAGCTATTCACTGTACTGCAGTGAAGTGGGTTGTGAAATATGGAGCTAACACTTGGTTATTATTTGTCTAATTAATGCATTTATTTCGATATGATGAACATTAAAGTTGCCAACTAATGAAAATCTTACAGTACCAAATACCCCACCTAGACCTACCGCAAACCAGGTTAAAACATTTATTGTTGTTTTTAAAATTTTCTATGCTAGGATTATTACCCACGTCACGACTGATGATATTTCGGGGGTTTTGGTAGGTTTTAAAATCTTGCCCAGATTGCCCTGTAGCCATAGGATCTTGGACGTGGGCAGAGTGTTGTGATCTGCACTTCTTTTTATTGTCCGTCTCCGATGGGACTAGGTGTCGATCCACCTTCCTTGACCAGGGGGTAGGTTTTACTCAAAAAAAAACCTCAAGAAAATGTTTCTACCATCGGGGTTTGAACTCACCACCTTTTGGTTGAGAGGCTGATAACTTACCCCATGAGTTCCGTCCCCACTCAGCTTTGAAAGAAACAAAGAGGTGAAGTTTGTTTGCAAACATTTTGTTGGCCAATGATTATATTATCCTGACTTCAGATTTTCTTTCCAACTGGGAACTTTGAGAGCCTTGGTTCTCTAATGCAGCATATTTGTAGTTAAGATAATAATAATGCTTATTCAACGATTTATGTCAACGTGGATTTAAAATGTGCAATTTAACTTTCGCTGAATGTGTGCTTTGTTCTGTTTAAAGATATCTTCGCCCTTCTGAACAAACCTATCTATATACATATTTTTGAGTTCTATAGCAAAGCGACTAAGAGTAATTATATTTTGCATGCAGGTTTTAAATCATTCCAAGATCGTTTTCAATTGAGGAATTTTCTACCAGTGACGTTTGATTAATTAATATTTCATCGTTTCTCCGTCTTTTGAGTAGAATTTTCATTCACCTATGCCGCCATTCGAACATGTTTTATAATTAAAAAGTTAAAATAGGAGACCTATCGCTTTTTTGCCTACCTGTGTCGCCTCAGTCTTTAATACTGACTCGATCTAATAATTGTACTTGGTATTACACCCCGATGCTGGTAAAACAATAATCATGGCTGCTGTTGAACTCCAATGTCTTCCATTTGTTTGTCTTCAAACATCGACAGATTTTGTTGATGTGATTAATTCTCTTATTTATTTGTTTTAACGATCAAATTTTAAAAACTGATCACTTTGTGAAAAAAATTTGTGAGTTAATGACTTTGTGAACGCTCAGTGAAGAAAATATTTCTTTGTTGTAGTGCCAGATTGCTTTATTCTTTAACTTTTATTGTTCAGCTCTCATTGTTCAGCTTGCATTCTTCACTTCTTATTGTTTCAAATCCTCATTGTTCATTTCATCTCTCATTTCCAGCTCCTTACTCCCTTATTGCTCCTTACTCCCTTATTGCTCCTTGCTCCCTTATTGCTCCTTACTCCTTATTGCTCCTTACTCCCTTATTGCTCCTTACTCCTTACACCCACCCCCCCCCTCCTTGTACTTCTTACAGTTTACCTGTTTATTTTATGCATCCAAGAAATTTGTTCATAATCAATCACAAAGACAAGTATTTGTAGAATTTCCAGTTCATTTGTTTTGACAAAACTTAAAACAGATTTTCAAAAATGTTGTGTTGCAATTTGTTTTTTCATGTCATTCTTTATTCATGGTTGATTGTTGACGTTTGGCATCTTTCAGCTTTTTATTTGTTCTATTTCTCAATGCCTACTAGTTCAAGTTAAACCTTTTTTTCTTTGTTCTTATTAAAGAACATTCATGTTATGAAGACACTTCTTCCACCGAGGGCCTTGGTTTTGTGCTCAGAAATGGTTTTTCATATTTTGCTCAATCATTCACCATGTTTGATTTACTTATTTAGCATGACTTTGTCATCAAATATTCATTAATTGCATATATATATATATGCATGAACTTTTCTATTTTTCTATAAGAATATCTGAATGTGAAATTTGTTTGTAACGTGACAGCACAGCTGTCTACAGTCGAGTGAAGTTTTCCCACACCCACTCTCCTATGTGTACCTGTTCTAGTTTCATTATGTGAATGTTCAGATAGAACTTTTTTGTAATTTGGCAAAATTGTATCATGTGTAACCAAGACAATTTTCTCATATGACATCCATAAAATTATCTGATCTTATCTTATCTTGTCTTATCTTATCACTCTCAATATATTTGGCATTATGTTTATTTCAATATGTCCAAAAATAGCTCATAGTATTAAGCTCTCTCATTTAACATGCTTGATTTACCGGTACTTATTTAGCATTGCTTCATCCTCACACTCAATAGACTTGGCAATGGCATGAGAATGTTTATTTCCGAAAGACTTTAATAAAGCAGATTATTGTATTTTAATCTGACATAGATTATGAAAGACTTGAATAAAGCAGATTATTGTATTTTAATCTGACATAGATTATGAAAGACTTTAATAAAGCAGATTATTGTATTTTAATCTGACATAGATTATGAAAGACTTTAATAAAGCAGATTATTGTATTTTAATCTGACATAGATTATGAAAGACTTTAATAAAGCAGATTGAAAGACTTTAATAAAGCAGATTATTGTATTTTAATCTGACATAGATTATGAAAGACTTGAATAAAGCAGATTATTGTATTTTAATCTGACATAGATTATGAAAGACTTTAATAAAGCAGATTATTGTATTTTATATGAAGAGTTCACTGTGATACAAAGGTTTTTAAAACCTTGCCTTCTTGCTCAAAGTGATTATGCCATTGTATATAAGTAGCAATATGCTATGTCTGCTATTCAGTCTGACCATGTACGATTCTCACAATGTTAAATTTTGCAATTTGAAGTTGAGCTGTTACAGTCTAATTGGTCTTAAATACTGAATTTGTTCCTTGGTTTATAAAATATCTTTATGTTAAAAATAAAATCCATCAAAGCCTTCAGTCCGGGATGGAGGCTTTGGAGTAAAAAAACTTTTCTTGGTGTCTCCTTATAGTTTTCTTCTGCTCTTCTCCTTATAGTTTTCTTCTGCTCTTCTCCTTATAGTTTTCTTCTGCTGTTCTCCTTACAGTTTTCTTCTGCTATTCTCCTTATAGTTTTCTTCTGCTCTTCTCCTTATTGTTTTCTTCTGCTATTCTCCTTATTGTTTTCTTCTGCTATTCTCCTTATTGTTTTCTTCTGCTATTCTCCTTATAGTTTTTCTTCTGCTCTTCTCCTTATTGTTTTCCTTATAGTTTTCTTCTGATCTTCTCCTTATTGTTCTCCTTATAGTTTTCTTCTGCTCTTTTCCTTATTGTTTTCTTCTGCTCTTCTCCTTATAGTTTTCTCCTGCTATTCTCCTTATTGTTTTCTTCTGCTCTTCTCCTTATAATTTTCTTCTGCTCTTCTCCTTATTGTTTTCCTTATAGTTTTCTTCTGCTATTCTCCTTATAGTTTTCTTCTGCTATTCTCTTTATTGTTTTCTTCCGCTCTTCTCCTTATAGTTTTCTTCTGCTATTCTCTTTATTGTTTTCTTCTGCTCTTCTCCTTATAGTTTTCTTCTGCTCTTCTCCTTATAGTTTTCTTCTGCTATTCTCCTTATAGTTTTCTTCTGCTATTCTCCTTATAGTTTTCTTCTGCTCTTCTTCTTATTGTTCTCCTTATAGTTTTCTTCTGCTCGTCTCCTTATAGTTTTCTTCTGCTATTCTCCTTATTGTTTTCTTCTGCTCTTCTCCTTATAGTTTTCTCCTGCTATTCTCTTTATTGTTTTCTTCTGCTCTTCTCCTTATTGTTTTCTTCTGCTCTTCTCCTTATAGTTTTCTTCTGCTATTCTCCTTAGTGTTTTCTTATAGTTCCGACATTGTGTTCCTTTGGAATGATGTTTAACACGCGTTTTCCCATTCGACCCAGGTGCAAAAGGTACATGTACAGACACTAGCTTGGGAGTAAAAAACCTGGGTCAGGCTGGCGTTTTGTCCTGGAAGTGATTATTATCACCTGTTCTGCTTCATGCTATAGAAACTGGGATACGCTTCAGCTCTATGGGCCGTAATGGCCATGAAAAAACTTAAAGGAATCAGTATATTTTGGGTTTCTTTTTGTTTTTGTTGTTATTTTGTTTATTGCTCTCATGCAGTCAAATCTGTTATTTATACGCATGTGTACGGCCATTTAATCAACAAAATGCAACTACAGTAGCCGCCAAAATGCACCAATAGTCAAAATGCACCAATAGTCAAAATGCACCAATAGTCAAAATGCACTTTTTTTGTCATGTAACAGAATTTTACAATGCTAATTACCCTCTCAAAATGCAACAACAGCTGGCTTGACCTTGCCAAAATGCAACAACAGCTGGCTTGACTTTACCAAAATGCAACAAGTTTTTGTGCGTCTTGTCTTCAATTTGATTCTTTTAAAAAGTCAATTCCTGTGGAATAAACTTGATAAACTCTTCTTGCCCCATCCCAGTGACAAAATCTGTCACAGTCATTCACATGCGTGTGTGTGTCATCTAGATATATATTAACCTTGTTTACACAGTCATACACATGACAATATGCAACTAGTCTTGGCTGTCTCGACTCTGGGCACCCTTGCCCCCCCTCTCTCTTTCCCTGACTTGACAAAATCTGCCAGACAGTCTGATCGTCTCCCTCTTTTTTTCAATCATGGTGAAAATATCTGAGAGAGGTCTTGTGTCATTTTTACCCAAGGAGATCATACTCTGTATGGCATGCATACTATCCAATAAAAAAAACCCATTGTTGCGGAATGTAATGGGTTGTGAACCTCGACTCCATCAAAATGCACCTTTGCCAAAACGCACAATTTTTTTTGTCACCTGTGGACTATGCATTTTGGCGGAGACTACTGTCTTGATTTAATTAAAGTAAACAAATTGTTTTGGTGGAGACTTCTGTCTTGATTTAATTAAAGTAAACAAATTGTTTTGGCGGAGACTTCTGTCTTGATTTAATTAAAGTAAACAAATTGTTTTGACGGAGACTTCTGTCTTGATTTAATTAAAGTAAACAAATTGCTTGCACTGTAATGCTATATAATATGAATAAATTTATCAATTTGAATCAAATTATGTTATCTCTGTATCCTTGTAGTTGCATCTCTAGAAATGAGATTGAGATACAAAACTATAATTTTATTGTCATTTAAAATGCCAGGAATCACAATTCCCAGTGTTTTCATATTTTACATGCCTGGTGTCCACCCCCTACTAGGGGGGGGCAGATTTTACTATTTTAAAAAAAGAGAAACTTTTTCATCTGCTGGTGGGGCTTGAACCCATGACCTTTGGGTTGACAAGCCAACATCTTGCCTCTGCACTATGAAGTCCTCCTCACAGTGGCCACAAACGAACAAAAGAAGAAATGCAGAGAACGATGAAAAAATTACCTTTTCCATATTATTTTGTTTTTTATTTTTCTTGGCTTTTTTATATAGCAAAAATATATACCTACTAATACAGTCAAAATTTCAAAACACATCTCTGAAGTATACGGTACATGAAAGCAGAAACCCGTCTGATATCTCCTTGCGTGCCAATGATAAATGAACCAGCGGCTGTTTTTTTGTTGTAAATTGTTTTTGATTTGCAGGCATTGTGGCGAAACCGCAGTGTTATGAGATTACAATTATGACGACACTGGTTTCAAATCGCGTGGCTCAGACATGTGTTTTTGTACTTTCAAGAAAGATACTTCACTCTGCTTTCCTCACTTAATGCAAGTCTGAATAAGCACCCAGCTACAGGTAGACAAAAATTTACAATCCAAATTTCCCCAAATGAGTAGAGTATAAATAAATTCTTCAAAACAATAAGTACAAGAATTTGTAAGAAAGATGAAATGAACAAAAGTGGTAAATATGGATGCTGTCATGGTGTCATGGTGTCATGGTCTTTTTTAAGTTGTCCCTGTCTCAGTAAATAGTAATGAAATTCATGTCATTTGTCTGTTGTTTCTGTCTGTCTCCCTGACTCCGTCTCTCTCTCTCTTTCCCTCTGTCTGTCACTCCCTCCTCCTCTCTCTCTCTCTCTCTCTCTCTCTCTCTCTCTCTCTCTCTCTCTCTCTCTCTCTCTCTCTCTCTCTCTCTCTCTCTCTCTCTCTCTCTCCTCTCTCCTCCCTCCCTCCCTCTCTCTCTCTCTCTCTCTCTCTCTCTCTCTCTCTCTCTCTCCCTCTCTCTCTCTCTCTCCCCTCTCTCTCTCTCTCTCCCTCTCTCTCTCTCTCCCTCTCTCTCTCTCTCTCTCTCTCTCTCCCCCTCTCTCTCTCCCCCCTCTCTCCCCCCTCTCTCTCTCTCTCTCTCTCTCTCTCTCTCTCTCTCTCTCTCTCTCTCTCTCTCTCTCTCTCTCTCTCTCTCTCTCTCTCTCTCTCTCTCTCAGCTTTATTTTTCATCCTTAAACATGAGACACAGAACGTTATCTACTGAAATCTTTGAGACAAGAAGGAGTATTTAAAAGACAATCTCTATACACAACTTCAAACAAAAATATAATTCTTGTCAACATATCAATAAAATCTTATGATGTCAGAAATTCCATCCCTCTGACAATGTAATAAGAGAAAAACATTTTCAAAAAAAAAAATCTAGCATTTAGTCCCAGCAGAAACAAATACAGGGAAGTAAATAGAAACACAATGTTTACATCAGACAGGTTTAAACTTTGATAAAAACCAACACCGCTTTTGTTTTGTCTTAGGACTTTGTTTCATTGCAATTTATCCTGTTCACCGTATGTGGTGATCTCAGGATGAATTAAGAGAACAACAGCAAGATGAAAGAGAAGTGAAAAGGTGAAAGGAAAGAAGAAGAACCTACCAGACGTGCGTGCCAAGCGTCAGAGGCGTTGACTGGGTGAAAGAACACCCCATAGGAACACAACATACAAATCTATTAACGTCAGAGGCTTTGACTGGGTGAAAGAACACCCCATAGGAACACAACATACAAATCTATTAACGTCAGAGGCTTTGACTGGGTGAAAGAACACCCCATAGGAACACATCATACAAATCTATTAACGTCAGGCGTTCAGAGGCAGGGCTTTGACTGGGTGAAAGAAACCCCATAGGAACACATCATACAAATCATACAAATCTATTAACGTCAGAGGCTTTGATTGGGTGAAAGAACACCCCATAGGAACACATCATACAAATCTATTAACGTCAGAGGCTTTGATTGGGTGAAAGAACACCCCATAGGAACACATCATACAAATCTATTAACGTCAGAGGCTTTGATTGGGTGAAAGAACACCCCATAGGAACACATCATACAAATCTATTAACGTCAGTCAGAGGCTTTGACTGGGTGAGATAACACCCCATAGGAACACATCATACAAATCTATTAACGTCAGAGGCTTTGACTGGGTGAGATAACTGAACACATCATACAAATCTATTAACGTCAGAGGCTTTGACTGGGTGAGATAGGAACACATCATACAAATCTATTAACATCAGAGGCTTTGACTGGGTGAGATAACACCCCATAGGAACACATCATACAAATCTATTAACGTCAGAGGCTTTGACTGGGTGAAAGAACACCCCATAGGAACACATCATACAGTTATATTAAGACTAAAAATACTTTTTACTACTACAGAACCACCTCACCACAAAGCTGTTGTGCTCCAGACAACCCCCCCCACCCCTATAAGAAATGACTGTCCGCTTTCCGTGCGTTTTATCATTTCTCCATTTGTCTCTTTATATAAATGACAAATTTCTACATCACAGTTGGTTCAATAGATCCCTCATCATCTTCAATTCCAAGCCTTATCACCTTCAACACCAAGCCTAACTCAAGGCTCCTTCAGTCCACCTCATCTTTATGGTTTTTCTCCTCACTCCCTCATCCGGTAAATCATGTAGCAGGAGACCCAAATTTGATTCCCACAACCAGGCACATTTTTCTGGAGTTCCTGTCGACCCAGCAGCAAAATCGGTAGCTAAGGTCTACTCGAGACTCCATGAAAATAAAGCCGACGTGGAAAGCCATGGCAAACTACCACACTATGCCGCACGCCCTAGAACAATCAGGACTCTGCACCTGGTAATCCTACGGTCAAATCTGAGTGAGGGACTTACTTCCTTCACTAGTTCTCTCATCCGAACTTTGACCGCCTTTTCCCCCTACCCCATTCCCCACTTACTTCCCTTCACTAGTTCTCTCACCCGAACTTTGACCGCCTTTTCCCCCTACCCCCATTCCCCAAACAATCCTCGTCGGATAACGCCTGAGGGGGTCAGTCTGAGACGGACTAGTCAGACAAAATCTTGAATTCTGAAGCCAAACTTGAAATTTTAACGGCAATCACCATGAACAAAATATCAGTCAGCTCATTTAGTAGTTAGGTTAGTACGGTGGGTCATGAGTGAGAATAGTGTGGGCGGTCTCATGTGGGGGAAATTAATTAATGAACTGGGGGGGGGGGGGGGCAATTATTTATTAATTTCATGTTTGATCTGATAAATGACAAAAAAGTGACAACTCCACTAGAAAAGACAAGAAAAGACACGTCATATCTATTCTGTCTAGTATGGTCACGTGGTCATTTAATATTGTCATCTGTTTGACTTCAGTCCTTCGTGATTGAACTTCGTGTTTGTCACTTTGAGCAAGGAAAGAGAAAACAAAAATTGAGTAAACTGGACATTATTTTATAAAAATTTTGACTACTATTAAATAAACGGGGCTAATCAATGACCTTCATCAAATGGTATCCATTCTGTGGAGATAGAAAAAGAAGGGAAAGAAAGATAAGATTTGCATCTCAATGAATAAAAATCAAAGATAAGCATAAAAAGTCTGCACATTTAGTCAAAATCTTATGATTGATTTTACATCTTAATCAATGTCATCAACGTATCATTTTTTGTGACCTTCACTTTTAAAGCTGTTCTATACTTCAATTAAATTTTTTTTAGTTTTCTTATACCATTTTTAAATTTTGAACTGCTAAAAAACAACGTTGGTTAAAATAAATTTTTACCTTTTCTGTTGTGTATTTTGGAAAGACTCCATTTCCTCCTGTGAGGGGGCCCGGCCCATGACCTGGAGAACCCGCAAGTATTTCAGTGCTACGAACATGATGAGTTTATAGGTCAGGTTTTCCCTCCACACCTTGTAGTCGTACTTGCAACGGGACCACCAGGCTCGGAAAACTCCGCCAACAGTGCTGATGGACGGGTCGTCTCGATGGGCTCCGTTGATGGCACTGATAGGGGATACAGAATTTTGTGACAACTGCTTACACTGATAGGGGATACAGAATTTTGTGACAGCTGCTTACACTGATAGGGGATACAGAATTTTGTGACAGCTGCTTACACTGATAGGGGATACAGAGTTTTGTGACAGTTGCTTACACTGATAGGGGATACAGAATTTTGTGACAGCTGCTTACACTGATAGGGGATACAGAATTTTGTGACAGCTGCTTACACTGATAGGGGATACAGAGTTTTGTGACAGTTGCTTACACTGATAGGGGATACAGAGTTTTGTGACAGTTGCTTACACTGATAGGGGATACAGAATTTTGTGACAGCTGCTTACACTGATAGGGGATACAGAGTTTTGTGACAGTTGCTTACACTGATAGGGGATACAGAGTTTTGTGACAGCTGCTTACACTGATCAGTGATAGGGGATACAGAATTTTGTGACAGTTGCTTACATTGATAGGGGATACAGAGTTTTGTGACAACTGCTTACACTGATAGGGGATACAGAGTTTTGTGACAGTTGCTTACACTGATAAGGGATACAGAGTTTTGTGACAGTTGCTTACACGGATAGGGGATACAGAGTGTTTTGTGACAGAGTTTTTGACAGTTGCTTACACTGATAGGGGATACAGAGTTTTGTGACAGTTGCTTACACTGATAGGGGATACAGAGTTTTGTGACAATTGTTTACACTGATGGGGGATACAGAATTTTGTGACAGTTGCTTATACTGATAGGGGATACAGAATTTTGTGACAGCTGCTTACACTGATAGGGGGATACAGAGTTTTGTGACAGTTGCTTACACCTACACTGATAGGGGATACAGAATGTTGTGACAGCTGCTTACACTTACACTGATAGGGGATACAGAGTTTTGTGACAGTTGCTTACACTTACACTGATAGGGGATACAGAATTTTGTGACAGTTGCTTACACTTACACTGATAGGGGATACAGAGTTTTGTGACAGTTGCTTACACTTACACTGATAGGGGATACAGAGTTTTGTGACAGTTGCTTACACTTACACTGATAGGGGATATAGAATTTTGTGACAGTTGCTTACACTTACACTGATAGGGGATACAGAATTTTGTGACAGTTGCTTACACCTACACTGATAGGGGATACAGAGTTTTGTGACAGTGGCTTACAATGATAGGTGATACAGAATTTTGTGACAGCTGCTTACACTGATAGGTAATACAGAGTTTTGTGACAGTTGCTTACACTGATAGGGGATACAGAGTTTTGTGACAGTTGCTTACACTTATACTGATAGGAGATACAGAGTTTTGTGACAACTGCTTACACTGATAGGGGATACAGAGTTTTGTGACAGTTGCTTACACTGATAGGGGATACAGAGTTTTGTGACAGCTGCTTACACTGATAGGGGATACAGAGGTTTGTGACAGCTGCTTATACTGATAGGGGATACAGAATTTTGTGACAGTTGCTTACACTTACACTGATAGGAAACAGAGTTTTGTGACAGCTGCTTACACTGATAGGCGATACAAAGTTTTGTGACAGCTGCTTACACTGATAGGGGATACAGAGTTTTGTGACAACTGCTTACACTGATAGGGGATACAGAGGTTTGTGACAACTGCTTACACTGATAGGGGATACAGAGTTTTGTGACAACTGCTTACACTGATAGGGGATAAAGAGGTTTGTGACAGTTGCTTACACTGATAAGGGATACAGAGGTTTGTGACAGCTGCATACACTGATAGGGGATACAAAGTTTTGTGACAGCTGCTTACACTGATAGGGGATACCGAATTTTGTGACAGTTGCTTACACTTACACTGATAGGTGATACAGAATTTTGTGACAGCTGCTTACACTGATAGGGGATACAAAGGTTTGTGAGAGTTGCTTACACTGATAGCGGATACAGAGTTTTGTGAAAGCTGCTTACTCTGATAGGGGATACAGAGTTTTGTGACAACTGCTTACACTGATAGGGGATACAGAGTTTTGTGACAACTGCTTACACTGATAGGGGATACAGAGTTTTGTGACAGTTGCTTACAATGATAGGGGATACAGAGTTTTGTGACAGTTGCTTACACTGATCAGTGATAGGGGATACAGAATTTTGTGATAGCTGCTTACACTGATAGGGGATACAGAGTTTTGTGACAGCTGCTTACACTGATAGGCGATACAGAGTTTTGTGACAGCTGCTTACACTGATAGGGGATACAGAGTTTTGTGACAAATTAATTGATATATAAATGTTTTTAAAAACTTGTGTAATTTTGACATATATATTGGGTTTTTTTAACTTGCGTAATATTGTTGTTACAGGAATAAAAAAAGGTCCACAAATGTTATTGTCAGTCTGGGATTGTGAGGTCTTCGGTTCAAATCTTGGCTTAGCTCAATTTGATATAAAACAAATTTAAAAAACCCCCCCCCGATAAAGATCGATTTATAATCTGTATCTCAAGACAGGTGCAGACTCCCCTACTGTAAATCATTTTAATATTTATCATAACTATTTGTTAAATTGCGTTACAGGATGGAATAAATGGACAATGTTAGGTGCAACATATTTATAAACTGGAAACTAAATTGATTTTTTATCTTATGAGCAAATCATATTAAAAATTGTCTTTTTTTGGACAATAAATGTTTACTATTATTATTAAAACTTATCCCCCAGCAGGCCATTTCATTCAAAGTCTTTCAAAACTCCCTGTGGAACATACAGTACACGAGCCTGTTAGGCGTTTCGTACTAACACTCTGACAAGATATTTCTCTAATTATACCTGAGTCAAGTGGGGAAAGCAGAGTGAAGTACCTTTCTTATAGAACAACATCGTGAAAAAACACACCTGGGCCAGCCATGGGGTTTGAACAAGTGTCGTCGTGATTACAAACTCACAACACTACGGTTTCGCTACAATACCTCAGTCTGATGTTGTATTTTGGGAAAATACACTCACCACGCATATCCCCAAATCTACCCAGGTGTACATGGGTACCAGTCTCAGCTGGGAAGTACAGGCAAACAGTCAGGCAAGGGGCATGTGTGTAAGTGATGAACAATGACAAGACATAATATTAAAGCCCTGCAGGAACAAAACGAGATAAATACAAAGGAATAGAACCAAATAGAATCAGAACCTGCGACCTGCACATTGGCAACCGTCGCCTCGCAATGAAAAGAGAGCGCATGAAAGGAGCGTAGTTAGCTTGGTTGGTAGTGCGCTCTCTTTTCATGGCGAGACGATGAGTGTCGATGCAGAGGTCACCAGTTCGATTTTATTGGTAGTACCCTCACGATATTTTTCTTCTGTCCATTAATTTGTATTTGTCTTATCTTTGCTTATCCCGGGCTTCAATGTTTGAAGGCGTCAATTCAATAGTGTGCCTAGATCTATGTCAATTTTTGTGAAAAATGAGACAGAGAGATAACCCTAGGGAATAAATGGAAATCATGCTTCACGAAAAGTGTGAAAATGATATGATGAATATAGATCACATTTACAGCCGTTTGAAATTTGGAATTCCCAAAGCCAACAGTGCCAAAGTCCATGGTTTTTGGCATTTTTCTCTAAATGACGTAATCGGGACTTTGGCACACTACTGAAATGACCCCTTCATTTATTTCACATCTCATGAGCCTGTCAGCAGTAAATGCTGTGACAGACTAGCATTCTATCCAGGAAGGCAATGCATTATCACCTGATCCTCTTCATAATATAGACATCAGGATAAGCCCTGGCCCTATGGGCACAATAATCCCTCGACTTGAAGGAATTTTTACTTTGTACTTTTATTCTTATAAACTTTGGGATTTCAGGAGCATTCCATTTCCAATGTTTCCAAAAATGTCAATAAGAGAGCTAAGAAGAAATAAAAACAATTGATTTTTAAAATTCTTTTTTAAATCAAAAAAACAAACGTAAAAAAAGCAACAAATAAATGAACAAACAAGCATACAAACAAACCAAAATCACGCCCGAACCCCTGGACAGACGTGAGCACTTACCTCCCAGCCATGATGCCATAACGGTCCACAGTGTTACCGTGTTCCTTAATAATAGCACGCACTGTGTTCAGGTTTCTACAAGAAAACCAGTGAAATAACAACAATGACATCGTATATCAGGCAACCAAATTGGTACCAACAAAAAAAAAGTGAATAAAATGTTTAACTGGAAGAAGTAAAAAAAATGGTTGCCTTTTAGCTTCAATATTTTTGTAAACATTACGCAACGTGTTATTGGAGGGTTTGAATGGAGAAAAAAAGAAAAAACAAAAAAAATTAATAAACAAATAAACAAAAGGCCCAGATTATATGACAATTTTCTGGTATGTTTAAAAATGTGTAATAAACGTACGTTCATTCAGTAAATAGTTAAATGAAGATAAAACATTTTCAGAATTTGGTAAAACTAAATTCTGAACAAGAGTATAAAGATCAGGAGCATACCTTTAAAATGTATTTAAAGATATTGTTTTTATTCACAATGTAGTGAAAATAAGTTGTCACCTGAAGACCAAGACGGCAAAACAATCATAGTCAGATTATATCAATAAAACTCGGAAAATTTGATTTTCTTAAAAGTCCACAAGTAGAATGTTATAAAGAGAAAGTCCCCAAGTAGAATGTTATAAAGAGAAAATCTCCAAGTAGAATGTTATAAAGAGAAAGTCTCCAAGTAGAATGTTCTAAAGAGAAAGTCTCCAAGTAGAATGTTATAAAGAGAAAATCTCCAAGTAGAATGTTATAAAGAGAAAGTCCTCAAGTAGAATGTTATAAAGAGAAAGTTTCCAAGTAGAATGTTATAAAGAGAAAGTCTCCAAGTAGAATGTTATAAAGAGAAAGTCTCCAAGTAGAATGTTATAAAGAGAAAGTCCCCAAATAAAGAGAAAGAATGTTATAAAGAGAAAATCTCCAAGTAGAATGTTATAAGAGAAAGTCTCCAAGTAGAATGTTATAAAGATAAAGTCTCTAAGTAGAATGTTATAAAGAGAAAGTCTCCACGTAGAGAGTGTTATAAAGAGAAAGTCACCAAGTAGAATGTTATAAAGAGAAAGTCCCCAAGTAGAATGTTATAAAGAGAAAGTCCCCAAGTAGAATGTTATAAAGAGAAAGTCACCAAGTAGAATGTTATAAAGAGAAAGTCTCCAAGTAGAATGTTATAAAGAGAAAGTCCCCAAGTAGAGTGTTATAAAAGAGGATTAATACAAAAGCAAATTTGTTTATAGAGAGAGGCCTTGACCTAAGTAAAACAAATGCCTGTTTGAGCAAAACGTGAATTAAACAACTTTGTTAAATTGTTTAAACCCGTCAAACACTTCAAATCGCACTATGGTTATTTTCCCATCTTGATTTTAACTTTAATTGTAAAATAAAACAAATACAAGACAAACAAAAAACCAATCTACTCGTATCTTGTATAACTTGGCACAATGAAAAAGAGATGTTATCAACTTCATTCTTTTAACGATTGATGATGTTCACGAAGCAAGCAAGTTCCTCTCAGGGTGGGCCCTCTCTTCTACTACAACAGCCATCGGCGTATAATGTTTGTTTGTTTCTTTCTTTGTTTGTTTCATTGAAAATCACCACATCCACCATATTATGCGGTGATCTCAGGGTGAATTAAGAAGAAAGAGTAAGATAAAAAAATAAGTAAAATAGTGAAAGGAAAGAAGGAAACCTACCAGTAGCCCCCGTCAACCGCCCACTTCAAACCATGTATGCCGTACACTGGCCATAATGAAGCCACTATGTCAATGGTGTCCAGCACAAATCGGCCAAGTACAAAAACAATTAATTTTACAGGAGAGACAAAACAAATGAACGATTCTCTTGAAAATTGGTTTTAAATCAAAACATTTTGCACACATGAGATGGATGGGATGTTTGTTCCAATGGGCTAATTATTTTATTGCATGAAATTAATTTCTTATAACTTCCTGGACTTGGCCGTCTTGAGACACAAGAAATTAAAGCACTTAGGCATTTGTACTTTGACCGACCCATTCAGAAAGCTCAGCTTAGCGGGTTTGATAAAATCTAGTTTTGAAAAATTTCTAGAAGATAATGTTTTCTGCTTTTTTAAACAGTGTAGCTTTAGTTTCTGTTATGATGAATAGCTATTTTCTTAAAATTGGAAATTTCAGACTTGACTGGTTTGTGGCAGACACCATCGATATGAAAAGCTACTACAATAACTGACAACAAAGGAAAGGGGAAGGAGGGAGGTGGTGGTTGAAGTGATGGAAGGGAAGCAGCACTCCAAAGCATTAACAAAATTATTTCCTGTGAAGGTTGGCATCGGTGGCCGAGTGGTTAGGCTGCCGGATCTTTGCGATCACGAGGTAAGCAGAAAAATTGCCAGGACAGAGCAGCCTTGAGAAAGATCATTTCGTGCATACACCGGAAGGTAGAATGTGAAGTGATAAAGAAAGAAAGGGTTTGAATTCTAACAAAGCTAGTTCCTTGGGAAAAACACGCATTTCCTGATAAACCTAGGTGCAAATGAGTACAAGCACTAGCTTGGGGGTAAAATTCTGTGTCAGACTAGTGTCCTGGCCAAGAGGTGATTATTATCACCTGTTCCACTTCAAGCTCTAGAAACCAGGATAAGCTCTGACTCTATGGGCTGTAATGGCCCTGAAGGAACTTGAGTCAATGCAAAAGAAAGGACAGACATCAGACATCAGACATCAGGTAATTTGAAGGAAGCAGTGGTGACAGCCATGTCATACAAAGCAAGCTGAATATCATTCATGCTCAATTTTTGGTCATACACTGCGGTAATGAACAGTTATGTCTGAAGACTTTATCGCAGAAAGAACGGAACAGACATAAGGAATGTTGAAAAATTAAAAACTGATTTAAAGAAGAATTCTTGCAAAAGAAAATACAATACATCCAAAAGGTTTATTTTGTCATATTTCCACTTCAATAGACATGATAATTTTTATTTTTTTTTATTTGTAACCAATAAAATAACAAGCCCCATAAACATTATGAAGGAATTTTTAATTTTCTTTTCAGAATTTTTCATTTTTTCTAGATTTGATTATGCAACAACTTACAGATATACAAAAAAAAGTCTAGATAGGCTGATTTCAGGGTGAATTGTGTAAACAATCAGAAGATCATTAAAAAATTGTAAAAATTAAAAAAGAAAGGTGAAAAGCAGACAAAACCGGTTTGGAAAGACGGGTGAATGAAGAAAGGACAGACCTGATGACCAACAGAAGATTGTGGGGCATCTCCCTTAGCACAACCATTATTTGATCAAATCGCTCCTGTGCCATCACTCGCATGTGCTCCAAATCGGCCGAACTAAGGTGCGTGGGAAGATGCATCCGTGTTCGGGTGACCGGCCGCTGAACTATAATCTCACAGAACAAAAGAGTGTCTGTGGTAGAAAAGAGACAGGGAGAGAAACAGAAACGGAAGTGCTAGTGGAACTGAGGGTGTGAACAAAAATGTAAAAATTACATGTCTTTTGGGATCTCAAGCAGGAAACAGTTTTTTTAGCTCGGCCCACAATTGTGCATTAATACCGCAGTCATGTCATCAGCTTGACTCGTGGATTCATTGTTCACTGCATGGTTATGAGTACGGAAAATCTTTACACCAATCGCGATAACTTTCACACAAAACAGAAACAAAACACATCTGACTGTTTGGCTCAGCTTTTCCTCGATTATTCTCTTTAAATCTGAGCAAGGTCAAGCAAACCGCTATAAAAATGTTCACACGACTTGTGACGTCTGGAAGCATTACCTGCCTAAAATTCATTAACCAACGTATGGAGAATTTGTCACTCATTTTATTTTATTGTGGCTTTTTAAAAACAACAGTGATGTTGAATGTATGAGTCATCGTGATATGTGTTGGTACAACCAGGGTTCAGTTCAACAGCCAATTTCATTACTTCTTCTTGCTGCCTTTTTACATATCATTTTCATACTTTATCATTTACTTTGTTCAAAACTGGATGTGGATATATATATTTAACGACTGAGACGGAAAAACACCATAGTCAGTCAGTCAGTCAGGCGGTTTTAAGTGGTATGATAGGTCGTTTTGAACACCGAAAGAACCCTTTGAAAACGGCGATCATTAGGTTTGGCTAAAAAGCCTCAGGCCTCGAAAAAGAGATGTAAGATCCAGGGATGGGCGTAAGGGCAGATGACAAAATTGGCGTCTGACCGTGTTCAATGGCGATCCACTGTGTCGGCTTTATGTGCTACCCAAGCACCACGAGGATGAGTAAGTAGGTAAAAAAAACATCAGGTGGCTGATGGGCAAGGCACGGTCATCAGCAGCATAATTACCTGGCCAACGGGGGACCCCTTAAAGACATGGGGAATATATAAACTGCCCTATGAATACCAAGTTTCAGTTGACGTACGAGGCATAAAGAACATGTCCCATAATACAATTAAAAGTGTTTGATGGATTTATGCAATTTAAGAAATCAGTTTTATAAAAACTTAAGTGAAGCCTCTTTCGAATGAAGAAGGTTACTTTTTATTGTTTGTATTAACAGCAAACTTGGGGACTTTGGAATATCCTTGTTTTTCTCAGTTTCACAGATTATGTGACTATATGTTCGTTTTTTCCATCTTCATCTTTATTTGCTCTCTCAAAAATCTATCCTCATCTTCCATTTTGAATTAATCCCTTTTTTTCATTGTGCCAAGTGTTACTAGTCAAATTTCTACAGCTACCACTACAGATTTGACTTTTATATATATATATATAAAAATATATATGTGTGTGTGTGTGTGTGTGTGTGTGCATGTACCGGAAAATCCAAAACAGCGGTGACGGCATATCCTTCATTACAACCAAAACTCGGTCGTGAATTTCCTGGAATTTTTCACGCCATACAGCTTTCTCCTCCTTCCCCATCAGCGTCCATTCCTCGTGGGTCGGAGGTTTGATGTCAAATAACCGCCGTGTTTTCAAGCGAACAGGACGTTGCATAACCATGATTGCAAAAATAAGCGAGTCTGCATTCGAAGATAAACATTAAGATGAACAGGTTTTAGGACTTGTTGCAAGGGAGAAACAACAATGAAGGAAAATTTCTCTACCCGTGTTCCTCTTTACTACACGACATGAAGGACAAGGGGGAAAAAAGGGATGCACACTTCAAGTATGTCTCATAATCTTCAGAGGACTTGATGCTCCAGAGGCATTGTGTCTGTCTCTCAACCAAAAGGTCATGGGTTCGTGCCCGACTGGTTGAAAATTGTTCCCCTGATCCAGGAAGGTGGATCGAAATCTAGTCCCATCGAAGATGGATGATAAAAAGGAAGTCCTGTGTGCAGATGACCATTTTCTGTGCACGTTAAAGATCCCTCAACTGTTGACAGGGTGGTCCAGACAAAATTTTAAAATTCTAACAAAAACCCAGAGATTACCTTAGTTGTGGCTGTTGGTAAAATCAAATCAAAATTTAAAAAACTCGTTACCTTCATATTGAAAATTTATCTAACACATTTCCTAAATTCACCATTTTGATACAAGAAAATAAACTTTAATGAAATTAAATTCAAGAACATACATGAAAAGAACTAAAGTCATTTTGAAAATGTACACAAGAAACAGAATGATTGTTAAAAACATCAAATGTGATTCCTGAGGCCACGTAAATGGGTCACATACAAATTCTGAGAAAGAATCACCCAATCTTGCTAAAATAATATTGGAAATCATTCTACACCTCCTAAATAGGAAGATTCATCATGTTGACATTTACGTTATGACATAAGCGTGACATCCCAATATGCACGTGACATCCCAATACGCACCAGTGTATCTATGACCACTAATCAATCTGAAATTAACTCAATAGGCTATTTTATTTGGCCATTGGTGTATTTGCTGTGAATATTGATATCTCTCTTTATATATATATATATATATATATATATATCTATGTTTCCGTCTATCTATTTATCTATCTATCTATCTACCCACCTACATGTCTGTCTGTCCATCCATCCATCTATCTTTCTGTCTATCTATCTATCTATCTATCTATCTATCTATCATCTTTCTATCTTTCTGTTTATCTATCTATCTAACTATCTATCTTTCATTCTCTACATCTCTATAGCTCAATTTGTTTGTCTAACTTTACCTTTGACCCCCAGATCAGCAGAGAACCGGTCCATTCCTTCTTCGTCTTTGAGGATAATGCTTTTGTACAACAGACACAGGGCTCGGCGATGCTCACTGCTCAGAGTGTCGTAGAGTCCATGGTCTAGTAGAACCAGCTGTGCTTTGCCGTCCGGACCTTTGCGGACAAACACTGGGGGAAGGGGGAGGCAAGAGGGCAAAGAGAGGATAAGTTGCTTCCCTTCCATACATGGGAAAACAGGTGAGAAAGATAAATTGTTTTCAGCCACAAGACACTTCAGATTAAAAGCGTTAAATGTGTGTTTATTTCTGTACAGATGTGTCCTACCTGAACATAATGAACACGGTTACGTCGACGCAAGAACAGACAAAACAGAATGGTTCAGGCTTGTCTTTCATTAGGATTAAAGATTAAAGCACTTAAATAGAATCGTCTGCCTTTGTGGCATCTCTCCCACTTTCCATTCCATTCAATCTCTAATGAGATCTCTCCATTCTTTTCCATTTTCACAAGCCAGGTGCATTTCAACAGAATAAAACCGGAACATACCCCAGTGTGCCCTCTTTGTGACCACCCTCCATGAAGCTGTGACCCACCACCTTTTTGAATTTCACAAACTAAAAAAAGACCGACTTAAAACGCCTGAACTCTACAACAGATGGAAAACAAAACTCTGCTCCCTGAGAAGAGAAACATAATACCTGGAACACCCTACATGGAACTCTACAACAGATGGAAAACTCAAAACACCTGTGATCTCTACAACAGATGGAAAACTTAAAACACCTACAACAGATGGAACTCTACAACAGATGGAAAACTTAAAACACCTGTGAACTCTACAACAGATGGAAAACTTAAAACACCTGTGAACTCTACAACAGATGGAAAACTTACAACAGATGGAAAAACACCTGTGAACTCTACAACAGATGAAAAACTTAAAAACACTCTACAACAGATGGAAAACTTAAAAACTCTACAACAGATGGAAAACTTAAAACACCTGTGAACTCTACAACAGATGGAAAACTTAAAACACCTGTGAACTCTAAAGCAGATGGAAAACTTAAAACACCTGTGAACTCTCAGATGGAAAACTTAAAACAGATGTGAAAAACTTGAAAACTTAAAAACACCTGTGAACTCTACAACAGATGGAAAACTTAAAACACTTGTGAACTCTACAACAGATGGAAAACTTAAAACACCTGTGAACTCTACAACAGATGGAAAACTTAAAACACCTGTGATCTCTACAACAGATGGAAAACTTAAAAACACTTGTGAACTCTACAACAGATGGAAAACTTAAAACACCTGTGAACTCTACAACAGATGGAAAACTTAAAACACTTGTGAACTCTACAACAGATGGAAAACTTAAAAACTGTGAACTCTGTGAACTCTACAACAGATGGAAAACTTAAAACACCTGTGAACTCTACAACAGATGGAAAACTTAAAACACCTGTGAACTCTACAACAGATGGAAAACTTAAAACACCTGTGATCTCTACAGCAGATGGAAAACTTAAAACACCTGTGAACTCTACAACAGATGGAAAACTTAAAAACTGTGAACTCTACAGATGGAAAACACCTGTAACTCTACAACAGATGGAAAACTTAAAACACCTGTGAACTCTACAACATATGAAAAACTAAAACACCTGTGATCTCAGATGGAAAACTTAAAACACCTGTGAACTCTACAACAGATGGAAAACTTAAAACACCTGTGAACTCTACAACAGATGGAAAACTTAAAACACCTGTGAACTCTACAACATATGAAAAACTTAAAACACCTGTGATCTCTACAACAGATGGAAAACTTAAAACACTTGTGAATTCGACAACAGATGGAAAACTTAAAACACCTGTGAACCTACAACAGATGGAAAACTTAAAACACCTGTGAACTCTACAACATATGAAAAACTTAAAACACCTGTGAACTCTACAACAGATGGAAAACTTAAAACACTTGTGAATTCGACAACAGATGGAAAACTTAAAACACCTGAACTCTACAACAGATGAACTCTACAACAGATGGAAAACTTAAAACACCTGTGAACTCTACAACAGATGAAAAACTTAAAACACCTGTGATAAAACTCTGCTCTCTACAACAGATGGAAAACTTAAAACACTGTGAATTCGACAACAGATGGAAAACCTGTGAACTCTACAACAGATGGAAAAACTTAAAACACCTGTGAACTCTACAACAGATGGAAAACTTAAAACACCTGTGAACTCTACAACAGATGAAAAACTTAAAACACCTGTGAACTCTACAACAGATGGAAAACTTAAAACACCTGTGATACAACAGATGGAAAACTTAAAACACCTGTGAACTCTACAACAGATGGAAAACTTAAAACACCTGTGAACTCTACAACAGATGGAAAACTTAAAACACCTGTGAACTCTACAACAGATGGAAAACTTAAAACACCTGTGAACTCTACAACAGATGGAAAACTTAAAACACCTGTGAACTCTACAACAGATGGAAAACTTAAAACACCTGTGAACTCTACAACAGATGGAAAACTTAAAACACCTGATGAAAACTCTACAACAGATGGAAAACTTAAAACACCTGTGAACTCTACAACAGATGGAAAACTTAAAACACCTGTGAACTCTACAACAGATGGAAAACTTAAAACACCTGTGAACTCTACAACAGATGGAAAACTTAAAACACCTGTGAAACAACAGATGAAAAACTTGAAAACACTGAAACTGTGAACTCTACAACAGATGGAAAACTTAAAACACCTGTGAACTCTACAACAGATGGAAAACTTAAAACACCTGAACTCTACAACAGATGAACTCTACAACAGATGGAAAACTTAAAACACTTGTGAACTCTACAACAGATGGAAAACTTACAACAACAGATGGAAAACTTAAAACACCTGTGAACTCTACAACAGATGGAAAACTTAAAACACTCTACAACAGATGAACTCTACAACAGATGGAAAACTTAAAACACCTGTGAACTCTACAACAGATGGAAAACTTAAAACACCTGTGAACTCTACAACAGATGGAAAACTTAAAACACCTGTGAACTCTACAACAGATGGAAAACTTAAAACACCTGTGAACTCTACAACAGATGGAAAACTTAAAACACCTGTGAACTCTACAACAGATGGAAAACTTAAAACACCTGTGAACTCTACAACAGATGGAAAACTTAAAACACCTGTGAACTCTACAACAGATGGAAAACTTAAAACACCTGTGAACTCTACAACAGATGGAAAACTTAAAACACCTGTGAACTCTACAACAGATGGAAAACTTAAAACACCTGTGAACTCTACAACAGATGGAAAACTTAAAACACCTGTGAACTCTACAACAGATGGAAAACTTAAAACACCTGTGATCTCTACAACAGATGGAAAACTTAAAACACCTGATCTGGAAAACAACAGATGGAAAACTTAAAAGCTGGAAAACTGAACTCTACAACAGACACCTGTGATCTCTACAACAGATGGAAAACTTAAAACACCTTCACAACAGAAGGTAGATTCGACAACAGATGGATGAACTCTACAACAGATGGAAAACTTAAAACACCTGTGAACTCTACAACAGATGAAAAAACTTAAAAACACCTGTGATCTCTACAACAGATGACACCTGTGAACTCTACAACAGATGATCTCTACAACAGATGGAAAACACCTTTGAACTCTACAACAGATGAAAAACTTAAAACACCTTTGATCTCTACAACAGTTGACAACTTTGATCTCTACAACAGATGACACCTTTGATCTCTACAACAGATGAACTCAGAAAAACTTTGATCTCTACAACAGATGCTAAAACACCTTTGATCTCTACAACAGATGACAGCTTTGATCTCTACAACAGATGACAGCTTTGATCTCTACAACAGATGACAGCTTTGATCTCTACAACAGATGACACCTTTGATCTCTACAACAGATGACAGCTTTGATCTCTACAACAGATGACAGCTTTGATCTCTACAACAGTTGACACCTTTGATCTCTACAACAGATGACAGCTTTGATCTCTACAACAGATGACAGCTTTGATCTCTACAACAGTTGACACCTTTGATCTCTACAACAGATGACAGCTTTGATCTCTACAACAGATGACATCTTACAACAGATGACAGCTTTGATCTCTACAACAGATGACAGCTTTGATCTCTACAACAGATGATAGCTTTGATCTCTACAACAGATGACAGCTTGATCTCTACAACAGATGACACCTTTGATCTCTACAACAGTTGACACCTTTTGATCTCTACAACAGATGACAGCTTTGATCTCTACAACAGATGACAGCTTTGATCTCTACAACAGTTGACACCTTTGATCTCTACAACAGATGACTCTACAACAGATGACAGCTTTGATCTCTACAACAGATGACACCTTTGATCTCTACAACAGATGACTTTGATCTCTACAACAGTTGATCTCTACAACAGTTGACACCTTTGATCTCTACAACAGATGACACCTTTGATCTCTACAACAGATGACACCTTTGATCTCTACAACAGATGACACCTTTGATCTCTACAACAGTTGACACCTTTGATCTCTACAACAGATGGGAAACTTAAATACTACCTGTGATCTCTACAACAGATGACACCTTTGATCTCTACAACAGTTGACACCTTTGATCTCTACAACAGATGACACCTTTGATCTCTACAACAGTTGACACCTTTGATCTCTACAACAGATGGAAAACTTAAAACACCTGTGAACTCTACAACAGATGAAAAACTTAAAATACCTGTGATCTCTACAACAGATGACAGCTTTGATCTCTACAACAGATGACACCTTTGATCTCTACAACAGATGACAGCTTTGATCTCTACAACAGATGACACAACTTTGATCTCTACAACAGATGACACCTTTGATCTCTACAACAGATGACACCTTTGATCTCTACAACAGATGACACCTTTGATCTCTACAACAGATGACAGCTTTGATCTCTACAACAGATGACAGCTTTGATCTCTACAACAGATGACAGCTTTGATCTCTACAACAGATGACACCTTTGATCTCTACAACAGATGACACCTTTGATCTCTACAACAGATGACACCTTTGATCTCTACAACAGTTGACACCTTTGATCTCTACAACAGTTGACACCTTTGATCTCTACAACAGATGACACCTTTGATCTCTACAACAGATGACACCTTTGATCTCTACAACAGATGACACCTTTGATCTCTACAACAGATGACACCTTTGATCTCTACAACAGATGACACCTTTGATCTCTACAACAGATGGAAAACTTAAAATAGCTGTGATCTCTACAACAGATGACACCTTTGATCTCTACAACAGATGGAAAACTTAAAATACCTGTGATCTCTACAACAGATGGCACCTTTGATCTACAACAGATGGAAAACAACAGATGGAAAACTTAAAATACCTGTGATCTCTACAACAGATGACACCTTTGATCTCTACAACAGTTGACACCTGTGATCTCTACAACAGATGGAAAACTTAAAATACCTGTGATCTCTACAACAGTTGACACCTTTGATCTCTACAACAGTTGACACCTGTGATCTCTACAACAGATGGAAAACTTAAAATACCTGCAGATACCACTACATGCACATGGCATTGGGTCAAAGGACAAATGCCCAAGCACTGCTGGATCAATAACAGCAACAACAGCGACAACAGCAGCAACACATGCTAGGTGCTGCTAATAGAGAAGAGAGAAATGTACATTAGTCACTACAACATATTTCATTGAAACGTACCCCTCCATCATATGCAGTGATCTCATGGTAAATTAAACCACTACAACAACATGGGTAAAACTAATTCTCGAACCTATTTTCTCGATTCAAATCACAGTGATATTTTCTTTTGATCAAATTATGAATTGATACGTTTGCTCTTATTTGTTTCAATGAAATTTACCCTGTCCACCATATGCAGTTGTCTCACAGTGAATTAAGAAGAACCAGCAAGATGGAAGACAAGTGAAAGAGTGAAAGTAAGGAAGAAGAAAGACCTAACAACAAGCCCCGCTATAAAAATAGAAAAGAGAAAAAAAAAACCAAAGGTTTTATTTACCATTGCCAGGGTGTGGATCTGCATGAACGAAGCCAGACAGAAAAATTTGGTCTGAAAATGACTTGACCAGCTTATGATCAACCTGGACGTTTCAAAAAGAAAAAGTAAACACAAAAATTTATATGATAAAATTGATCATTAAAAAAAGAAAAACACAAAATTTGATCTTTACTAGACAGTTCAAATCATCAAAACAAATGTGCACAGACCGGAGGTGGCAGAAAGTGTCCACCTAAGCTTGGGCAGTTTTTTTAATGAGCGCAGCAAAAACAACAACAAAAACGCATAAACAAAATAGGAGTCTAGCGATTTGCTAGTGATGAAGATTACTGACATTGAAATACGTGCAAAGATTATGGCATTAAGAGTCACTTTAAATTATTTTCCTTTGAGATAAATGTATTTTCCAACATTTATGTACTGAAATCAAATGATTTTTAAAAAAAAATCAATAATTACATACACACAAAATAAAGTACACAAACAAACATGGAAATATTAGGATGTGCACTTTTGGAAGGTGATAAAACATTGGTCTAGATTTCAATGACACTTTTTTGCTTTTGTTTTACAAATTTGAAATTTGCCTGTCCACCATATGCAGCAATCTCAGGGTGATTAATGAGGAAACAGTTAAGATAAAAGATAAGTGATGAAGGAAAGAAATAAGAAGGACCTACCAGTAGTTTCCACTTCCACTGATACACACACTCATTCACAATACTGTATACAGTGGTCTCAAACTAAGAGACTGGTCCACCTAAGAGGCTGATTCACCTAAAACGTTGGTCTACCTAAGAGGCTGATCCACCTAAGAGGCCGGTTCACCTAAGAGGCTGATCCACCTAAGAGGTCGGTCCACCTAAGAGGCTGATCCACCTAAGAGGTCGGTCCACATAAAGGCTGATCCACCTGAGGTCGGTCCACCTAAGAGGGATCCACCTAAGAGGCCGGTCCACCTAAGAGGCTGATCCACCTAAGAGGCCGGTCCACATAAGAGGCTGATCCACCTAAGAGGCTAAGCTGTCCACCTAAGAGAGCTGATCCACCTAAGAGGAGCGGTCCACCTAAGAGGCTGATCCACCTACGTTGGTCCACCTAAGAGGCTGATCCACCTAAGAGGGTCCACCGGTCCACCTAAGAGGCTGATCCACCTAAGAGGTTGGTCCACCTAAGAGGCTGATCCACCCCTCCAAGAGGCTGATCCACCTAGAGGCTGATCCACCTAAGAGGCTGGTTGCTGATCCTGGTCCCTAAGAGGCTGATCCAGAGGGTTGATCCACCTAAGAGGCTGATCCACCTAAGGTTGGTTCACCCAAGAGGCAGGTCTGCTCAAGAGGCTGGTCCACCTAAGAGGCTGATCCACCTAAGAGGCTGATCCACCTAAGAGGCTGATCCACCTAAGAGGCTGATCCACCTAAGACGTTGGTCCACCTAAGAGGCTGATCCACCTAAGACGTTGGTTCACCCAAGAGGCAGGTCTGCTCAGAGAGGCTGGTCCACCTAAGAGGCTGATCCACCTAAGAGCTGATCCACCTAAGAGGCTGATCCACCTAGAGGCTGATCCACCTAAGAGGCTGAGGCTGATCCACCTAAGTTGGTCCACCTGATCCACCTAAGACGTTGGTCCACCTAAGAGGCTGATCCACCTAAGACGTTGGTTCACCCAAGAGGCAAGTCTGCTCAAGAGGCTGGTCCACCTAAGAGGCCGGTTCACCTAAGAGACTAGTCCACCAAAAGAGGCCGCATTTGTTGTCTCTCAAGCGTTGGTTCACTCTTAGGCAAGGAGACCACTGTATTACACTTTCATTCAAAAATCAGATATTTAATTTTTATAAACTGTTGGAAAAAAAAAATGTCTACTGAGATTGGATTTGTTGATTTTTCATTGATTTGATTTAGGGATACTATGAGCTAACCACTGTCTTAAAAACTTTTCAGTTAATTCTCTAACCCCCACCCCCTCCCCCCCTCTCCTTTTTGTTTTGTTTTCTGTCTATGTATTTTTTTCATTTGGTTTGATTCATCCACATCTACAACTAAGGTGATCTCTGGGTTTTTTTGGTAGGATTTGCAATTTTACCATTAGTGCCCTGTAAACAGACATTGGATCTTTAATGTGCACAGAGTGTTGTGACCCGTGCAAGGGACCTCTTTTTATCGTCCGTCTACACACGGACTTGAGGTGTCGATCCACATTCCTCGACCAGGAGGTGAGGTTTACTCGATAACACTTGAGAAAAAAATGTTCAACCGTTGTGGATTGAGCCCATAACCTTTAAGTTGAGAGGCGGACACTTTGCCTCTCGACTACCAAGTCCTCCCTGTCTATGTAACAGTTATCTGCTGTTCCTGAATTTCATTAGATTTATTCTTTCAATGTATCTAACGACATACTCTTTTAAATAACTTCTTCAAATCTATCTACTAACGTATTCTTTTAGATTTATTCATTAGATCTATCTACTAACATACTCTTGTAGATTTATTTATTAAATCTATCTACTAACATATTCTTGTAGATTTTTTTCGTTAGATCTATCTACTAACATACTCTTGTAGATTTATTCATTAGATCTATCTACTAATATACTATTGTAGATTTATTCATTAGATCTATCTACTAACATACTCTTGTAGATTTATTCATTAGATCTATCTATTAACATACCTCTTTCAGACTGAGGCCATAGCTTTTGATGCCTTCAAGATTGTTGATTTTCACCCGTCTATAAACTCTGTAGTCAGGACACGCTATGGATAAAAATCAAACAACTCGTTATTGCAGTTTAAATATGGGGTGTAACAAACAAAACAAACTTAGCCATGAGTATAAAAAAAACCCATATCTAAATTTGTTAAAATCAGAGTAGAAAAAAGCATGGGGGTAAAATTAAAACAAAATTTGTATATGTTCAATCACTGTCACATTAGGAAAATAAAGAAAATAAAAAGATCTAAATCCTGGTAAGTTTTTTCTTGTTGATCAGAATACACATTGAGTGGCCTTGTACTTTCATTTAAATCAGGTTTGAATGGGTGCCAATCTAAGGGCAAGAAGGATCTTGTACTCTCCTTTAACTCAGGTCTGAATGGGTGCCAATCTAAAGGCAAAGAAGGATTTTGTACTTTCATTTAACTCAGGTTTGAATGGGTGCCAATCTAAAGGCAAGAAGGATTTTGTACTTTCATTTAAATCAGGTTTGAATGGGTGCCAATCTAAGGGCAAAGAAGGATTTTGTACTCTCCTTTAACTCAGGTTTGAATGGGTGCCAATCTAAAGGCAAAGAAGGATCTTGTACTTTCATTTAACTCAGGTCTAAATGGGTGCCAATCTAAGGGCAAAGAAGGATTTTGTCATAGTGTTAGTATAAAGTACCTAGCAGACAGCTATATTTCATGCTCTCAGGGAGCTGAGAAAGACTTTGAATGAAAAAGCCTACTGGGGGATAAAAGCTTGCACGACGGCCTGTGATATTCCAGAAATCTTTGATAATTTAGCCTGAAATCCTTTTGAGGGGGGAGGGGGAGGGGATCATATGAGAATGTCATTTTGCCGGAATATGGAACAAATCTAGTCTATCATACTAGCAGGTCATTCCCGTCATGATGATGTCATAAAAGAAGCTCAGTATTGATTCTTAAAAAAAATTTTTTTTAAATTGAAACGTTACAGGCTAGAAATAATATCTAAAAGTGGGGCAAGTTGGTATTCATTTGATCTTCACAATAAACGCTATCCAAAAATATTTATTTGAGGATCTATTATGAATATTGCTTTAGAACGTCCTGAAAATATGGAACATATTCCGCATACTTATTATCAAAAGGCACCATCTCAACATGAGTAAAAGGTGCTGGTGCACTTGAAACAGTGTCAATAAGGAAGAAGTTGAGAGCCTCTCAAGGTTTTATGATGTTTTAAAGTATTATCCTACTCTTTTCTTAGGTTTATGGGAGAAAAATATATTGAAACAACAGAAAATAAGAGAAACATAAGATTTTCTCAAAATGTCCTTTTTGTTCATTATTTCCTATCTACTTTTTTATTTCTCAACGTATCTTCATGAAATTTGTCATGAATGATAAGTGGGAAAAAACAAAGAAAGGATCAGATGTTTTTTTTATATATGTATTATAGTTTGGAAAATTGAATTTTTTGTACAACATTTTTGTATATTTTTGGTTGTTCTCATATGCTAACTTGAAAAATTCATAAAAACAAAACTTATAAGTAAAACAAAAATCAGATCTGATCAAATTTAGATATTGTCTCAAATAAGGTGTGTGCCAAGTTTGAAAGAAATTTGTTGAAAAATGAAAAAGCCTATCGATATTGACCTGGTGAACTTTGGAGGCAAAATCCAAGATGGCCACCGTTTCCATGGCAACCAGAAATATCAGAAAAAAACCATCAACATAGTTCAACTCGGTACACCATGCCCATTACACCTATACCTAAGTTAAAACCTTAAAAGAGATTTATGGCCTTTCTGGTGAAGTGCAACGGTAGTTTTATGAACTCAAAATAGTGTCTCTGGACAACCAAGCCAATCTCTATGAGTCTCTACCATGATTAACTTAGGGTTTCTTACAAAACAAAACAGTTAAAACGTCAAATACATACTTTTCAAAGCTAAACTAATGATGGACTTAAAGTTTAAAAAAAACCATGCTAAATATGTTTTTAACATACTGGTTGGCAGCTATGTAAATGATGTAAAGTCAGTGAGTCTACAATTGTGCGAGGATACAGACTATGAATCCATTTCTATCTTTATAGATTAAGTTACATTAACTTGTGCTCTGAAAGTAACTGTTTAAACCCCATCCGTAAATGATGAAATTTGATGACTCATACCTTAGTTGTTTTACTCCAAATGACTTTTGGAACGTAAATGAACTTCAGATGAGATAGATCTTTCGACACTGCTCGCCATTTGAACCTTCATTCTCAAAATCAAGCTCTTGTTTCAACGTCTGCTTAAGATCCTGAAAAATAAATTGTTTTACCATATATGAGCGTATCTGATTTTTACAATCCTCGTCTGTAATTAATTACGGAAAACAGAAAATTAGGACATGCTGATATATTAACATTAAATGAAACAGGTAGGATTGCTTCAAAGACAGTGTAGCGTATCCAAGTCCATTTCTCTGAAAGATTGAACAAGCCGTTCTCCTTCGTAAAGAAATGTCCTCAACTCTATAAGAAAAGTAAGTAGAGTGCCTTCAAGGCCCTTAAGGCCTATAGAGGCGGAGCTTATCCCGGTTTCCATATCGTGAAGCGGAACAGGTGACAATAATCACCTCTTGGCCAGGACGCTAGTCTGACGAAGGATTTTACACCACGCTAGTGCTTGTACACATTTGCACCTGGGCAGAGTGGGGAAAATTAGTGTTAAGTGTCTTTCCCCAAAGAATACAACGTCGAAACTGTTTTGCTAGGATTTGAACTCGGGACCTCATGATCCCGAGTCCGGCAGCTAACGGCTCGGCCACCGACATCCTCTCCAATGCTATAAACAGTTCCACTTGAAAATTCCTTTTTGTTTTTGTTTGTTTGATGGTTCCACTTGAAAATTCTTTTTGTTTTTGTTTGTTTGATTGAAATTTACCCGTTTCATAATATGAGGGGTTGTCATGATGGGAGAAGAAACAAATCTCTGTCTGTCTGTCTCTCTCTTTTCACACAAGATGAAAGACATAAAACAGTAAAAGGAAGAAGTAGGAGCTACCAGTAGCACTTGCTAACCACTCACTTGTGAAACAAGACTAGAAAAAACATAAAATAAACAATAAAAAAACTCACATTTCATTTTATCTATTTACAACTATGTATAAACATATACTGCAAGATCATTGAAATAAAACAGACAAAAAAAAAAACAAACTGAAAATTTCAAGGGTTGAAAGGATTGTTGTGAATCTAGAAGAGAAATTCCTTGTCAAAAATTTGTATTTGTTTTGTTGAAATTTACCCCGTCCAGCATGTGTATGCAGTGATCTCGGGTGAATTCAGAGAAAACAACAAGATGAAAGATAGATGTAAAAAGTGAATGGAAAGAAAAAAAGTACCTACCAGCATAGCACGCTACTCTCAACCCCGCCCACCCCCATCCAAAGAGAGAACCATCACTGACCTGTAAGACCCAGGCAAAGGAAAACTTCGGGTGAACCCAAGCCATCAGCTTCAAGAGGATTTCACACGTCTTAACGTCATGTAAAACGATCTCGTAAATCAATGTACTGGACCTGAGAGAAAAAACAAATGCCCATTGAACAGAACAAATCGATACCAGTTCTCCTTCATTCTGTCTGCCATCAGATTAATAAATAAGATTCAAGAAAAATGATAACTCTCCATAAATATTTAAGCGTGTGTTTTCTAGTAGTGGTTCATTATTATTTTCCTCTTTTGCTCTCTCTCTCTCTCTCTCGACATTACAATTTGTACCTCCTATGCATCCATGTTGTGTGGCACACTTTGTCATTTTCTAAATTTACTTTTGTGCTTTGTAGTATTATTGTGTTGATATGAATAATTGCCCTTCAGGGATAATTAAAAGTATTTTTAATTGAATTGAAATGCTTATAAAGTCGTACAATGTGATGACTTTTTAAAGAGGCAAATGACGCCAGCGTGCAATTGAAATATCTATACTATTACAAATTTCTCCTTTTCAAGAAGTGTTTAACTTTTCCTCCTAAACCATATATATGGCAGGGATTTCCAAGCTTGATTCCCCCTCCCCGCCCAGCCGAACCCCCTGTAGATGTCATGAACCCCAAACTTTTGGAGACACGACCTGAGCCCCGAATTATACTATGATACGCATAACAGTGCTTGGTAAAAGATCACATGTATATAGTGTAATATTGTAATGATATCAACAGATGAACAAATAATATTGTAAAGTGTTGTGAGTATGACAGGGAATAACACAATGTTAATAAAAAGGGTTTATTATCTTGTCGCAAAGATCAGATTTTACTTCAACGAAAAAGTACTCTGGTTTCGACTTTCAGAAATGTTCCAAGAACCCCCCTTGGAATGCACTCCTGTTAGAGAACCCCTGATATATGGTTTAAAAAGTCTGTAAGATCTTTCGTGAAGGAAAAAACATTTAATAATATTAAAGCCCCATAAGAACAAAGATGAGATAAATACAAGGAATAGACAGAATAAAAACCCAGGCCACCACGAGGATCAAACCAGTGATCTCTGCGTCGGCACCTACCGTCTAGCGATGAAAGGAAAGCGTGCTACCAACCGAGCTAACTTCATTCTTTCAATATTTTTTTCTGCTCCTATGGGGCTTTAATATTATTCAATGTCACTTCCTTCCTTTCGACATGCCCCTTGCCTCAATGTTCTAAGAATACAGTATAATGTGGTAATTCGTCATTGCTTTCCAGGCTGCCTTTACTTTCACATTTGAACAGACCTGGCAACCCATTTTGCAGCTAGGTTGACAGGAGGACCATGAAAGATTTGCCCAGATTGGGAATCAAACTCTGATCACCTGCCTGGCACTGAGCTATTGGCGCGTCTATAAGATATATAATTAAAGATAGCTTAACTATCCAAATATAATTATAAATGAAAAAGACAAGAATGACCTTAAAACACAACCTTCATGCCATTCACATTGCTCACCTTGACAGCCACGCTCTCCCCTTCCTTAGTAACGGCCCGATGTACCTGGGCCAGGCTAGCTGCAGCAATAGGCTCCTCCTCAAACTCGGCAAACATTTCAACGGTTTCATCCCAAAATCCTCCACAAACAGCTGCTCGACCTACAAACGCATAAGAATACAAAATACAACAAAAAAATCTTTTTAAAAAATAAATTTTTAGTTTACTTTATCGTACAAATCAAAGCCAATTTAATTTCAATAGTGTTAAAGAAGAAAAAAGCAAATTACATTCATCCTTCTATACATGAATTATTTGTGTGTGATTTTTCCCTTTGAAAAAATTAATATATCCGCTCCTTGACATTACAACATTCTTTCTTTTTAAACGTTTGTATGCCTTTTTGATTCGAGATCACCGCCTGTGGTGAATCAGGTAAATTCTTATCAACCATCCAATTCCTCGCTGATTATTGTTTTATTCATTTTATAACATTCATATCACTTTATCTTCTTATACAATTCTTTTCTCGTTATCTCTTCTCATATTTCATATCGTAAAAGATAGATGGGTTTATCGTTCATATCCCCGAAAATGCAGCCTCAACTACTGAACATCATTTATCCCCAAGTAGGCCATTTCATTCAAAGCTATCAACTCCCTGTGGTGCATACAGTACAGCAGCCTGTTAGGTGCTTCATAATAACAATCTGACAAGATTTTCTCTACCTATAGCTGGGCACGCATTCACACCTGTCAAATGAGGAAATCAGATTGAAGTATCTTTCCTAATAGTAAAGTTGTGAAACAACACATGGGCCAGCCATGGGTTGTGAATAAGTGTCGCCGTGTTTACAAACTCACAACACTACGCTATCACAAAGTGAAAAACATAAATTAATGGAGATGTCTTTGCCGTGAAGTGGGGCAACTCAATAGGACGGAAACTTTTATCCGCTTCACGACCAGGAGCGAATTGTAAATTTTGCTGAGAAATCTCGCACCTTGATGCTAAGGGTTGTCTCGGAGCTGACAGCTTTCACATGCTTTCGATGACGTGGTGAGAAAACAAACAAAATATACAAGTACAACTTCTATCTGAATAACACTCACCTCATGTGGCTTCCGAGACAGAGCCTTGTCTTGAAGAACGGTCAAGGTAGACGTGTACTCTTTTGGCAAGATGTGATTCATGGAGACCAGACCCTGGCCCAGCTTGACGTACAGTCCACCGTTGGCGAGACATCCGCTTAAAATTCTCTCCGCCGCCCGTTGATGACATTCTTTGATTACTTTTCTATATTCATCCGAGTCGTCCTCCAGGTTGTAAAGAGTCCATTTGTAATCGGCAGATATGGCCACACCAATCATTAAAGATCTGATGATGAGCAGAAACAAGCAATGAAAAATACATCAATTCTCATTTCACATGTCTGGAAGGATAAATCTGCAAAGAAAATTTCTTTATCTCATAGTTTTTAGAGGAAATAGCACTATGAAAGACATGTGACAAAGTAAAAGGAAAGAAGTGAAAAGATCTACAAGTAGAAACAGCTCGCCACTCCCCAGACTCACACACAGCAAATTTGAATATTTCACACATGGGGAGACTCAGTAGCCCAGGGGCAAGATGCCGGCATCTCAACCGAAGGGTCGTAAGTTCAAGCACCGGTGGACGGATATTTTTTCAAGTGAAATGTACTGTCCGTCCTCCCACCGGGAATAGGGATTGACATCCAGTCCCGTCAGAGACGGACGAGAAAAAGGAGGTCCTGTGTGCAGATCATGACACTGTGAGCACGTTAAAGATCTCTTGGCTGTTTACAGGGCAATCCGGACAAAATTAAAAGAATTCTACCAAAACCTTTGAGATCAATTTAGTGTGGATGTGTGTAAAATCAGATCAAATTTCACAGATGACACGATGGACAAAGACGAAGCCCTCACCTGAAAAATCTCTGTACACCTCCAAGAATGACCCGGAATGTCCGTTTGTCCTTTTCATCCAACGTTACGTAATAAAAAAAGCGACGCCAGATGAGGAAAATGCTGTTGCTGCCAGCAGCGTCTTAAATAATCTACCACCAGTTCTAAATGTCTTTTTTACCCTTCGTACTATTGGAAAATGTTCTAGTCGAAAACTGTTGTAATAGTGGTGACCTCGTCTGACTTGAAGGAACACTAGATTTTGGAACGCCATGCATCCACCTCAGGGTAGTTTTCCCAGTATTATAATGTCTGTTGATGACCACTTTGCACACACTTTTTAATGGCTGAATGGACGCATTGTTTATTAGTGCCATTGTTGGAGGATGATCTGCAGTGTGGGATATGATCCCAAATGAATGTCTCTATAGGAAAATTATCATCCACTTGGATCTTGAGTTAACATGTAGCAGCTTTCATTCCATTGAAAAATACTGAGGAATAAAAACAGAACAATTTTGAAGAAAAATACTGAAGAAAAAAATATAGAAAAATACTGTTATATCAGATGTATATATGTGATTACCACAGTCAGTATTTTTTTCCTTTCAATTTTTTAAAATACATTTAATGAAACTAGCTGTAAGCATGTGGCATTGCCAGGGTTTTATGCAACCAATTCTTTAAATGAATTTTTAAAAAATAAAAATCTGTTCTACACCTTCGGGTTGAATAATAAATGCCACCATTGGATTCCTTTAATGTTTTCCTAGAAAACTTTGTGTGCTAACCTTGGCATATATGGCCTTTACAAATTTGAAGAATGAAATCCAAACCCTGTGAGGTTATGACAAACCAAAGAACAAAAATAAAGAGAATAAATTTTGTTTCAAATACTGTCCCAGCTGGGATTCAAATCAGGGAACCATAGATCTTTTGATCAGTAATGTAAGATGCTATAAGCTGGTGTCGCCATTCATGATGATAATGCTCTGCTCATCCGAAGAAGAGCTCCAGTCAGGCATATTATTGATTCAAAATCGAAGATATGACTGAGCAAGGCCATTGATTGAAGTGTTTTGGTTAATACGAAACTTGTTTTTATTTAAAACAAAAAAGTAAGTTATCAGCTTTTAGGGATTATGATAGATTTCTTTATTCTTACGTTTTCAATATTTTTCCCTCTGTGATCACCTTGCAAAATTGAGGCTACAACGGGAAGCAACTCACTAACTCACGAAAAGCGCTTCCGTACACATCCCAGCTTTGTAACACATCTAGAACACTGGCCATTCTAAAAAAAAAAAAGGTTAAACCTAATAGTAATACTAATTTTAATACAGAAACGATGAATAGTGACATTTAATTTAAAACATACACTTAAATGATCACATGAAAAATACCGAGAGAAAAAATACCCTTTTCAGCCCTTCAGTCTTTTGATCGAGGGATCTAGATTCTAGATGCTACCCAACTCCTTGATTAGATTATCTTTATATCTTTTTCTTTAACGCCACTTACTACTTAGAAAAACAACTTTCAATTACTCTTGCTTTCAATTAATCTCCTGGTCATTTAGAATCTAAATCTAGAAATCTAGATCTAGATCTAAATCTAGATCTAGATCTAGATAAAAGTGAACCATTTACTTTTTTTTATAATCCTCCAGATTACATCATCTGAAGGTACATATATATAAAACCCATGGTGAATGGTGAACTAGATCTATGTAAAAAGATTCCCAATGTTAGGCCTACAGCCAAGGTGGCCTTGCTACAGCCCAAACCCATTGGGTACACTAGGCCAGTCAAGTCAGTATCAAGCGTATGCCTACTGTAAATCACTCTTTCCACAACAATCACATAAATCTATGAATCTACCATGAACGAGAGTAGTAAAAATGTGACACAAATCTCTAACAACATTGAAGTCCCCATATTCTTACTTTGATGTGGGTAAGCCGACCTATTGAGTCAACTGAGGTCGAAGAGAGTTGAATCATTTTATGTAAACCTTATGACCCATGACATCCTACTTTCATTTTCGGTTTAGGTAGTCGATTTCCGTCGACAGATGAAGCCATCTCGAATACACAATTTCTGTAGTGTCGGTCTTTTTTCCTTCTTAGCGCCTCTCTTCATCACTATACCTCTTTCATCTGTCGCGGTATGTTTCATGGTTTTATTGCATCATTTAAAAAATTATAATCTTGTATTCCTCTTCGATAGTGAAATATTCCTCTTCTTTAGCTACCCACTGCACTGTCTGTCTACCTGTATGCCTGTCTGTGTGTATGTATCTCTGTCTCTCCCAGTCTGTCTGTCTGTCTTTCTCTCTCTCTCTCTCTCTCTCTCTCTCTCTCTCTCTCTCTCTCTCTCTCTCTCTCTCTCTCTCTCTCTCTCTCTCTCTCTCTCTCTTTATCTATCTATCTAACTATGTATCGATATATCCTTCATTCTCTTCATCCCTCTGCTTGTTTTGCTTTGTTGTAGTTGTTTGTTTGTTTGTTTTTTTTGTTGTTGTTGTTTTTTTTTTTGGGGGGGGTTGCTGCCTGGAACCACCTATGAAATATTGCATTACACCGAGAAGGTACTATTTTAATTTCAGTCCTAATTTCTTCGCAATACACCCATCAAATCGACTTGCCTTACCAAACACACACACACACACACACACACACACACACACACACACACACCAGTGTTACAGTATTTTACACCACCCTCCCCATCTATAGAGCCATGGTCACGTCACACAGCCTTTGGTCGCTTCCCTTGTCTCTCTTTCTCTCTCTTTTTTTCTGATGAGATCACCGCAATGGTGGACAGGTACATTTCAAAGAAACAAGCAAACAAACTCTTTTTTCTGAGACCCGTGGTTCCCTTTCGCAAAGTGAACGAATTGAGCTTAGTTAATTGTACAATAATATTCCCAGAATAAGGTCAAAGGTCGTGATATTACCTTCTTCAATGAACAATAAATTTTAACTTTGGAGCCGGGCACCAATCTATCCTCCAACTGGTGAGGCGTGGTGCACGCGGGCAGTCCCGCTAACCAACGAGTCCTATTTTTATCCGGATTCAAGCCATCGAGGTATGGAAGCTAGGTTCAGGCCGGCATGCTGATACACACTAATGCGTGTTGCTCTCTCTCTCTCTCTCTCTCTCTCTCTCTCTCTCTCTCTCTCTCTCTCTCTCTCTCTCTCTCTCTCTCTCTCTCTCTCTCTCTTCTCTCTCTTTCTCTTTCTATCTATTTTCTCTCTCTCTCTCTCTCTCTCTCTCGCTTTCTCCCTCCTTCCCTCTCTCCCCCTTTCTCTCTCTCTCTCTCTCTCTCTCTCTCTCTCTCTCTCTCTCTCTCTCTCCCCCTCTCCCTCTTTCTCTCTCTCTTTCTCTCTTTCTGTCTATTTTGTCTCTCTCTGTTTGTCTCTCTCTCTCTCTCTCTCTCTCTCTCTCTCTCTCTCTCTCTCTCTCTCTCTCTCTTTCTGTTTTTCTGTCTATTTTCTCTCTCTCTCCCTCTCTTTCTCTATCAGAGAGAGAGAGAGAGAGAGAGAGAGAGAGAGAGAGAGAGAACGAGAGAGAGAGAGAGAGAGAGAGAGAGAGAGAGAGAGAGAGAGAGAGAGAGAGAGAGAGAGAGAGAGAGAGAGAGAGAGAGAGAGAAGATGTCTAATCATTTCTGCTACAATATAACGTACGCTCTGTGCGATGATGTAAAACAAACCCCCATTATGTACCTAGTCACTTCTTACGGTCTTTCTGTTGTATTTAAGCCATTATATTGAATCAGTATATGGCATGAAATCAACACTGTTACAAGGTAGACTTTCCCATGAATTAATTGTAAGTTATTTCTTCATAATGATTTATTATACGAAATTAATTATTAGATATCTTTTGCTGAATGAAATGTATGTAAAGAATAAATTCTATATCATAAGTATGGATCTTTTTTCCTGTTATCCTAAAAATTGAATATACTCCGAACTTCCGTCAAAATAATGAGCAAATGTGAAAACCGGCGCCGCTGATCGCAATGGGTGTCGAAAAATGAAACCGATCTTGATAAAGGATAAACTAAGAGGCACAGACATTTAGTCATTTTGTTTGTAAGCCTTACACTTTTCATCACAAAAAACAGCACAAGATAAATCTTATCTTCTTAACTGGTATGTTCGATCGTCTTATTGCTGGATTGTATGAATGTTTGTTTTTCTTTCGATCAAGAGGAAAGTAGACAGTAGACACCACTACTAGATTCTAGATCTACTACTGCTACTAGATTTACTACTACTCAAGTCTACTTAGATTAGAGTGAGTTTGAGAAACGGAATATACATTTTCAGTGCTAGTAGTCTAAACACACACTTCACTACACATTGAATATGGTTTTAAGAATATGAGATTCTATCACTCTAGAGATAGATCTAGAACTTTTCTCTAATAGATTCCAGGGTAAACCTACAGTTGAACGGCGCAAATGTAAATATTTAATGATAATATAGATCTATAGGAAGTGGGTACATTACATTCATTCTAGAGAATACTGAGAATCGGGACTTGTTTCAATGTCCTGCATGTCAAAACGCTTCAGCACATGTGCAACATTGGAAGATGGGGAGAAGGGTTCTTAGTGTTCGGGTAGGGAGTGCCTAGCATTTAACCTCTTGCCCTCATGAAAATTTTGACTTAAATTTAGATCTCTTTCTAACTGTTTTCAGTATTTTTTCTTTCGTTCATTTGTATTTTCTTAAATTCTATAAATTCGATTTCAAAAAAAAAGTTTACTAGCAGTTTACAAGCGTTAATTAACCGGATATGCGGTTCATCCAAAATCGACCTATGATAATTAATATGTCAAATTTGTACTTTTAATCTACTCTGTCTACACTTATTGACAAAATATTTATTACATTTAAAAAGTTAAATTTAGCTCATTATATATCCAGCATGAGTTTAGTAGTAGATCTAGATTCAAGTCGGGATAAATGGAAAGAGATCTAGATCTACATCTATCACAATTCTTAAAGGCTGAATGATTTGGCATTAATATTGCATAGTATTATTTCCCAAATGACATATAAATATAAAGATTATCTGATCTTATAGATATTCGGTATAATAAAAATAACTGATTTGCCGTTAGTAAAATCCATCATCATCCATTAAGGCTGACACCCTCACACACCACCAAATGGCATAGGAATAGAATTACAATGGAAGATTAAGATGAAAGATTAAGATAAAAATTGTCTTAGGTTTATTTAAAAGATGATCATGCTAGATTTATTCGCTCTTTTATTTATTGTCACCATATTGAATGAAAGTATTGACTTTGAATTATAAATCCCAACTTGTATCATTTCTTCTCCTGCCCAGGTATTATCTTCAGGTCTGTAACGACACGTACACACCTGTCCAAATGAACGAGGGATTCCGAGGGTTTCACCCGACTTGCTGCAGCAAGCTGAGCAGCTGACTGCCGATATGGACACAGGAACTGACCTCCCCCGTGGAACTAATAATTTGCACACAGATTTTAGAGGCAGGTCAAAGGCTGCTTACCCAGAACAGCTCCACCTAGATTTCGGGAGAATGTCGACGTTCAACGCGTAAGTCAGAGTGACTCACACAAACAAACTGTTCTGCAATCAGGAGGTTACTGACGGGATCTATGAGAAGATGGGGGTGTACGATCAAGAAGAGGAGAATAGAACTGTCCGAGTGGAGGAAGAAATGGAAATTGATTGAACAAACAATTGAATCACAAATGGAAGAAGAATTCAGTCAGCCTAAACTAAACTTGATGTAACTTGAGATTGTAAATGGAAAAAGAAAAAATTGAGCAATGTGAATTTAGTTCAGAGGATTTAATTTTGGAAAAGGGAATGCATTTTACATATTTAGAAAACCTTTATAATATAATATAAATATATCCTGCCATTAATGCTTTGAAAGACTTACAAGGATCTGTAATTTTTATAAAAGCGCTTTGAATCTTGTTAAATTTTGTTATTATTATCATTATTATTATTATTATTATTATTTAATGTTAAATATGATGCTTTACTTCTTTGTAAAAATTAATGTTAAAAAGCTTGTATTTGAAAATTTCAGGTCTATTCTTCTTGGTGAAAGGGCTACGTGATTCCTAAAATTTCAGAGCGTCTTGAAGGTTTAAGAGCGGCCACAACTTTTGAGCCTTTGGAACCTGTGCGAGACACAGACATTCAGGTACACTTGATGTGCCTATATGTAATTCATCATTTTTGTTTTAAAAATCATGACTTTCAGCAGCTTTTATGTTTATTTTTTAATGAAGACGATTAATGGCAAGCGTTTTATCAGGGAATCTACTCTATTGGGATGAAAATACGCTATGGATCAAATTTTACACGACAAGGGTTAAAAAGATAAAATTATAATGAAATGTATTACAATGAGCAAATAAAACAGAAGTGTCTTAAAAGATATAATTATTTTTGATCAATGAAAACATGAAATCAATTATGAAGCCCCATAGTAACAAAGGCGAGACAATCATGATCTATGTCTATGTCATAGATGGATAGGTAGATATGCTCATCACACTGGTGAATTTTAAATAAAATAGATACTTTTGTCACGTTAAAAGGGGTTATAGTACATAACATCATCCATCTCATTCGTTCCACAGGGCTTTCTCAGGAACGAAGGAAAATGCATTATTGGCTGTCATCGAGCAGACGATGATAAAAACGTAAGTTTAATTACAATGTGGATGTTTATTGCAAGCAGTTCCTAAAATATTTATAACAGGTTACATAGATTCCTATATTCTCATGATTTTTAATAATAATAATAATGAAATTCATTGTAGTCTTTATCTTTGATCTTTTTTGAGTTATTTATATTAATAATAATAATAGATCACTTTTTCCCCAAAATGCGCTTACCCACTGCAAAACTAATCTTGCTGGGGGTTTAGTGTTAAATTATTGCTGTTTTCTGGAATACTATGGGCCATCCATGCAAGTTAAAATCAGTTCACGCCGTCAAATTTGAAAAGATTGGCAGTTATGTGCCCGTCATGTTATTTTCAACATGCATGATATCATTTGTTTTGGTGAAAGGGGTCTTGATAGTGGCAGATTTGCTTGCTGGTTTAATTGAAATTGACCCTGTCCACCATTGTGGTGATCTCAGGGTGAATTAAGAGGAAACGACAAGATAAACAGAAGTGAAAGAGTGAAAAGGAAAGAAGTAGGACCTACCACTACCTACCAACCACTGAGATAGTTGCATACAAAAGGGAACAGACTATAAATGTCTGTTTGGTCACATTTTTAAAGACAATTTCTACTGATTATATCTATCACCGATAGTACGTCGTTTGCAGTAATATTTTATTGTGTTTTCATTGTGTTATTTCAGACATTTGAAGAAGTGGAACAAAGACAGTGGGAATGTATGGAGAATGAATGGGAAAAGAAGAAACAAAAAAATTCTCAACTCGTTGCTTGGCTCCGGACAGGAATCTCTTGAATTGCACCAAGACCTCGGGGTAAACGGATATGTTTTTGGGAAAAATTATTTGTTTGTGAAAATGCTTTTTTTGGAATACATAAGGCGCTGCGATGTTTTGTCTTTAAAGATTTGTGCTTTTTTGTAAATGATTGTTCCATGTACTAAAAGTTCTAAATGTATAAAAACAAATTTTTTGTGTTGTCTTGTGTGATGTATTTTGATCCTACAAATGTCATGGGGTGTGTTAATGAGCCCATCGGTTGTTACCACAACATTTGGACGGTCTAAATCAGCCCGATCAAATCTTCCTTGTTATGGCTAGCCACTCTTCACAAAGTCAGATGTAGTCACTCGTATGAATACCATTTTTAGCACTCCACCTGGAAGACATGATCAGTTAAGGAACAAACGCCTGCAGATTCTTGAGACAGACTGTTGATGTGGACAGGTTAGCAGTCTTGTCAACTGAGATAGAGGAAGAGGAATATGTTTTACTGTAGGGGCACTTTGATATTTTCAAAAGAACTATATGATCAAAGCATGACAAAGTAAACTGAGCCTCATTTCATACTGTTGTCTTTACTATAGATTTAGCCTTTAAAGGTTTCAATACCATTGTCAAAGGTGAAAGTTTATAGAAGTTTATCTTTCTTTCTTCTAGTAATCAGGAATAACATTTATTTGAACAGCATGTGTATTCATTTCATGAAGCAGAAAAGCTAAAACATCACTTTTATTCTTCAATTAATTATTATTTGCTTTCTTTTTTCTTCTTTTCAAAATAGATGGTTATATCAGATGCCCCGATTCATCAAGGAAGAAGCATTATTCGATCACATTGAAATGGCCTATGCACGACAGGTGAATTTGTGATTTTGCTCATTGAGATACAGGATTTTAGTTTGTAGTTAGCTTCTTTTTTTCCCCTTCAATTTTTGTTTGTTTGTTTTTGTCTTTATTGTCTACTTTGACATAAGCAGGTGTCTGAAAGGCGGGTACTGCAGGTAGTTCTTACTCTTTCCTTTCACTCTTTCACTTATCTATCATCTTGCTGTTGTTTCCTCTTAAATGAGATCACCGCATATGATGAATCTTTCAGATTTTCTCTGATTTCAGATTATTTGATTGTTGAAATTTGGGGGGTAAATTCTCATTTCTAGTCTAGAAATAGATCTAGATTCTAGATCTAATTCTATTTAATTTTTGTTATCAGATAATTATTTTTTTTTAATTCACTGATGATAGATCTATTATATTTTTTCGACTGTAAGAATTCGAAAAGAAAGAAAAAACTATGAACAAAAGGAAGTTATTTTCACAATTACATTAATACTATTGTCACGATATCTGTTGCTATTTTAAGACGAATTTTCAGAGAATTTCTTTTTCCTTCACTATCATTAGTCCGAGATTCTCCGAGGATTCAGAGAATAATTCTCTGACCCACGTAAATAGCCGAAGCGGCAAAATAGACGGTAGGTATATGGGAAGTAACTCTCATTGGGTATTAAAATTAGTAAACACAACATGGCTGTGTTCACGAAGGTCTCTTGATTTGTGGAGCGAGATACAACAGTTGATGCGATAGATCTAGATCTAGAGTTAGGAACACATTTCGATGGGATTGGTTATTGTTGAAAGATGAGAACGGCGATTTTTTTTTCAGATTATTTCCGAAAGGTAGACAAAGATGGATTTGCTTGGTGCTGTTACTGTAAGTGCGAGATAAAGTACGGCAGTGGTGGGGTGCGTTGTTTAAATGACCATGCTAGCCGATCTAAAGCTCACAATCGAAACTGTCATATTTTTCGATCTAATCTTAGTCTTCCAGCTGCAATGCAGGCAGCATGCAGTAAGATTTCTGGTACTGCAGATATCAGTAGTCCATCGCTGCCTAGATCTAGATCTAGTTCTAGTTCAGCTCTACTGTCCTCTTTACCTTATAGTTATGGTGTTGCTCCAAACATTGAGCAAGAGCACAATAGATCTAGGGTACCACTCATTTATTTATTTTTTGTCTACTGTTTGTTCTAGTTCTGTTTCTTTTATTTTAAAGTTTCTTTATCCCTAGTAATTTAACTAAATTAAGCCCAGGAGAGGCCATATTTAAGCTGTACAAGTGTGAAAATTCAATTCGGGGGGGGGGGGGGGGGGGTCCCCCCCTGGACCTACTAAAGGGGGCTTTTGCCCCGACCCACCGGGGCCTACGCGGCCCCTGGACCCCGGCCTTTATTTTCAGAGAATTTCTCCAGATGCCATTTATTCACCCTTGAGATCTGCGATATGATGAACTTACAGCAAGCAAACAAATAACATTTGAAATAATTAATTGCAGTACTCGTAAATTTCAAAATTTCAATTTTATGATACAAGACAGGTCATGGATGATTTTCAATGAATGATTTTGAAATATTTTTTATCCAATGATGTCATAGATGGAGCGTTTCACATCTGATGTTGGTTTCAATCTTCTATTAAGTGTACAATTGATGTAAACGTTTTAGTAAATTTAGTTTTTTTTTTTAATTGTTTTTTATTTTGTGCAACATTCTCAAAGTACCTTTCATGAGACCATGGTGACAATTGTTACATCTCCATGTATATACAAGTGTATTTAAGTACTTGTGTGTTTGTTCATGGTCAAGTCGATGACAGAGCCCGGTTGGCGCGTGCTGCTGGTAGGTCCTTCTTTTCTTTCCTTCTTTCACTTATCTTTCATCATCTTGCTGTTTCCTCTTAGTTCACCCTGAGATCATAGCATATGGTGGATGGGGTACATTTTTAATAAAACAAACAAACAAGTCCATGACATTTTATTACAAGGCCAAAAAAGAGAAAAACATATATCATTTATCAACTTACTTTTTAATCATTCAAATTCCATACATTTCGTAGTAATGATAAACATATTCCCCCTGTGATAGTTCTATAGGATGAAAATGTAGGTAAATCTTAGATCTCAGATATAAATAGTTCTATAGGATGAAAATGTAGGTAAATCTTAGATCTCAGATATAAATAGTTCTGGAACTGGAAGGGTGGTCGTGGGTGGTTTGTTGCCATACCAATAATTTTCCTCTTTTTTGACTTTTCTCCGTTATCATCACTGAGAGAATCCTTGAAACGAAGACTCAAAGCTTACGGCCTCAGCTGGCTTGGGGCCAGTTGTGGGTCCGTCAGCGATCGGGTTGGCTCCACTTTGTTACATTGGGCAATAAAGGGAGCCACCCTTTCAATGCGAGGAAAGAACTTAGAATCAACGTTTATTCCCCAGGATAAACGGCAAAGCTTTGTTGGATTTCTATTTGGATAGTCGAAGGGCATAAGTGGTCCAATGTCCGGTAGAGGAAACACTAATCTGTGTCAGTGTGTGTTCATTAATCTGTCAGTGTGTGTGTTCACAGGGCTTACGGCAAGCATCCCCCCCTTCCTGTATAAGACCGGCATAGCTACCCGTATTACTGAGATTAGCATTACGTCTTTCAATCATAACGTGTTACGTAACGGAAGTGTTCTTTATGTTTGGTTGTTGTTTTTTGGTTGTTGTCAGTCACATGTATTTATTGAAATGCCGCCTAGAAAAGGGATAGAAATGAATGTAATGTAGCGCCACGGAAATGTGTTTGTGGACAATACATTTTTATCTTAAATAATCTTTACGTCTGTTTGTTTTTCCTCCAGGTTTTTGTCTATAATGAGCATGTCATTGAGAACGGAATTTTGCCCAGTTTGGTGGACATGCTCTTAGAGGTGGCCACAGGTCTCTCTGATAATGTAAGTTTGGGTATTTTGTTTTTACCAGACGGGAGTTTTCATTATGTTTCAGTATCTGGATAGGTTGGGAGAAATAATTTCGCTTTCAGGTTGATTGCTATTTGAAGCTTCTTTCCCCATTTTTTGCATTTCAACATCAGATTTTTAACAAATGAATTTATCTAGAGAGCACTAACTCACTCGGCTACCTAAAAGGCTGGAAGTACAGATCATGTGAGAAAGGAACCTACACTTGTATGAATACATCATCCTTTAACTTTAAAAGATATCTAACAATAGTCCATCTTGTAACTTGTAATAAATTTGACCCATTTGTATGAACTGTATGCTTTGATTGGTTGATGCGATGGAATGTTACAAGTTTCCTTATTTCATCCACACGGCTCACCAACTGTATATCATTTATTGCCCAGCAGGCTTTCTCAACTCCCGGGAGCATACACAGGGTTGCTAAGCATCCCGCATTTTGCGGGACAGTCCTGCATTATCGTTGTCCGTCCCATAAATCTGACTTTTTCAACTGTTAAACTTTCTGCGAAAACCCCCACTGTACAACTAGCGTTGCCATAATAATATTATTGTAACAATGCATCGTACACTGAAGCAACTGTGCAACACTAGGCTCATGATATATACCTGATGTACGGTTATTACTAATTGGAAAGTAATCTTTATTATAGGAGCATTGCCTTCATGTAAAAAAAGTGGCAACATCATTCACCTGTATGTCTTAGCCTGAGAATGAGAAGAGGACTCTCTCTCTCTCTCTCTCTCTCTCTCTCTCTCTCTCTCTCTCTCTCTCTCTCTCTCTCTCTCTCTCTCTCTCTCTCTCTCTCTCTCTCTCTCTCTTTCCTTCTATCTCTTTCCCTCTATCTCTTTCCCTCTCTCTCTTTCCCTCTCTCTCTTTTCCTCTCTCTCTCTTTCCTCTCTCTCTCTTTCCCTCTCTCTCTCTCTCTCTCTCTCTCTCTCTCTCTCTCTCTCTCTCTCTCTCTCTCTCTCTCTCTCTCTTTGCTCTCTCTCTCTTTCCTTCTATCTCTTTCCCTCTATCTCTTTCTGTCTCTCTCTCTCTCTGTCTGTCTGTCTGTCTCTCTCTCTCTCTCTCTCTCTCTCTCTCTCTCTCTCTCTCTCTCTCTCTCTCTCTCTCTCTTTCCTTCTATCTCTTTCCCTCTATCTCTTTCCCTCTATCTCTTTCCCTCTCTCTCTTTCCCTCTCTCTCTCTCTCTCTCTCTCTCTCTCTCTCTCTCTCTCTCTCTCTCTCTCTCTCTCTCTCTCTCTCTCTCTCTCTCTCTCTCTCTCTCTCTCTCTCTCTCTCTCTGTCTCTCTCTCTGTCTCTCTCTCTCTCTCTTTCCTTCTATCTCTTTCTCTCTCTCTCTTCTCCCTCTCTCTCTCTTTACCTCTCTCTCTCTTTCTCTCTCTCTCTCTCTCTCTCTCTGTCTCTCTCTCTCTCTCTCTCTCTCTCTCTCTCTCTCTCTCTCTCTCTCTCTCTCTCTCTCTCTCTCTCTCTCTCTCTCTCTCTCTCTTTCCTTCTCCTCTCTCTCTCTCTCTCTCTCTCTCTCTCTCTCTCTCTCTCTCTCTCTCTCTCTCTCTCTCTCTCTCTCTCTCTCTCTCTCTCTCTCTCTCTCAACACAGGAACTAATATTATATACACAACATCCCGATCAGTGCAGACGCATGTAGCATTGTGTTTGGGATATGCAGCCCTCACCTCACTGGTATTTATAATATTTTCTGAGACTAATACAGTAGTGGCTGAATAATCGCACACTTCATAAAAGCACATTCTGCATAAACACATGCTTTCGTCTGTTGACCGATTTTTCACTATACAATAGCAATGCTAAGTCTTTGGCAAACGTGTCATTAGTGTCAAGCTTCTTCCATGTCTAGTTTCGTTGTCTGTTCGACTCCAAGCACTACCCAGATGAAGGTGTCAGACAGTCTTATGTCATGTCTAGCCTACATTGTCAATTTCGCTCCTCAGAGAGAGAGAGGTCAAGAAGACCAGACCAGAGAGAGATGGGGTGTGGGGGGATTTGGGGGACAGGTTGCTACTGCTAGTCTGACGCAGATCTTCATTCCCAAGCTAGTGATTGTGCCTATTTGCGTCTGTGTCGAGTGGGGAAAGTGCGTGTTTTGTACCTTCTCAAGGAACTCACCGTTGGAACTAGCTTTGCTAGGATTTGAACCCTAGACCTCATGATCCTAAGTACAGCCTTACCACTCAGCCACTGACCCCTCACTTCCCAGATTTGGGCTTATCTTATAATTGACATTGACTCCCTCAAACCAATCATGACCATAAAGGGGGTTACTCACATAAATCACATACACTGATTTCTTATGCAAGTCGATCATTTAGTCAATATCCCTTGAACATCGACTCACCGACATTCTCTGTATTGAAGCAAATTACTTGCCCTTGCTTTCAATGGAATCCATCGTCAGCCCTTCTGAAGGCTTACAAATCAGCTACAACTGTCGCTCTGGCCACCTCTGCCAAGCACAGATTGTAGACCAAAAATATATTTTTATTTTATTTAAAAACTGTGAGAGGACACTTCAGTAAAGACTGATAGTAGTGATAGAATTAAAGTGAAGCTAGTTATATAACTATCTCCTTCAGTTTATACTATAATTAATCTTTGGACATTGAAGGCGTGGCTGAATCAAGAATCATGGCTTATAGAAGTATATGCTTTATTACATATTGGTGCTTCTAGATGGTTTGTCATTCATATTGATTTTGTGTCCTTGGTATTTCTAAAACTAAAATCCGCAAAAAAAAAATTAGAAATTTATATTGAAATTAATACAAAGGTTAGTGATAGTACTGATAGCTGGGTGTGGGAATGAGAAAATAGCTCGTGTCTCTGAATTTATGAAATACATCGGTCAGTCTCACTGTCCCTCATTTCACCTCCCAGTGTCCCTCATTTTGACTTTTCAAACTTGGCAACCCTGCATACAGAACAGCAGTCAGTCTGGTGCTTCATACTAACGCTTTGGTAATATCTTTCTCTACCTATACCTGGGTACTTATTCACACCAGTCAAGTGAGAAAAGCGAGTGAAGTATCTTACCGAGGGAGAACAAAATTGAGAGGAAAAAATGCCTGGGCGACCCAAGGGTTTTTGAACCAGTGTCGTCATTACAATCTCACTACAATACGGTTTCTCTACAACTACAACACCTGTAAAAGAGAATAAAGAGAATTTCTATTGAATAAGAAATTTTTATTGAAGTAAAGAGATTTTTGTTGTTTTTAGACACAACAAGCATAACTGATGAGCCATACTAACGTTAGAGCTGCACTGACGTTAGACTTCTCTATTCTGATATTCTTGTCACCTTTATTTTCATTTTAAAATCCTCAGAATATTCTGGATATGTGGCGGATGGTGAAATCCATGACAGAGATTCCGCTCGGACAGATGTATGGCAGTCAACCGTCTGATGTTCGTAGAGACCGCATCATTCAAAATCACTTCATTACAAAGGCAAAACAGTTTTGGAACAAAAGTATGTGAAACTAAATTCTCTTCCTGTGTTTCCCCCATGGTTGTTTTATGATTGCCAATTTGGAAACGTTTTTACATTCCTTAAAGAGGAGATTCGCTTGTCTACAGGCAAAATGTCGGCTTCTCAACTTAAAGGTCATGCGCTCAAACCCCACGACAGTTGAAGATTTTTCTCAAGTATTGGTCAGGAAGGTAGATCGACACGTAGTCCTATTGTATACGTGACTGTTTACAGAGCAATCTTGGCAAAATAAAAAAGTCGTACCAAAATTTTGACTTCTTTCACTTACCTCGCCTGCAAAATATTTCGTAACGTTTTTTTTAGACGCCATATGGACATTTTTCTGCCAGAAACTTGCAGATAAATGATCGTTCTACCGAAAATGCAAATAACAGAAAATCAACCTTTTGGTCTCAAAGTCGCCAGCCCTGGTGGCGCCCTCTCCATTAACCCCAATACTACAATGAGGGGCAATGAGGGAGATGCCCCTTTGCCAAGGAAACAAATCCTTTCAATGATATTAAATACTGTATGATATACACAATGAAAGTAGAACTCCTCCGTTAAAGAAATTAACTGAAAATTGTCTCATCACCTCCTGATCCATGTGAGACTAGGTAGTCCACAGGCAAGGCGTTGGCTTCCTCATCCAAAAGGTTGTCAGTGTGTGCCGGGACAGGTTGAATAATTTTCTCGAGTTTTTTGTTATCAAGATCACCTTAGTCGTGGGTGTGGGTAAAATCAAAATCAAAGCACTGTTTGAATATGTCATGAAGATCAAATCACTAACAACAAAAATGTAATGTGTGTGTGTGTGTGTGTTTACCTTTTCCCATCAGTTACATACGGTACATAGAGAGCATTGTGTCAAGCAACCTGCGGCAAGCGCAAGTCGGAGGCGTGCCAGGTGTCTACAGTCTGGTTTTGGGATACCTGAACGTCAGACCTCCAATTAACGCCAGGCAGCCAGAGGTAAGAACACATAGACACGCAAGCACACACATACCCTTGAGCACACACACATTCAGGCACACACTCAAGCACACACACACACACACTCAAGCATACACACACAAGCACACACACACACACACACTCAAGCATACACACACAAGCACACACACAGACACACACACTCAAGCACAGTTAAGCACACCTACACCCACCTCAAAGTCGTAACTTTGTGTCCGACTGGTTGGACATTTTTCTCCTGGTCCAGGTAGGTGGATCGACACCTGGTCCCATCGCAGACAGGAATTAAAAGGAGTTCCTGTGTGCAGATCACAACACTCTGTGCTCGTTATTAAAGATTCATTGACTATTTACAGGGCAGTCTGGGCAAAAATTTAAAATCCTACCCAAACTCCCGACCACCTTGGTTGTGGATATGGGTGAAATCAAATCAATCAAATCAAATCAAATCAAATCAATCCAAATCAAATCAATCCAAATCAAATCAAATCAATCCAAATCAAATCAATCCAAATCAAATCAAATCAAATCAAATCAAATCAAATGAATCCAAATTAAATCAATCCAAATCAAATCAAATCAAATCAAATCAAATCAAATCAATCCAAATCAAATCAATCAAATCAAATCAAATCAATCCAAATCAAATCAAATCAAATCAAATCAAATCAATCCAAATCAATCCAAATCAAATCAAATCAAATCAATCAAATCAAATCAAATCAATCCAAATCAAATCAAATCTATCCAAATCAAATCAATCAATCCAAATCAAATCAAATCAATCCAAATCAAATCAAATCAATCCAAATCAAATCAAATCAATCCAAATCAAATCAAATCAAATCAAATCAATCCAAATCAATCCAAATCAAATCAAATCAATCAAATCAAATCAAATCAATCCAAATCAATCCAAATCAATCCAAATCAAATCAAATCAATCCAAATCAATCCAAATCAAATCAAATCAATCAAATCAAATCAAATCAATCCAAATCAATCCAAATCAAATCAAATCAATCCAAGTCAAATCAAATCAATCCAAATCAATCCAAATCAAATCAAATCAATCCAAATCAAATCAAATCAAATCAATCCAAATCAAATCAAATCAATCCAAATGAAATCAAATCCAAATCAAAGTTTAACTTTGAGGGCAGTAAACTCAGGAATCGCTGCAGCCAGGGTCACCATATTTGGCATGTAGGTTTAAAATAACTTACTTTTGGCTTCTCATTGTATTCAATTTTAGATCAAGAAAGCGTTATTGAAACGGGATTGTTTGCTGGCGATGGAGGAAACTTCTCATTGTTAGCAATTTATCGATTTTCAGTCATTGAATAGAAAGCCTATGTAACCTCATTATCGAATACTGACTAGATCTAATAATCATACTTATATTACCTGTATCTTGTATGATGATTTCTGAGTTCACAGCCGTCAAAGTTCCAGGGATCCAGTTTTATTATAAAGACAAACCATAAGATAAGAATACAATATATTCATTTCTATATCTCTTTCTAGGGTAGCATTTCAACACATGACAGACAAAAACAAAACAGAAAAACAAAACAGACAAGAACAATACAGACAAGAGCAAAACAGACAAAACAAAGCAGACACAATGATAGAAACCAAAACAATCGACCATTGTCTGTGCGCATGCTTGTTAAATTATGATTATAAATTCTGTTTGTGTTTTGTCTTTCAGGACGGGGAGTTGGATCGGCAGCCAGTGTGGGCTTTGTTATACTTTTGTCTCCGCTGTGGAGATTTGGCGGCCAAGCACGTTGTGGATCGAGCTGGGTTAGTCGGGTAGTTAAGTTGGGGGGAAGGACATGGGAGGGGGGGGGAGAGGAGAGCGGGAGTTGTGTTATAGATATTTGTTATTTTTTATTATATCTTTATGCCTTGGAACTTAGGGATTTAGTCCTCATTTATATTTAAATGGCCCTTTGTCTCTCCTGTTTGCCTGTCTCCACGTCACTGTCTCCCTCTCTCTCTTGGTTTCTTTCTCTCTCTCTTAATTCTCTCTCTCTCTCTCTCTCTCTCTCTCTCTCTCTCTCTCTCTCTCTTTCTCTCTCTCTCTTTCTCTCTCTCTCTCTATCTCTCTCTCTATCTCTATCTCTCTCTCTCTTCCCCTTTTCATGGGCAGATGGAGGGCGTTACTGATAGGTCCTACATCTTTCCTTTCACTCTTTCACTTATCTTTTATCCTGTTGTTTCCTTTGAATTCACCCGGAGATCACCGCATGTGGTAGGCAGAGTAATGTTAAATAAAGCAATCAATTTTCACTATCTCTCTCTTCTCTCTCTCTCTCTCTCTCTCTCTCTCTCTCTCTCTCTCTCTCTCTCTCTCTCTCTCTCTCTCTCTCTCTCTCTCTCTCTCTCTCTCTCTCTCTCTCGCTCTTTCTCTCTCTCTCTCTCTCTCTCTCTCTCTCTCTCTCTCTCTCTCTGTCTCTCTCTCTCTGTCTCTCTCTCTCCCTCACTCTCTCACTCTCTCTCCCTCGCCCTCCCCTCTCTCTCTCTATTTCTCCCTCTCGCTCTCTCTCTCTCTCTATTTCCCTCTCTCCCTCTTTCTCTCTCTCCCTTTCTCTCTCTCTCCCTTTCTCCCTCTCTCCCTTTCTCCCTCTCCTCTTCCCCCCCCCTCTCTCTCTCTCGCTCTCTCACTCTCTCACTCTCTTTCTCTCTCTCTCTCTTTCTCTCTCTCTCTCTCTCCCTCTCACTCCCCCTCTTTTCCCCCCCCCTCTCTCTCTCTCTCTCCCTCTCCCTCCCTCCCTCTTTCTCTCTCTCATTATCTCCCTCTCTATCTCTCTCTCTCTCTCTCTGTCACTCTCTGTCACTCTCATTTCTCCCTCTCTCTCTCTTTCCCCATATGGGCGGTTGGTGATTGCTGCTGGTAGGTCACACTTCTTGCCATTCCCACTTTCACTTATCTTTTACCTTGCTGTTTGCTCTTAATTCACTCTCAGATCACCACATTTGGTCACAGTCGTACTCAATAAAACACATAACAAGTCTTTCTCTCTGCCTAGTAAGCCTGCAATTAAATAGTTATGACTGTTATCATTTCAACAAAGGGAGCAGTGTTATTAGTGGGTTGAAACGAGAGTTTACTTTTGTCTTTCTGTTCTACGTAATACTGTTTTCCTTTTTTTTTTGTCTTAATGATGTTGGGAATAATTTGTAGATTAAATATTGGGCTTATGCGTATGTTTTGAAACAACGTCCGTAAATGCCAGTTAAAGTACGTCCAAGGACGTCTTTCTGCTATTTTTGATTTTCCTCTTCTAGGGCCACCAGAAAAAAGTGATTTTTCTCCACTTCTTTTTATTTTCATTCTGTGTTTTGTTTCGTTTTTTTTTGTATAGGAGTCAGCTTGGTGATTTTCCTGTATTTTTCAACGAGTTCATCAGCAACTCCGAACATCGGCTCAGTCCAGGAAACGACACCAAAAATCAAACTACAGTACCGCAGAATTGTCAAGAATTGCTCGGATCCTTATAAAAAGTAAATCTATAGGTTCTGTTTTATATCATGTACTTACAAGCTTTGGTAGATTTCAGCCAAAACAAATATGAAAAACTGATCTAATCATCTGACAAAAAACTCATGGAAAAACTTGGTTGGTGGGGGTTTTGGGGGAGGGGGAGGGTACAATTTTAGCGCTTTGACAACCATTGCGTGAAATGCTTTGACAACCATTGTACAAGAAATGCTTTGATAGCCATTGGACATGAAATACTTTGACAAGCATTGCACATGAAATGTTTTGACAACCATTGCATATGAAATGCTTTGACAATCATTGACTTTGACAACAATTGCACATGAAACAATGCCATTGCACATGAAATGCTTGGACAAGCATTGCACATGAAATGCTTTGACAACCATTGTAGATGAAATGCTTTGACAACCATTGCACATGAAATCTTTGACAACCATTGTAGATGAAATGCTTTGACAACCATTGTAGATGAAATGCTTTGACAACCATTGCACATAAAATGCGACAACCATTGTAGACAACCATTGCACATGAAATGCTTTGTGACCATTGCACGTGAAATGCTTTGACAACCATTGCACATAAAATGCTTGACAACCATTGCACATGAAATGCTTTGACGACCATTGCACATGAAATGCTTTGACAACCATTGTAGATGAAATGCTTTTTGAAATTTCACAATAGTAGGATGTATCAGTGTCGGCATTTGTTTTTATTTCCTGTCTTTTTTATTTACTTTTGACTTTTTCTCTCCCTCTTGGAGAGCATCATCTGATATGTCACGTTGGCCATGTAAGTAAAGTAAGTAAGTAAAGTTTCTTCAAGGCCAGGGGACTCTGTGGTCCAGAGGCAAGGTGTCGGCCTCTTGATTTTTTTTTTTTTGAGTTAAATCTACCCCTGGTTCAGGTAGGTGAATCGGCATATAGTCTCATCGAAGACGGACGATAAAAAAGGAGGTCCCATGTGCAGATCACAACACTCTGTGCACGTTAAAGATCCCTTGGCTGTTTACAGGGCAGTTAGGGCAAATTTAAGATTCTACCAAAAACCATGAGATCACCTTAGTTGTGGATGTGGGTAAATCAAATCAAGTCAAATCAAATCAAAAACCTTCAAGGCCGGTATGGCCCTTAGAGCCAGACCTTATCTTGGTTTTGTAGCGTGAAACGGAACAGGTGTTGATAATCACCTCATGGACAGGACGCTTGTCTAACTTTGCCACCTGGTCATGTGACTATGAAAAACTGGTCAAGCAGTTCTTTGACAGCCATTGCATGTAAAATGACTTGAAATTTCACAGTGCTACGATGTATCAGTGTCAGCAGTTGTTATTTTTCTATCTATCATTTCATCTGTTTACGACGTTTTACTTTTTCTTCTTTTACCCACCAACTTTGAAAGAGCTGTGTACTGCGTGGTGGGCCAGTGTGAGTGGGGAGACGAGGAGCACAAGGAAATCTTGGACAAAACGGACGACTACCTGTGGATGCGTTTGTGGAACATCGGGAGGTTACGGCAGAGACAAATCCGGAAAGCATTACCCTGAACCAGTTGCAGAAAAAATTATACGAAGACTACGGTAAGCAGGTCGATGTTATAAAGTGTATACGGATAGTCAATGTAAATGTGTATAGGTATTTGTTTTTATGTCACTATTATCTCACTGTCATTGTAATGTGCCTAGAGCTTTATTGTATACTGGGGGTAGCGGAATAGAAAGAATCTATATTCTTATTAATCTACATTGTTATTGTTTAAAGAATATAACTGAACCTCTACTTCTGAAACTTTCTCAAACAGCCAAAGGACATCACAGCTGCCACGCCTATTTTGTAATTTTTAAAAAATTTCGAGTCCGTATGTCCGTATTTGCCTTGAAAAGTACATGTGTGAGGGTTAACTGTATTTTCAAAAAGAAATTCTAAGTTAACGGCAGAGACTCTGGAAGATTGGGGTGAAAGTCTGGAAATGCCCTTTTACCATAAAAAGTATACATATGTGAGGGTGAACTGTCTTTTTAAAAGAAATTCTAAGTTAACAACAGAGACTCTGGAAGATTGGGATGAAAGTCTGGAAATGCCCTTTTACCATAAAAAGTATACATATGTGAGGGTGAACTGTATTTTTAAAAAGAAATTCTAAGTTAACAACAGAGACTTGGCAAGATTGGGGTGAAAGTCTGGAAATGCTCTTTGCCATAAAAAGTATACATATGTGAGGGTGAACTGTCTTTTTAAAAAGAAATTCTAAGTTAACCTCAGAGACTTGGCAAGATTGGGGTGAAAGTCTGGAAATCTCTTTGCCATAAAAAGTATACATATGTGAGGGTGAACTGTCTTTTTAAAAAAAGAAATTCTAAGTTAACAACAGAGACTTGGCAAGATTGGAGGGAAAGTCTGGAAACTCTTTGCCATAGCACAACTATTGTCACACTTTGCCGAAAAAGGCCAGCAGATCGGCAGACTTAATGTTACTTACCTCGATGTTTTCTGGAATATTATGGCAAGTTTGAGTTGGTTCGCGGAAAGAGAATCTAGGGATTCTAAGGCAAAACGCAAGTGAAATTTGTGACAAGTGTAGACAGATTATTAGTGAGACAGGGTAATTATCGTGTGACTGAATCTGGTAGTGGTGACAAGTCCAAAATTGTCAAATGTGAAGTTAGGACAATATAAACTCTGAAAAAACGTTTTGTTGCACTTTTTCAATTGGTGTCATGTTGGAGACATTTTTAGGTTTGTTTTCCAAGTCAAACCAGATATTTTCTTTTGGTGGAAGGGAAGATGTTTACAGTTATTGCTAATTGATTTAATTTTGTTATCAGAATGAAGGAGTTAACAAGAGTTATTGTATAATTACTGTCTCTTTCTCTCACCCATCCAGCCTTTTGATTTTCTTTTGTTCTATATTCTTGCGTCTCTCTCTTTCTACTCTATTTTTAAATGTCTACTGGCCCCATTCATAAAAAGAAAAAAAATCAGTCCAATTCCTTTTCATTTTGTTTCTTCCTTTGTCCCTCAATTGTTTGTGTGGGTGGTTGAGGTTTGATACTGGTAGGTCCCACTTCTTTCCCCTTCACTCTGTCACCTTAGATCTTTCACCTTGCTATATTTCCTTTTTTCAAAATTCACCATGAGATCACCGCACATGGTGGACGGGGTCAATTTCAACCAAAACAAACAACCTACTTGAAAACCTTGATTGATTTCTTAATTTGGTTGTTTGTCTTCTCATCTCCAGTTGGGAATCACACTTCAACGGAAACCTTGATTGATTTCTTAATTTGGTTGTGTGTCTTCTTATCTCCAGGGGAATCACACTTCAACGGATACCTTGATTGATTTCTTAATTTGGTTGTGTGTCTTCTCATTTCCAGGGGAATCACACTTCAACGGATACCTTGATTGATTTCTTAATTTGGTTGTTTGTCTTCTCATTTCCAGGAGAATCACACTTCAACGGATACCTTGATTGATTTCTTAATTTGGTTGTGTGTGTCTTCTCATCTCAGGGAATCGCACTTCAACGGAAACCTTGATTGATTTCTTAATTTGGTTGTGTGTCTTCTCATTTCCAGGGAATCACACTTCAACGGAAACCTTGATTGATTTCTTAATTTGGTTGTGTGTCTTCTCATTTCCAGGGAATCACACTTCAACGGATACCTTGATTGATTTCTTAATTTGGTTGTGTGTCTTCTCATCATCTCCAGGAGAATCACACTTCAACGGATACCTTGATTGATTTCTTAATTTGGTTGTGTGTCGTGTCTTCTCATCTCCAGGGGGAATCGCACTTCAACGGCTACCTTGATTGATTTCTTTATTTGGTTGTGTTGTGTCTTCTCATTTCATCTTCCTCGCACTTCAACGGCTACCTTGATTGATTTCTTTATTTGGTTGTGTGTCTTCTCATTTCAGAATGGTTCACTTCTCTCTACCTTGATTGATTTCTTAATTTGGTTGTGTTGTGTCTTCTCATTTCAGGGGAATCGCACTTCAACGGCTACCTTGATTGATTTCTTAATTTGGTTGTGTGTCTTCTCATCTCCAGGGATTTCTTACTTCAACGGGTCCAGCAGCCGTTCCTCTTCTTCCAAGTCCTGTTTCTCACCGGGCAGTTTGAGGCAGCGATTGAGTTCTTGTCGCGCATCGAGCGTCTCCGATCACCCGCGGTGCACATAGCTCTGGTGCTGAATGAAGTCAAGCTCCTCCTCATCCCCTCAAACTGTCAAGCTCAGATGTGTAAGTCGTCCGTAGAGAATCGGTTTTAGATGCTTTCTTTTCAATACGAGGCTGTTTGAATAGGAAGATGCGTTTTGCTCTATTGCTAAGTATACACCTAAAGATGGATTTATAGTTTGTACCCCCACACAAGTGTGGGCTCACTTTCAAACATCATTTATCCCCCAGCAGGCAATTTCTTTCAAGTCCTCAACTCCCAGGGGAAGCAGACAGCAGACAAGCTTGTTAGGCTGCTTGGTACTAAAACTCTGACAAGATCTTTTCTACCTATAGCTGGGTACTCATTCACACCTGAGTCAAGTGAGGAAAGCAGAGTGAAGTACCTTTCCTAATAGTACAATGTTGTAAAAAAAAAATGGCCCAGCCATAGGGTTGGAACCAACGTGGCCGTGAATATAAGTCTACAACTCTACAGTTCAGCTACAACGCCTCTAAAACACATTTTCTTGCTGCCATTTGCCATCGGTAGTAGGGAGCAATTACAGGCAAAAACTATGTCGCTTCCATAGTATATCACTCAAATTCAGCCAATAAAATTGACTACAATACCTTCTGTCTGTTCTATCCGAAGCAGTGAACGTTTCCTTCAACTTTTAAAACAATATTGTAGGCCGTACTAAAAAGTTCTCAATTGCTCCCTGCGCGCGTGTGTATCGACCAGCAGCATTGGCGTGTGTGTGTGTTGGAGTACTCCTGAGGCAGGGGTCACCAAACTTTTTTAAAGCTGTAGGCTGGGATAACTGATAGAATGCTGACCATACACAATGAGAAAGACTACAAACATATATCTCTATATATGTATTTACTAGAAAGTCATGAATATAAAGCCTGATGCTGTGTTGAGATAGGTATCGTTGGACCTAAACAGACCTAAATCTCACAACCCAAGCAGCAAAAGAAATCAACCCCCCCCCCCTCCCTCCCTCCCTCCCCAATGAACTTTCCTGAGTGGCAGCATGGCATAGAAAAGCCAGACACGATTCACAACCCCTGACCTCGTTCGGATTGGATCTATCAGGACTCTGTTACAGTTTGATCTAAATCCTTTAGCAATTTTTCCATTATTTCCTGAGATCTTCAGTGAGCAGTCCAAATCATTGCTGACTGGTAATTCTCTCTCCTTTCCTTTCAAACCTTCCCTCGTCTTTCTTCTTACTGTTTCCTCTCATTGCACCTTGAGATCACCACATATGATGGTGGAGGAGTAGTAATAGGTGAAAAACACGTAAAATGGTGAAGAACTTTTCATTGACACACTAATTTCAAATTACAGTTATTGAAATTTGATATAAATTCACCTTATCTGCATTCGGTTGCCAAGTGGTTAGGCTGCCAGACTTCTTCACAGGGAAGGGAAGACCCAGAAATACATGGCGAAGAGAACGAGAGGAGTTGAAGGACTGAGGATGGTTTTGGAAGGAGATGAAAAATTGGCACCGGACAGGGCTGCTGGAGGGCCCTGTTGTTGGCCTATGCTCACTTAGGGTGTAGGGCATGAGGACTACTTTCCGCTTCCACGCGCTATAGAAACCGGGATAACCGTCGGCTCTATGGGCCGTACTGGCCTTGAAGGAATTTTGTGACAAATGTAGACTGAATTTGGGTACAACGGTTTCTCTGAGACGGGACAAATGACGATTGTGAATATGACAATGGTATGAGATATTTGTGCTATTGTAACTCCGACATCGTCCATTGTGTAGTCAGGACAACGTTGTAATTCTGAGTCAACCATGCGGCCCTAAATCTACATCATTGATGATTGTCTGACTTCCTCTCGCAGTGAGCCAAGAGGCAACCGATTCCTCGGGGCTGAGGCGGCTCAACTTGGCACGGCTGGTTATGATGTACACCCGCAAGTTTGAAGCCACGGATGCCAGGGAGGCGTTGCAGTATTTCTTCTTTTTGAGGTCAGTGGAGGATTGTTTGAGTTTTTAGTCAGAAAATGTGGTGTTTCTTTTTTTTAATGCCTTCTTTGTTGTTAACAGGAGAAAAAGTTAAACTGTCATTGATGATTTACTGTAGTGAGGGCAAATAAAGCATAGTAAAGTTGAATTGGTTTTTGATAAGCAGCAACTAAAAGGGGAATACAGTCAACTAAAGAATTATGACCTTTTGTCTAACGTAATGAATTCTTTTCCTGCACTTTTTGTTGTTGTTGCAGTTTTCGATTCCAGAAAACGTTTAATGTTTTTCCTGTCTGAATAATGAATTGAATTGTTGAAAATAAGACAGTGACCGGAGGATTTCTATCAGTATGTTATCCAATTAACATTATTGCACAAGTTGGTTGTGAATAGCGAGGAGCAGTGGATTAGTATGACAATACGTGACAACTCCACTAATAAAGACAAAACAAACACGTGACATTTAAGCCCTACATCGAATAACGGAAATATCTAGAATCTAGAATCTAGATCTAAACACACTCAGGCATCACACAATGTGATGTCAGAAAACAGAAAGGAGGAAGAAAGAAAAAAGAGGTGATGATAAGAAATGTAAGCAGAAGTGGATGAAGAATGAGCGAGAATGGAATGGTTCAGATCTACAATGAAATAAGAAAATATGAAAATAAGTAAGTAATAAAAGGGGTGAGAAGGAGATAGAGAGAGAGAGATAGAGAGAGAGAAAAAAAGGAAGAAAAAGGTAGGGAAGAAAGAAAGAGGGAGAGAGGTGTGTGAGTATGGGAAACAAGAACGGAAAAAGAGGATAACTATAAGACTAGATCTATATCTCACTGGGTCTAGAAAGAAGAAATGATAGAGAATGAATGAAAGGAAGTATCAATCGAGGCAAAAATTTACACTAAAGATGCAAAATGTATACGAATTACAAATTGCAATAAGGGAACAGAGTAAACGACTTATCTGAAATGCCAATTAGCACTAGCTGATGCTTTTAGAAGCCTATCACTAAGACCGGGAGCAGGAGGAGGAAGAGAAAATGCTGGAGCCAAATTTTCACCCAATTCAGAATGCCAGGACATATTGGATTGCCTGTTCTGCTTATATTGAAACTGAGATGAGCTAAATATTTGATTTTGAAATTTAAATTGAACTTCATATGATAAGAATTTCTCACTACTCTGCATTCGCTTGCTTTGTGGTAATTTGTGAGATTGTTATTTATTTCGTTGTATCTGGTCTGAGCTGACACTCAAACTGTCTTGTTTTTTTTATCCTTCATGCGTGTTGACCCATCTACAGAAATATCAGAAGTCCGGCGGCGAGAATCTATTTATGTCGTGTGTCAGCCAACTGTCCTGGAAACGTAGGGAGGTAATATCACTGCTCTTTTTTTCTGTTTTGAATGTTTGACTGCTAGGTGGTGCTGGTAGGTCCGACTTCTTTTTTCTTTCACTCTCTCATTCATCTTGCTAGCTATTTTCTCTTAATTCAATCTGAGATCACCACATGTGGTGGGCAGTTAAAGTTCAATGAAACAAACAAATTCATTTGTGAATTGCCATATATATTTTTTCTGTTTTTTATTGTTTGTTTAGATTTTTTCCCCACCTGGGTTGTTTTTTGTTGTTGTTTTGAAATAAATTAGAATAAATGTTTCAAACATTTTCAGCAAAAAAAAGATGATTTTCATTGGTTTAAAAAAAAAATAATGATAGTTTGTTTTGATTCCTTTCTTTTCATACCCTGGTTGATGTAAGAAAAATGGTACAAAAACCACTCAGTAGAAATCCCTCGATGTCTCCCATGGAATGGGCCAATACCAGTGTATTGAAGTGTTTAAGTTGAAAAACAATTTCACTGGGACGCAAATTGTTGATAATCTTGTCGACTTAGGTGTTACTAACACTATTGGCATTTAAGGTCAACTTTTGAAAGGATTTTGTCCAAGTTGTTTGTTTGCTCTTCTCTTCCATAGTTTGATTTGCTGCTGGGCAGGCTGGTGACGGTTCCCGCAAAGTAAGTTTGTTGTTACCTTATTAGTTATTAGTAAGAGAACAGTCACATTATGCAGTTCCGAGTTTTCGTTTATAGTAAAAACAGCTTAGTGTTAAGATAAACAGTGTGGTAAGAGGACAAGTCAAAGTAATAATTATAAATATGGATATGGTAGATGTGATGAGTCCTATGGGGACGAGCAATAAAATATGAAACAAATAGAAAAGAATCACACACCCGACAGGATTGGACCACTGACCTCCTTGTTAGGGAGCCCACTGCCTTGCTCATTTCAAACAGCTGCGTGAAATTTTACGCTTTCCCAAAAGATGGTGCAGTCTGGACTTGGTGGTCCAGAGGTAAGTTGTTGTCCTCTCAACCGAAGGTAGTGGGTTCGAGCCCCGACAACAGTTGAAGAATTGTTTTGAGTACAACACTCTGCACACACTAAAGATCCTTGACAGTCTGGGCAAATTTAAAATCTACCAAAACTCCTGAGATCACCTTAGTTGTGGATGTGGGTAAATCAAATCATATCAAATGTCCTCTCAACCAGGTCGTGGGATCATGCCCATTAACTTGAATAATTTTCTCGATTTTATTTTGAATAAAACCCACCCCTCTGGTCCAGGTAGGTGGATCGACGTCATAGTTCCAGAGATCACCTTAATGGTGGATGGGTAAAATCAAATGAGATCAAAGGGTCCCCTATGGGCCTCCAACATCTATTCTATCATGTCTATATCTATTTAAAACTGCAACATGCGTTTTTGTAATTCACCTGGATATGTTTTTGTGGTGGGGTGGGGTGGAAAAAGCAGTTGGAATAAAGAAATTTGAACAGATAGCCGGGCAGTGGACAGGTAAGCACCAAACGGGGAGTAGATGATCCCACCCTCCCACGAGTCTCCTGCTGTCTTGCAGGTCGGTCTTGGCTGACCAAAGGCTAAGAAGGTTGACCCTGACAGAAAACAAACTGCTGCCTTGCAGTGATTGCCAAAATGAGATTACTAACTGAAGAAAACAAACAGAAAAGGAAAGAGAAGAAAGCTACTCAACTCAAAATAGAGGAACTAAATAAACCAATAGTAAAAAGAGATATACCAATCTAGGATAAAAAGATTTATCAGTGAAAGGCAGATGGATCGGAATGATAGCACAATAGAAGAAAAAGTGGCAGTTGTATAAAGAAACACTCCTCAGTTAACTGAAGAGGTCTATAGAGAGAAACAAATTAAAGGAGATGGGAAAAGAACAGCATGGTGGAATGAGAATGTCAAAACTAAGATTAAGAAAAGAAGGATGCCTGGAAGAAATAATTTAGAACAAGTTCACAGCTACAATTACCTAGGAGAAATGATTAACTCAGAGGGAAAACTAAGAGAAGAAATCAGCCAGAGAATCCAAAAGGCAAGTGCAATATATAACCATCTAGGAAAGGCATTTGTAGGTAAACAAGAATTGTCTACAAAAATCAAAACGGCAGTATACAATACAGTTTGTTGTCCTACTCTCTCTATAGCAACAAACCTGGACCTTAGACAGAAGAGAATACAGTCAAAAAAATACAGGCAGCTGAAATGAAATATCTAAGAAGAGTAGTAGGGAAAACTAAAAGAGACAAAATCAGAAACACAACAATAAGAGATCAAACCAAAGCAGATGGCATAAAAACTAAGATAGAAATAAATCAATTAGGATGGTTTGGGTATGTAGATAGAATGAATGACAATAGAATAGCTAAATCAGTATACAGTGCTAAAGCCCATGGTAAAAGACCAAAAGGCAGACCTCGGAGAAAGTGAAGAAGATATAAAGAGGCATTGAAGAATAGAAATTTAACATTTTTTGGAAGGAAACAGAAAATACCAGGACAGGGCATTCTGGAGAAAGATCATCTCAGGCATCTGAACCCATACATAAAAGGTAGAATATGAATTAGACTAAGAAAGAAAGAAAGATGAACAGATAGGTGACAGCTTAATATTTGCCTTCTTATTTCAGTCATTCACAAGGAGTAGAGTAATACACATCGTTTTTATTCAATTTTCCAGACAGGTAATGCTTCAATGAAATCAAGGGTAAGACATGATTAGTATAAATAAATAATAAGCTTTTTGATTTTGAATGACAGCTGTTTTTATCATAGATTGTTTTACTGTGTCGTTCCAGCCCGGTGCTATCGATCGGTTCAATCAAGACACGCTTGAAGATCACGGAGATGGTGGCCAAGGACACCGGAGAGCAAGGTCTTTTTGAAGATGCGATCAGACTCTACGATCTGACCCAAGGTTTGAAAGACTTTCTTTCACATTCTTGATTGGTTACACTAACAACCCCATCTCTTGTTGCCTCTATTATTAATTCAGTTTTGTCGGCAAAATCCCAGTGTGCTACAAGGCATGACAAGAAGTGTCAAACTGTCATATCATGCCACATGCCTGGAAAAATCAGGACTACTCTTGATTTCCCTACACTCAACTCTGCGTATGGACTTACTTTGCTTTACTTTACTGTCATTATGATTACTTTTAATATTGTTATTATTTTTATTATTATTATTATTATTGTTATTATTATTACTGTTTTTATTATTGTTATTATTATTATTATTATTGTTGTTTTTTTTCTTCTTCTTCTTCTTCTTCTTCTTCTTCTTCTTCTTCTTCTTCTTCTTCTTCTTCTTCTTCTTCTTCTCCTCCTCCTCCTCCTCCTCCTCCTCCTTCTTCTTCTTCTTCTTCTTCTTCTTCTTCTCCTCCTCCTCCTCCTCCTCCTCCTCCTCCTTCTTCTTCTTCTTCTTCTTCTTCTTCTTCTTCTTATTGTTGTGATCATATCATTATTATTATTATTATTATTATTATTATTATTATTATTATTACCATCACTATCAGTATTATCATCATTATTATTGTTATTATTATCATTTTATCAGAACCACGAGAAAGCTCTAGGTCTGATGAATAAGCTAGTGAGTCAGGTGGTGGCCTACCGCCGTCCCCACAGTCAACCAGGGACAGACTGTCAACGTTGGCACTGAGCATGGCTGACAGGTCAGTGGGCTTTGTTGTTTAGATTCGTGTCCGTCTAGATTAAGGAACGATGTGACTAACTTAGGTTCTACTTATTTTATAGGTATAGCTGCCAACCAGTTTGTGAAAATGTATTTAGTCCGTTTCTTTGACTTTGAGTCAGTTTCTTTGACTTTGAGTCAAGTCTGTATTTACTTTGAAAAGTACATACATGAGGGTTAAGTGTATTTTGTTTGTATAGAAAAACTTAAGTTACAGCAGACATTCAGAGAGACTGGGTGAAAGTCCAAAGACGCCATTTCGAGTTTACAAAGAAGTATTGCACTTCGCCAGGAAGGCCAGTGATGGCAGAATTTTGTTATTTACCTTAGAGGGGATCATTTCAAGTTAAATAATAAATTTTTTCTGGAATTATACAGGCTTTTGTAAAGTAGTAAGAATTAGTTTACACAGAGTAAGTTTTTTCGATTTGAAAAGGTTGGCAGATATGTAGGTGAGAATTAGCCGCTGTTTAGCACATAATTTTTCTAAAAACACAAAACTTTCTTGATTCATCGCATAATTTTTCTAAAAACACGAAACTTGCTTGATTCATCGCATAATTTTCTAAAATACGAAACTTATTTCATTCATCGCATAATTTTTCTAAAAACACGAAACGTACTTGATTCATCCTGCGATCACTGCATTATATTATTTACCCATGGGTAAATTTCAACAAAGCGAAAAAACATCATGGTTCTTACCTTGCTCTTGTATTGATGAGTAGATATTGTTAAATTCTTTTTGGTTTTGGCCACAATTGGGATCTAGGTCACAAGGAAGGTGACATAGAGATGTGATGCTTATAACTTGACTGGCGGAAATGCCGAAATAGAAAGGGACGAAAATGTGAGCAGTTGGTTTGAAGAGCACTTTGTGAAGGTTTTTCTTTTCTTTTCAACGATTGGCAGGAATTTTTGGTGGAAAGCATTTCTGACACCATGAAGCGTAAGGTTTTATGTTTTAGTTACTTTGCTCAGATTGGACAGCGTATTGCATTGAAGACGTTATTAGTCTAGGCTTGTGGGCCGACCATTGTTGAATTGCACATGTGTACCGGCAGGGTTATTGAGACCAGTCTGTAGCCAAAGTAAGGCATTAATTGTATTTTCTCTCTCTCTCTCTCTCTCTCTGTGTCTCACAGATATCACACTCTGGGACATGAAGCGACGCAGATGACGACCAAAACCTTTTTCCTTCTTCTTGACCTTGTGACCTTTTTTGACATGTGTCATTCCGGTTCTGTCTCTAAAGCCTTGGAGGTGAGTCAGAAAGATGGGGTGTTTGGCAAAATGAAAAAGTCAGAAAGATGGGGTATTTGGCAAAATGAAAAAGTCAGAGAGATGGTGTGTTTGGCAAAATGAAAAAGTCAGAAAGATGGGGTATTTGGCAAAATGAAAAAGTCAGAGAGATGGTGTGTTTGGCAAAATGAAAAAGTCAGAAAGATGGGGATTTTGGCAAAATGAAAAAGTCAGAGAGATGGTGTGTTTGGCAAAATGAAAAAGTCAGAAAGATGGGGTATTTGGCAAAATGAAAAAGTCAGAGAGATGGTGTGTTTGGCAAAATGAAAAAGTCAGAAAGATGGGGTATTTGGCAAAATGAAAAAGTCAGAGAGATGGTGTGTTTGGCAAAATGAAAAAGTCAGAAAGATGGTGTGTTTGGCAAAATGAAAAAGTCAGAGAGATGGTGTGTTTGGCAAAATGAAAAAGTCAGAGAGATGGTGTGTTTGGCAAAATGAGCAAAGTCAGAAAGATGGGGTGTTTGGCAAAGTGAAAAAGTCAGAGAGATGGGGTATTTGGCAAAATGAGGAAGTCAGAAAGATGGGTTGTTTGGCAAAATTAGAAAGTCAGAAATATTTGTCGGAGTTTTCATCCTTCGGTCGCAGAGGTCTGAAATGGTCTGAAATGAATGTTTAAGGTAGGGGAAATAATCTTTGAAGAAAATGGGACTATGATAAAGAATATTGAACTTCAAATAATCCAAAGAAAAATGTGCGGGTTGACATTGAAAGAGTGTTTGATTAAAATAATATGTCAGTGCTAGTTCTTGCAATTCAACACTATAAATGAAACATTTACATATGGGGCCTTATAATTTTGCATAAAAATGTGCGCCTTTCCCATTTCTGTCGTCAGGCGGTTGTTTCCTTTGCTGGATACGGTTTTTACTTTCGAGGGACAGAAGTTAAAGTTTAAAATTTAATCGTCAGAACTATTGTCCGTTATTTTATTCATAAGAACTTAAAGCGTTGCTGTGAATTCTCTTTTTCTTTTGTAAAGAGACGTAAAATCAGCACATGCATGTTCTTTGGAGCCATTTGACAATGACAGCACTTTTCAATATTAGCACGGAAGGCTGTCGTCAGAGGTAGTGTGTAGAATATGATATAATTTAATATGCTTACAAATTTTGAAAAGCTTGTTTTGAAAATCAAGAATAACTTCTGTTTTTTTGTTTTTTGTTTTCCCATCCTGTAAAGTATTATAATAAAAATGTTCGATAGCTGACCAATGTTTTTTCATTGCCGTCAAACCGTGTTGATTTTGTCGTCTTGTCATCATGTGAGATCGTAACACTAGCAGCGGCCATGTTGTTGCTAAATGAGGAAACAGAAAATGTCCAACCAATGTCGTGTTTTCAACCTTGTCCATCCATCAGGTGATGCAGACTATCAAACTCTTACCTTTGAACCCAGACGAGGTCGACCACAGGGTGCAGAATTTTAAACATTATTCGGACGAGGTGAGTTTTTTTGTTGAGATGGCACGACATACACAGTGATGCCTTCTGTTAAAAAACCCAGACATGTATGCTTTTTTCAAGATTGTATGCTTTTTTCAAGATTGTATGCTTTTTTCAAGATTGTATGCTTTTTTTCAAGATTGTATGCTTTTTGTTGTCGAGATTGTACGCTTTTTGTTGTCGAGATTGTACGCTTTTGAGCTCTGTTTTTTTTTGTGTTTCTCCTGTCCACACTGAATTTTGTTAGGATTTTTTCAAATTGTACACTTTTTTTCCTCCCCAAATCTTCCTTTTTTTTTGGCAAGCAATCTCCCACTTTTGTGTTTATGGGGTTGGCAGCTTTGCATGCCTCGTCTAACCAAAGGCAAAGGAAAGCATTGTAAAAACTTACTTTGCTTGCAGATTGTTTTGATCAAAGAGAATTAAAAATGGGAACAAATTTTCAGTACAGAAATTTTATTATATTAAAGAATTTTTAAAAAGGATGTTTTTGGCTTTGGTAGAAATGACCGACTGTTGTTGTGGTTTTGACTTTCAGATTCGACGTTGTTTACCAGACATCCTTTTGGCGCACTATGAACATTCTACACAGCAAATACAATGAACTAAGGTGTGTAGAAAGTCTGCTTTTTGGTTTTAGACTGTCACCAGATGTGTTTTATTTCTCTTGGAACTTGGGGGTTTTATGGTTTTTGCGTTTCAAGGTACAGGGGTATCCGCCTAAGAGGCCGGCCCTTGGGAGACATCAAAACGAGGCTTCTGGGTGCAAGGCGAGAACAGGAGGCATAAACAACATAGTCATTGCGCAACGCCAATTGGTCTGACCATAGTGCCTAGAGTTGAGGTTCAAAACAGGAGGCATAAATAACATAGTCATAATTGGTCTGACATAGTGCCTAGAGTTGAGGTTCAAAACAGGAGGCATAAACAACATAGTCATTGCGCAACGCTAATCGGTCTGACCATAGGGCCTAGAGTTGAGGTTCAAAACAGGAGGCATAAACAACATAGTCATTGCGCAACGCTAATCGGTCTGACCATGGGGCCTAGAGTTGAGGTTCAAAACCGGAGGGTGCATGAGAAGGAAGTGGAAGAAAGAAGGCAGTGTATACTTCTGTAAAAATTATTTTCTTTCTCTTTTCCTATTGATCACAAAACTAAGCAGCTGTTGCATCAAACAAAAAAGAGGCCTAATTCAGTTTTAATATAGTGGCGTCGGTGGCCGAGTGGTTAGGCCGCGGGACTGAGAATCACGAGGTTCCGGGTTTGAATCCTAGCACAGCTAGGTCTGACGTTCTGTTTTGTGCAAAAAGACATGTAACACGCATTTTCCCCACTCTACCCAGGCGTACAAGCGCTAGCTTGGGAGTAAAATCCTGTGCCAGACTAGCGTCCTGGCCAGGAGGTGATTATTATCACTTGTTCCGTTTCGTGCTACAGAAACTGGGATTCGCTCCGGCTCTATGGGCCGCAATGGTCTTGAAGGAACTTTACATACACAACAATGTTGCACTGAGTCTTATTATATTGATATTTACTCTCCACATTTGTACCATGATTTTTCTTTTGTTAGTGTTATCTATATCATGGATATAAGTATTCAAACGCTCTAGGCAGGTTGCCTCTCATTCTCTGTACTGTACTTCACACAGAAATTCAACGGCTCAAAGTCCTATGGCAAAGAGAGGATTTGGAGAAGACGGTGGAAAAGAAACAGTAAGTCTGAAGAGTGGGGGGGGCAGAGATTTTGGTCGTATACAGTATCTTAGTTGAAATAGTTTAATACGAGGGCAAAGATGCCACTAGGGCATGGATGCTTCTGGAACTTCATTCATGTGCTCACCTGAATACAAAGTGAAATGCTGTTCCTTCCAAATGAAGTAGTTAAGATTTAAATTAGATTGGATCTGATCTAGATTGGTCGTGGCAGAAAGCTTCTACTCAGAATAAACCGCTTGTTGATATTGACAGCATGAGATAATTTGCAGTTTGAAAACAGAAAATCCAAAGTCTAGTCATGCGGGGCGGGGGGGGGGGGGGGGGGGGGGAATAAAATGGGTATCAAAAGGCTCAAAAGCACATTTTTGATAAATTATACATTGACGTAAAATTTAAGTTTGTTTGTTCATGTTAAGCTAGTGTATATTGGAAGTGTTGTATTGAAATTTTTGAGTTTTATGCGATTTGCATTCCTTTAGATTTAAAAGATTAACCCAAATAAAGTTACCTCAAAACAGATCTCTTTTTCATGGGTCAGCTCATGGCTCTCTGTCTTGTGTTCTTATGATGGAACAAAGTTACCTCAAAACAGATATCTTTTTCATGGGTCATGGCTCTCTGCCTTGTGTTCTTATGATGGAACAAAGATACCTCAAAACAGATTTCTTTTTCATGGGTCAGCTCATGGCTCTCTCCTTGTGTTTTCATGATGAGAGATGTTAAAATTTGACGGTGTGATACCGTCTCCATTTCTCACACTGGCTTTGAGCGGTTGGTGGGCGCCACGGGTTTTTCTTACTTCTTTGCTTTCACACTTTCATCTTGCTGTTTCTAGCTGCCACCTGCCGGGAGATGCGCTGTTTTCCTTTTTACTTCGTTTGAGAGTGCTGCTGGTAGGTTCTTCCTCTTTCCTTTCACTCTTTCATCTTCCTCTTTCCTTTCACTCTTTCATCTTCCTCTTTCCTTTCACTCTTTCATCTTCCTCTTTCCTTTCACTCTTTCATCTTCCTTTCCTTTCACTCTTTCATCTTCCTCTTTCCTTTCACTCTTTCATCTTCCTCTTTCCTTTCACTCTTTCATCTGCCTCTTTCCTTTCACTCTTTCACACTTTCACACTTTCACACTTTAACTCTTTCACACTTTCATCTTCCTCTTTCCTTTCACTCTTTCACACTTTCACTCTTTCATCTTCCTCTTTCCCGGTGATTCACCCTGAGGTTACTGCACATTATGGTAGACGGGGTCAATTTCAATGAGACAAACAATCTTTTGCTGTTTCCTTTTAATTCACTCTGAGATCACCGCATATGGTGGACGGTATATTTTTCTAAGAGACAAAATGTCACGCCATTCACACTAGTGTAACATTTTCTACCCTAAAATGCAATTAATATTGAGTTCACGTCTTTGTTTGTGGCGTCGGTGGCCGAGCGATTAGGCTGCCGGACTGGGGATCATGAGGTCCCGAGTTTGAATCCTAGCAAAGCCAGGTCCGACGTTGTGTTCCTTGGGAAAGACACTTAACACGCATTTTCCCACTCAACCCAGGTGTAAATGGGTACAAGCACTAGCTTGGGAGTAAAAACCTGCATCAGTATAGCTTCCTGGCCAGGGGAGGTAATTATTGTCACCTGTCCCGCTTTATGCTATAGAAACCGGATAAGCTCCTGCCTATGGGCCTTCATAGCCTTGAAGGAACTTTTCATGTGTTGTGTGTCATGTCTCTTCCGCAGTATTTGAATTTCCTACGAAGCCAGGCCAAGACGTTGATCATGTTTGCCGGTATGTTGCCGTACAGACTTCCTGGCGACACCAACGCCAGACTTGTCCAGATTGAAGTTTTGATGAGCTGAGAATGTTGTTGTATCGTCTCTGATGTTGTTTTCTGCCGGCCTGGTATATCTTGCCGATGTGTAAGGCCATATTTCGCATTTCACTTCAGCAGGGATGCAATTTTTACACATTTGACAAGAAACGCTCTTCCAATGGTTCAAATTAATTATTAAAACCAAGAGAACGTAGGTTGAAGAGAAGTGTCGTTGCCTTTCTGTTACTGTCCGAGATGGGAATTTGATTTTTGTGACACTCAAAGGCAGCAACAACAAATGAATAAAGACACGTACTTCAAACAAGTTATTTGTTAAATATGAGACCAGACGGTAGCTAGGGAAATCTTTCAAAGTCATCACTAGTTTTAGGAATGTAATGCATAGCTGCCAACCAGTATGGAAATAACGGTATTTAGTGCGGGTTTTTTTTTACGCTTTGAAACGGTAAATCTGTATTTACCTTGAAAAATAAGTATATGAGGATTTAACCCTTAACTTTTGCATTCAGCGGCAGCCATCTTATTTTATACGTTCAAATTCCTCTCCGCTGTAGCAACTCGGTTTGTTTAAGTTTTACTGACTTCCTGTCAGCTAATCTTCACAAAAGAATGCGGACCGGTTTGCACTTTCGCGCCACTACCGGTTGGTCACGTGAAGCTGCCCTGATCTTTAATTTTGTATTCTACTCTAAATTTAGAACAAAAGCATCAGTCATGTGACCAATTAGAGCTAACAAAACAAGAGGTGTGTCACTTGTCGCTTTCTGTCGGCTTGAACAATGTGGGCCTGTATTGGCGGGTGTCAGTTTCTGTCGCTTAGAACTTTCCACAGGGGTTTTACACGTGTCGGTTTGTGTCGGTTTAAACGCTAAAGGGTTAATGTATTTTTTTTATATATAAAAAGAAACCCTGAGCCAAAGTCTGAGTCTCAGAACGATTGGGGTGAAAGTCTGGAGACGCCATTCCGAGTTCACAAAACAACCGTTGCATGTTGCCAGAAAGACCAGCGATCAGCTGACTATTTGTTATTAACTTTAAAGGCTATCTTCAAGTTGAATTATCAATGCTTTCTGGAATATTACAGGCTATTGTGCGAGTTAGAATTAGTTTGCGCGGTTACAGTCAGTCTTTTGATTTGAAAAGGTTGGCAGCTATGGTAGTCGTTGTGTAACACCATTGGAAGTGTAGAGCGTGTGTGTTCATTAATTGCCGGCATTGACATTGACATTTCGTTTTTGTAATAATCTTTTTTACTAAAGATTTGTCTCTTGTGTTGCTGTTAGGAAGATTTTGTGGTGTGACAGTAAAATCTCTTGTGTGTTTTTGCCATGTTTGTTATTTACAGCGACGGGAGAATTTTCACATATTAATGATTATAATGATATGATTGAAAGTGAAAGGTTGTGAGAAAGCAGTGTATGGTGATGTCATAATGTTAAGATTAATTCTGCAGAATGTTGCAATAAAGACAAATAAAATTTCCTCTTTAAACAATTTGTCAAAACACCTTTCTTTTTTTGTTTTACACTTGTTCCATGTTTGTTTTTGTTGTTGTTGTCCTCTATGTATTTTGGGAATGAATTGAACATAAATTTTTCTCTTTTTTCCCTGTGACTGTGACATTACACTCCCTCCTCCTCTCCTTCTCCCTTTCCCACCCTTTTTCAATTTAAGATACAACTTAATTATAAAAAAAGAGTGGCACATTGTTTTGGTGTTACAACACCTTCAATAACATGAAATACAACACCCTTTTACTGTTATATATTTAATATTTCACACATAAACAGCATACTCATATTTAAGCATTACGTGATTAAAATATGTATAACAAATATAATAAAAATATTAGTATTTTTCAAATACATGCAACTTCGTAATCATTGCAATGAACACTATTTCAAAAGAGCATTCATGATAATGATGCTGGTAAAGGTAGAGATAATAATTTTGTTGATGCAGGTGATGGTAGAGATAATAATTTTATTGATGCTGGTGACGGTAGAGATAATAATTTTATTGATGGTAGAGATGATTATTTAATTGATGATGGTGATGGTAGAGATAATAATTTTATTGATGCTGGTGATGGTAGAGATAATTATTTAATTGATGCTGGTGATGGAAGAGATAATAATTTTATTGATGCTGGTGATGGTAGAGATAATTATTTAATTGATGACGGTAAGAGTGACATTTTATAATACAGTAATATCTCTTTACGGCACATTTTCCTCTTCCTTTCATTGGCTTCCTTTCCACTCTCTCCTAGGTCTTACTTCTTTCCTTTCACTCTTCCATTCTTACTATGTTCATTTTGCTGTTTCCTTTTAATGTTACCCTGAGATCACCGCATATGGTGGATGGTGTCAATTCCACTGAAACAAATTCTCTCCTTTCATCTCCTTTTCTGTTCTTCATTCTGACATCACACTGTGAGATGCCTCTATAAGGCAAGTGGTAGGTGGGTATTGCTGGTATGTCCTATTTGAGGTGTAGGCGGGCATTGCTGGTATGTCCTGTTTGAGGTGTAGGCGGGCATTGCTGGTATGTCCTATTTGAGGTGTAGGCGGGCATTGCTAGTATGTCCTGTTTGAGGTGTAGGTGGGCATTGCTGGTATGTCCTATATACAAGTGTACTCATGGATGAAAGATTCATCACACACAAACTTGTACAAGTGTACTTATGGATGAAACACTCATCACACACAAGCTTGTACAGGTGTACTTATGGATGAAATATTCATCACACATATGTTTGTACAGGTGTACTTATGGATGAAATATTCATCACACACAAACTTATACAGGTGTACTTATGGATGAGACATTCATCACACACAAACTTGTACAGGTGTACTTGTGGATGAGATATTCATCACACACAAACTTGTACAGGTGTACTTATGGATGAGATATTCATCACACACAAACTTGTACAGGTACTTATGGGTGAAATATTCATCACACACAAGCTTGTACAGGTGTACTTATGGATGAGACATTCATCACACACAAACTTGTACAGGTGTACTTATGGATGAAACATTCATCACACACAAACTTGTACAGGTGTACTTATGGATGAAACATTCATCACACACAAACTTGTACAGGTGTACTTATGGATGAAATATTCATCACGCACAAGCTAATACAGGTTTACTTATGGATGAAATATTCATCACACACAAGCTTATACAGGTGTACTTATGGATGAAATATTCATCACACAAGCTTATACAGGTGTACTTATGGATGAAACATTCATCACACACAAACTTGTACAGGTGTACTTATGGATGAAATATTCATCACACACAAGTTTATACAGGTGTACTTATGGATGAAATATTCATCACACACAAACTTGTACAGGTGTACTTATGGATGAAACATTCATCACACACAAACTTGTACAGGTGTACTTATGGATGAAACATTCATCACACACAAACTTGTACAGGTGTACTTATGGATGAAATATTCATCACACACAAGCTTGTACAGGTGTACTTATGGGTGAAACATTCATCACACAAACTTGTACAGGTGTACTTATGGATGAAACATTCATCACACACAAACTTGTACAGGTGTACTTATGGATGAAACATTCATCACACACAAGCTAATACAGGTTTACTTATGGATGAAATATTCATCACACACAAGCTAATACAGGTTTACTTATGGATGAAATATTCATCACATACAAACTTGTACAGGTGTACTTATGGATGAAATATTCATCACACACAAGCTTATACAGGTGTACTTATGGATGAAACATTCATCACACACAAACTTGTACAGGTGTACTTATGGATGAAACATTCATCACACACAAACTTGCACAGGTGTACTTATGGATGAAATATTCATCACACACAAGCTTATACAGGTGTACTTATGGATGAAATATTCATCACACACAAACTTGTACAGGTGTACTTATGGATGAAATATTCATCACACACAAACTTGTACAGGTGTACTTATGGATGAAATATTCATCACACACAAGCTTGTACAGGTGTACTTATGGATGAGACATTCATCACACACAAACTTGTACAGGTGTACTTATGGATGAAATATTCATCACACACAAACTTGTACAGGTGTACTTATGGATGAAAGATTCATCACACACAAGCTAATACAGGTTTACTTTATGGATGAAATATTCATCACACACAAGCTAATACAGGTTTACTTATGGATGAGATATTCATCACACACAAGCTAATACAGGTTTACTTATGGATGAGACATTCATCACACACAAACTTGTACAGGTGTACTTATGTATGAAATATTATATACGTGTATTCACATTTTGATTTGATTTGATTTACCTGCATCCACAACTAAGGTGATTTCACTCTCAGGGTTTTTGGTAGGATTTTACATTTTCCCCCAGACTGCCCTGTAAACAGCCATTGTATGTTTATGTGTACACAGTGTTGTGACCAGCACATCAGACCACCTGTTTATCATCCATCTCCGATGGGACTGTGTCGATCCACCTACCTGACCTTGGGGGTAGATTTTACTCGAAAACTCTCAAGAAAATCTTTCAACAGTTGGCGGAAATCGAACCCACTACCTTTTGGTTGAGAGACAAACACCTTGCCTCTGAACTACCGAGTCCCCATATATATCAAACGCAGCCGTTGTAGCGAAACAGTTTGTGCTGTTAGTGTGACTGTCAGTCTGTAATTACAACGATACAGGTACAAACCACGTGGCTAGCTCAAATATTTTTTTTCTCAACATTGTACTCTTCTTATAGGTACTTTACTCTACTTTCATCACTTGATTCAGGTATAAATGAGTACCCAGCTATAGGTAGAGAAGGATTGTGTCAAAGTGTTAGTACGAAGCGCCTGGATACGCTGCTGTACTGTACGCTCCCCAAGAAGTTGAGAAAGACTTTGAATGAAATGGCCTGCTCGGGATTAGTCTAAATGATGTACAGTCGGTGAGCGCTTGTGCGGGTAAACGTGATTTTAAATCCATCGTTATCCTTACTTTTTTCTTTTTCATTTTTTTCACTTCTCTTTCATCTTGTTGTTTCCTCTTAATTCATTCTGAGATCACTGTACATGGTGGACTTGGTAATAAAACAAACAAGCCTGTAATAATAATAATAATAACAACAACAATAATAATAATAATAATAATAATAATAATAATAATAATAATAATAATAATAATAATAATAATAATAATAATAATAATAATAATAATAATAATAATAATAATAATAACAATAATAATAATAATCAATACTAATAATAATAACAATAACAATTACAATAATAATAATAATAATAATAATAATAACAATAATAATAATACTACTACTACTAACAATACTACTACTACTACTACTACTACTACTACTACTACTACTACTACTACTACTACTACTACTACTACTACTACTACTACTACTACTACTACTACTACTACTACTACTACTACTACTACTACTAATAATAATAATAATAATAATAATAATAATAATAATAAAAATCCTTTCTATAGCGCATTAAGTCCATACATGATTATGCTATAAGGTGCTAGACATGAATAGGATGAGGAGAAAGAAGATTAGTCTAAAGTTGATAGTATGAAACTCATCTTGAGGTTTCTATTGAAAGAGTTTGTATGAGAGAGAGAATGTCTTTGTGGTAGAAGACAAGGAATTCCATATCCGAGGGGTGGCGTGTGAGAAGGCGTTGTCATAGACAAGAGATCGTGGAAAACGTGAATATTATGCTCGCTGATGATCTGAGTGTTCTGGGTGGCACATAAAAAAATACCCGACAAGGCAGCTCAAATAATCACTGAGAGCATTGTTGTATTTGCAGGCAAAACAGGCTGTATTTTTCTTTATTTTTATTTTGTTTATTTTTTAAAGATAACAATAAGTAAACACAAAATGGAAATGGTTGAAACATACACAAGGATACTGAATGTTTGCTTCAATGTTGATTGATTATGTGTGTACATGTACATCTAAATAGTATGTGTACTGCAGTAGAAAGGAAGGATAATTTCAAATAAATCCTATTAAGGTATGATACAGCATATCATGAGTTGTCTCCCTTGGATAACAATCGTACCCACTAGTCCTCGATGTTTTTCTTCTTCTGAAGTCGAGAGGCAAAGAGTCGGCCTCTCAATCAAAAGGTCGTGGGCTCAAGTTCAAGCCCCGACGAGTTGAAAATCATGTCGAAGCTGTCGAGAGAAAGGAGAGCCTTATGAAATGGAACAACCAGACGAAATCCAGCAAAAGACGAAATCCAGCAAAAAGACGAAAACTGGCAAAAAGATGAATACTAGTAAAAAGATGAAAAACCAGCGAAAAGATGAAAACCAGCAAAAAGATGAAAACTAGCAAAAAGATGAATACTAGCAAAAAGATGAATACTAGCAAAAGATGAAAACCAGCAAAAGATGAAAACCAGCAAAAAGATGAAAACAAGCAAAAGATGAAACCCAGCACAAAGACAAAAAAACATTTTTATCTCCGAGCCGTGTTTCTATCGTCACTTTCTGTTTCTGTTTGATTACCTCTCTACTCTCTTCCTCTTTCCTCCCCTTTTTCTAGTACTCTCGTTGGCTCTTTCAACACCCCCTCCTTCACTCCCTCTCTCTCTCCTTATGTGATATATGATCAAGAAATATAAATAATAAGATAGATAGGTAGAATACATAAATAGGCTTAAATAGATGTATGTATAAAGATAGATATACAGATTTATATTTATACTATAGTGTACATAGATGGATAGGTAGGTAGGTAGACACAAGTAGATAGATGGGTAGGTAGACACAAGTAGATAGATAGGTAGGTAGGTAGGTAGGTAGACACGAGTAGATAGATAGGTAGGTAGGTAGATAGACACGAGTAGATAGATAGGTAGGTAGGTAGACACAAGTAGATAGATAGGTAGGTAGACACGAGTAGGATAGATAGATAGGTAGGTAGGTAGACACTGAGTAGATAGATAGGTAGGTAGATAGACACAAGTAGATAGATATAGGTAGGTAGGTAGACACAAGTAGATAGATAGGTAGGTAGACACGAGTAGATAGATAGATAGGTAGGTAGGTAGGTAGACACGAGTAGATAGATAGGTAGGTAGGTAGGTAGACACGAGTAGATAGATAGGTAGGTAGGTAGATAGACACGAGTAGATAGATAGGTAGGTAGGTAGACGCGAGTAGATAGATAGGTAGGTAGATAGACACGAGTAGATAGATAGATAGGTAGGTAGATAGACACGAGTAGATAGATAGATAGGTAGGTAGGTAGGTAGACACGAGTAGATAGATAGATAGATAGGTAGGTAGACACGAGTAGATAGATAGGTAGGTAGATAGACACGAGTAGATAGATAGATAGATAGGTAGGTAGGTAGACACGAGTAGATAGATAGATAGATAGATAGGTAGGTAGGTAGACACGAGTAGATAGATAGTAGGTAGGTAGACACGAGTAGATAGATAGGTAGATAGGTAGACACGAGTAGATAGATAGGTAGGTAGGTAGACACGAGTAGATAGATAGGTAGGTAGGTAGACACAAGTAGATAGATAGATAGATAGGTAGGTAGGTAGACACGAGTAGATAGGTAGGTAGGTAGGTAGACACGAGTAGATAGATAGATAGATAGGTAGGTAGGTAGGTAGACACGAGTAGATAGATAGAAAGATAGATAAGTAGGTAGACACGAGTAGATAGATAGGTAGGTAGGTAGACACGAGTAGATAGATAGATAGGTAGGTAGACACGAGTAGATAGGTAGGTAGGTAGACACGAGTAGATAGATAGATAGATAGGTAGGTAGGTAGACACGAGTAGATAGATAGATAGGTAGATAGACACGAGTAGATAGATAAGTCAGATAGATAGATAGGCAGATAGTAAAGTTCCTTCGAGGCCGTTACGGCCCATAGAGCAGGAGCTTGTCGGTTTCAATAGTGTGAAGCGGAACAGGTGACAATAATTACCACTTGGACATGGACGCTAGTCTGACGTAGGTTTTACTCTCAAGCTAGTGCTATTACTCATTTGCATCTGGGTTGAGTGAGGAAAATTCGTGTTAGTACTGTTAAGTGTCTTTCCCAAAGGAATACAATGTCGGACCCAGCTTTTGTAGGATTCGAACCCGGGACATCATGATCCCCTGGCCGACAGCCTAACCACTCGGTCACCAAGGCCCGGTAGACAAACAGATAAATAGATAGATAAATCTTCTTCTTCGTCGTTCGGCTTTTCCCGTTAGGGGTCGCCACAGCAGATCACCTTTCTCCACCTTGTCCTATCCTGTTCGTCCCCATCTCTTGCACCAACGATCTTCATGTCTTCCTGCACCATATCCACATACCTTTGCTTTGGTCTTCCCCTCTTCCTCCTGCCTGGTATGTCCATCCACAACATCGTCTGCCCAATATATTCCATTATCTCTTCTCCTTACATGTCCGTACCATCTCACCTGCGTTCCCTAACATTACTTCCTAGCCGACCTACTTGGGTTTCTCCTCAGATGTGTTCGTTCCGAAACTTGTTCAACCTTGACGCACCCAAGGAAAACCGCAACATCTTCATCTCAGGCACCTTTACCTAGTCGAACTCTTCTTAATCTTACATAAATTGATAAATAATTAAAAATAAAATAAATAAATGAAGGGCAAGTGTAAACTCAGGAAAATAGCAATGGTAATAATTACTTCAAGTGTGTGTTTGTGTAGGGATAAAAAGTGGGGCGGGATGGTGGTTGGAATCACTTCGTTTTCCTTGAGAAACCTTTTCTAAGAAATCTCGTTTTCAATCTACCATCGTCACGATGTTGTGATAAAACCCGGTTTGCGTGATGCGCTTGATAAGATACAATGTCCTAATCTAGCGCATACTACTTCTGTGTACCTGTAATACTAACGTGTACCTGTAATACTAACGTGTACCTGTAATACTAACGTGTACCTGTAATACTACTGTGTACCTGTACTACTACGTGTACCTGTAATACTAACGTATACCTGTTATACTAACGTACCTGTATACGTATACTGTAATACTAACCGTAATACCTGTAATACTAACGTGTACCTGTAAATACTAACTGTGTACCTGTAATACTACGTATACCTGTAATATAACGTGTACCTGTAATATACTAACGTACTGTATACCTGTAATACTAACGTGTACCTGTAATAACTGTGTACCTTAATACTAACGTGTACCTGTAATACTAACGTGTACCTGTAATACTAACTACCTGTAATACTACTGTGTAACTGTGTACCTGTAATACTAACGTGTACCTGTAATACCTGTACCTGTAATACTAACGTATACCTGTAATACTAACTGTACCTGTAATACTACTGTGTACCTGTAATACTACTGTGTACCTGTAATACTAACGTACCTGTAATACTAACGTGTACCTGTAAACTACTGTGTACCTGTAATACTACTGTGTACTACTGTAATACTGTACCTGTAATACTAACGTGTACCTGTAATACTAACGTGTACCTGTAATACTAACGTGTACCTGTAATACTAACTGTGTACCTGTAACGTGTACCTGTAATACTACCGATACCTGTAAATACTACTGTAATACTGTACCTGTACTATGCCTGTGTACCTGTAATACTACTGTGTACCTGTACTACTGTGTACCTGTAATACTACTAACCTGTACTACTGTGTACCTGTAATACTAACTGTGTACCTGTACTACTAACTGTGTACCTGTACTACTAACGTGTACAATACTACTGTGTACTACTAACGTGTACCTGTACTACTAACTGTGTACCTGTACTACTAACGTGTACCTGTACTACTAACGTGTACCTGTACTACTAACGTGTACCTGTACTACTAACGTGTACCTGTAAAACTAACAAATAAAACGAAAGTACCACGTAGATCTGTTAATAATAATACAAGCAAATTTAAAATTCGACATGTAAAAAGAATCGAGAGAAAATGAAGGGCATTTTGATGTTCCTTATTAATTTGTTGATATAAGGAGAGAGAGAGAGAGGAGAGAGGAGAGAGGAGAGAGAGAGAGAGAGAGAGGGGGAGGGAGGCGATGGGGAGGGAGGGAGAAGAGAGAGAGAGAGAGAGAGAGAGGAGAGAGAGAGAGAGATGAGGAGAGAGAGAGAGAGGAGAGAGAGAGAGAGGAGAGAGAGAGGAGAGAGAGAGAGAGAGAGAGGAGATGAGAGAGAGAGAGAGAGGAGAGAGAGAGAGAGGAGAGAGAGAGAGATGAGAGAGAGAGAGAGAGGGGATGGAGGAGAGGAGAGAGAGAGAGAGAGAGAGAGGAGAGAGAGAGAGAGAGAGAGAGAGAGGAGAGAGAGAGAGAGAGAGAGAGACAGACAGACAGACAGACAGACAGACAGACAAACAGACAGACAGATAGACACACACACACACACACACACA
>JAXRKP010000496.1:0-30000 GCA_037039925.1 Doris montereyensis
AAAATCATTGCAAATGTATATGTAAGAGGTCAAAGGGCTATTTATTAAGTTCGTGTATGCCTCTAACACATATTATTATACACATTCACAATAAAGTGAAGAATGTATATAGCAATGTTAAGTAGATTCTAAGTACATGGTATGTAAAAACAACAGTGGAAACTCACTTAGTATAAATTACTGTAAAAGAGTGAGAGAGCACATTGGAGATATGATCATTATAAAACAATGATCTATGTGTATTTGTATGTATTCGCCCTTAAGTGTCTACTGAAGTTGTTTTTTTCGCGATCGTCAAGTCCGACACCAGCAGGTAAAAAGGATCTAGATCTAGCGTGTCTTTTATTTCTTATTTTACATGAAAGAAAAAGCGACTACATATGTTTCGATTTGATTTAACAATATGTGAATTTAGGCTGTAGAACGGGTCTTGAAAAATGTGGGTAAATCTTTTATGAGAAAAAGGAATGATGAGTTCAGGCAAGGCCACCTTGATATAGAGACGGCCTTGGTTCAGGCAAACTTTTGTACTTCATGGATGTATCTGTTCACTCTTTTTATCGTCCTCTCCGACTTTTCTTTTATCTTGAACGAGGTAAATTCAATTCAATTCAATTCAATTCAATTCAATTCAATTCAATTCATTCAATTCAAATACTTTTCTCCTCTCAGAGGGAAATTTGTTTTCAAGACGTGTAAAAATGAATACAAATGGTATGTAGACAAATTGTAAAAATGGACTTAAGAATTAACGGTTTCATGTGCACAATATATATATATATATATATAATAATTATTTAGAAATTTAAAAAATAAAATAAATAAAATAAATAAATATCCCCCCATATCGACAGACAGAAAATCAATATTCTCTCAATCGTTAATTTGTAAAACAATGTTATTAATGATACACCAAGTTTTGTTATTTGTTTGGTGCTTTCTAGGTGATGATAGGAGGGAAGTAGAACAAGCATTTGTTGTTGTGTATCTCTTCAGAAGAGATGTATGGTTGGTTTTAATCAATAAAAGAATGAAAAGACAACAAATTTTATTTGTTTATCAATGTAATAATAAATTATTTACATGTAGTAGTGAGGAGACAAATAAAAACAATAACAATGAAAAATAACATGTATATATCTGTAAACCAAACGGTCTTTGAAAATGGCATATCCCTACCTGTCTAGAAAGAAGAACAACTTAGATACTCCATATTTTGAATAGAATTGCAATGCAGCCAAACAAATTTAAAGAAAGAAACGAAAAAAAGGAAGAAGAAGAACGGGGAACACCAATAAAACAACTGTGAAAGATTCCAAACGAAAATGTCTTGATCCGAATTATCTCAGGATATGCGACGTCACTTTTAAAAAGCCACGAACCCTGTATCCTCGAAGAAGTTCCATTCAACCGTCTTCATCAAGCATCTGATCTGATGACAAGCAGCGACAGAACATTATATATAGCCAGTTGCCAACTCGCACGCACACACACACACACACACAGACACACACAGATACACACAGATACAAACACACACACACACACACACACACAGAAACACACACGCGCATATACACACATACACTCGGATGTAATGTAAGATTGTGTTTTTTTACATCATGGGAAGCTTGAGATATAATACACAGCCAGCCGATCTTGTGTGAGGCTGTTTGTTAACGTGGCTTTAGTCTCCTTGCTTCGCGAGTGCCCTAATGACGTTACAGAATGGTCACATGACAAAGCCTACACTTGCAATGCCTGGGTATTGTGGGACCGTGGTTGGGAAATGTAAGCATGAGTACTGGGCCTCAAGGTGGGAAAGCAACGCTCACGTGGAGGTGGGTCGTTGAGGTGGGTGAGGAGAACGAGCGAGGCATACCGGTTTGGGAGAGGTTCTGTTCTTCTTCTCACATGAATCGCCTACGTGGTGGAGAAGAGAGGAGGGGGCGGCAGACGGTTATATAGACAGACAACAGGCAGGCAGACAGACAGACAGACTGATGCATAGTCAGAGACAGACAGCTAGTTAGACTGCAAACTGACAGTGAAACACTTAGACAGAGACAGACAGACAGGTAGACAGTGATACAGAGAGAAAGAGAAAGAGGGGAGAGAGAGAGAGAGAGAGAGAGAGAGAGAGAGAGAGAGAGAGAGAGAGACAGAGAGACAGACAGACAGACAGACAGACAGACAGACAGACAGACAGACAGAGAGACAGAGAGAGAGAGAGAGAGAGAGAGAGAGAGAGAGAGAGAGAGAGAGAGACAGAGAGAGACAGAGAGAGACACAGAGGGACAGAGGGACAGAGAGGGGGAGAGAGAGAGAGAGAGAGAGAGAGAGAGAGAGAGAGAGAGAGAGAGAGAGAGAGAGAGAGAGAGAGAGAGAGACAGAGAGAGACAGAAACAGAGAGAGAGGTGCTGATAGACAGAGGGAAAATAAGAGACAAGGAGACGCTGAGAGGGAGGGAGGGAGATAAGGACGAGGAGGAAATAAGAATTATTCTTTTTTAAACGACAGGGAAGGAAGACAAGGGGGGCGGGTGGAAAAATATTAAAATGGTCATCCTGGGGAGAAAATTATATGCAATATTAATGTCGCAACGTTTACAGACAGTAGCCCAATCAGAGAATAGGAAAGGAAAGGAAGAGACAGGATTGTCAATTTATCATAAAACGAAATAAGGCAAATAGGGATAGGCGACAGGAGCGGAAAAAAAAATCAGGGCAACGATTAAAATAACAGTAACAACATTAATTAGGAGTGCTTGATTATTCGTAAATATCAATATTGGCGAGCGGCGAGGTTTGGAATTATATTAATTTGAAAAGACCTGTCAAGTAGCGTGTACACGTCTTTTAGTTAATTACATCAGAGACGCCACAGGTTTATGCATAAAATAAGACATATTAATGAAGATGTAATATTCATAGCCATTGCCCATAAGCTTCGGTACAAAATTGATTCGTTCCTTTTTCTTTCACAGACCATTGCTTTGTGGAAAATTTTAATATATATATTTATGGAACTGGTTCACACTGTAGCACAAATCATTGCTTTACTGCTACCGCAAGGGGGCATGAATTCCAACAAGAACAACACATATGACTAATTTAAGTTCATTTTTTGGACATACGTAGTTTGCTTTTTCTTTCAGCTTTAACAAAGATCCTGCTGTTTACAGGGTTGCATTAACGAATACTATTTCTCCATAGATTCAGATCCCAGATCCAGTGCATCTTTCTAGTTCACCCCGATTTGGACATATGTTTGCTTCTTTATTTTTATTTGATTTACAAACATTTACAACTAAGGTGACCTCAAGAGTTTTTAGTAGGTATGTTGGTTTTGCCCTGGACTGTCCTGTAAACAGCCGAGGGATCTTCTACGTGCACTGAGTGTTGTGATCTGCACACGGGATCTCCTTTTTATCGTCCGTCTCAGATGGGACTAGGTGTCGATCCACCTACCTGGACCAGAAGGAGGAGAGTAGATTTTACTTGGAAAAAATCGAGAAAGTTTTGTAACCGTCCGCGTGGGCTCGAAAGCCACGACCTTGGGGTTGATAGGCCGTCACCTTGCCTTTGAACTACATAACCCCCCCCCCCCCCCCCATTCGTTTGCAATCACGTAAAGTAGAATTGGAATCAGGGTGGTGGGGGTGGATGAAATGTAAAACAGAAAAAATCTTAAATTAAGTACATGTATGTGTGTATGTATTTTAAAATTACATTATAAATAGATCGGTAAAGAGAGAGAAAAATATATGATAGAAAAATAGACAGTTAGACAGACAAATAAATATATAGATAGATAGATAGATAAATAGATAGATGGATAGATAGATAGATAGATAGATAGATAGATAGATAGATAGATAGATAGATAGATAGATAGATAGATAGATAGATAGATAGATAGATAGACTAGATAAATAGATAGATAGATAGATAGATAGATAGATAGATAGATAGAGAGATAGATAGATAGATAGATAGATAGATAGATAGATAGATAGATAGATAGATAGATAGATAGATAGACAGATAGATAGATAGATGGATGGATGGATAGATAGATAGACAGACAGATAGATAGATAAATAAATAAATAGATAGATAGATATATAGATAGATAGATAGATAGATAGATAGATAGATAGATAGATAGGTAGACAGATAGATAGATAGATAGATAGATAGACGGATATATAGATAGATAGATAGATAGATAGATAGATAGATAGATAGATAGTTAGTTAGATAGATAGATAGATAGATAGATAGATAGATAGATAGATAGATAGATAGATAGATAGATAGATAGATAGATAGATAGATAGATGCATACACAGGTACATGAGAAAACAATATTTAAATGTATACATAAATAGATAGACAGATAGATGAATGAAAAAAGACAGACCGAGACACACGGAGAGACAATCAGAGACAAAAGGACAGGAGCCAGAAAGCCAGAGAGGAGAGAGAGAGAGAGAGAGAGAGAGAGAGAGAGAGAGAGAGAGAGAGAGAGAGAGAGAGAGAGAGCGAGAGAGAGAGAGAGAGAGAGAGAGAGAGAGAGAGAGAGAGAGAGAGCGAGAGAGAGAGAGAGAGAGAGAGAGAGAGAGAGAGAGAGAAAGAGGAAATAGTGAGTAGTATGGGGGGAGAGAGAGGGGTGAATGAAAGTGAAATATATGAATTGAAGTGTGGGTATGTGTGTACGTAGATTTGTTTTTATATATGTATGTATGTATGTATGTATCTTTGTATATATGTATGTATGGATGTATGTATGTATGTATGCATGTACGTATGTATGTATGTATGTATTTATGTGTGTGCATGTGTGTAGGTATGTATGTATGTATGTATGGGTGTATGTATGTATATGTGTGTGTGTGTGTTCGCATGTTTGTACGTATGTAAATATGCACGCATAAGTATGCTTGTATATTCAATTATGTAGAACTTTGACTATTGTCCCAACAAAGTTTGTCACACATGCCACAAACTTGTGAAACCAAAGTCATGACTGACCGCCATGGTTCTCAGTATAGTACTAAAAATCACCAGAACGAATCGCAAATTTAAGACTGTGTCTCACTCGAAGTCTGCAATGACCAAGCAACTCTGATCTCGTTGAGGTCAAAAAGTGAAATTTTATAATAATTTTCTTCACATCACATGACTCAAGAACAATGGTTCTTAACCTTGTTGGAGGCACTGAACCCCAAAAGCTACATATACGTTCATCGAACCCTGTGTGATTCGAAAACAAAAAGACGGGCGCACGCATATACACACTTGACCCCACTGGACCCCTGATACCGATTCACTGGGCCCCTGGGATTCGATCGAACTCGGGTTAAGCACTGACCCATGATATTTTCCATATAATTTTACACTGCTGTTACTGGTAGTGTTATACTACTGACGCGACGTCCACAGCATTCTGGCTCGTCTGCAACGGGACAGTGAGGTCCAAGCTCGGTTCGTTTATTAGGAACGATATAACTATTTCCCGTCCATTTGACCAAGGGGCAAATTGGTACCAGCAACAGCTGCGGCTTCCTGTCCGAGAGACGTTGTATGGTCACGATCTGTCGCGCTGTTAAACTTCAGGAAAGAAAGCACGGAGGTAGAAGACAAGGGAGACAGGGAAAAACAAGGACCGGGAAAAGCCTTTGCACTCAAGCACTTGCACACGACCGCCAAGGGTGGAGATGGATGATGGTGCAGAGGACAACCACGTAACGCCCCTACCACCCTGGCAGGTTATGTGACTAGTACGAAGGAAGAACCGCGGTGATTTTGCAACAAAAAACAACTTACTTAATACGTTACTTGCTGTTATGTTGGAAAAGATACATGAAGTAGAGGAGATGGAAGGGATAAGAGGGTGGAGAAACATGATAACAGAATAAGTTAAAAACAATATATAAATATGTTTAAAATGCAATTGCAACCTTTGTATCATGCAGTATGTCTCAGTGCTCTAAGAAATTAAATCTCTTCTCCCGATATGGGACGTATATTACCTTTCTTCACTTATATGCTTGTACGTAAATACATTGTCCTTTCGTACACACAAAAACAATGATTAATTTGGCTGGACGTTTGGCCACTATGCCCTTCGGTCTTCAAATAATATCCAACAGGCTTAGTCGGTTATCGGGAAGCAATCAACTACTCTCTAAGTTCTTTCTCCAACAGGCCGGTCGGCATTCAATGGCCCCAACGGACAAAATTTTACCTGCGCCAACGCAAGTCGTCCTTTGAACAGTGTAATTCGTCAATAGCCCGTTATATTACTACTGTTACTACTACTACTACTACTACTACTACTACTACTACTACTACTACTACTACTACTACTGCTACTACTACTACTACTGCTACTGCAACTACTGCTGCTGCTACTACTACTACTGCTGCTACTACTACTGCTATTGCTACTACTGCTACTGCTACTACTACTACTACTACTATTACTACTACTGCTACTACTACTACTACTACTACTACTACTATTGCTACTACTACTGCTACTACTACTACTACTGCTGCTACTACTGTTGCTGCTACTGCTACTACTACTACTACTGCTACTACTGCTGCTACTACTACTACTACTATTACTACTGCTACCATTACTACTACTACTACTACTGCTGCTGCTGCTACTGCTGCTGCTGCTACTACTACTGCTGCTGCTGCTGCTGCTGCTGCTGCTGCTGCTGCTGCTGCTGCTACTGCTGCTGCTGCAACTGTTGCTGCACTACTGAGCTACTCAACTGCTGCTACTACTGCTGCTACTACTACCTCAGCAGCCACTACTGAGTACTCAAACCAGAGCCGTAAAAAAGAATAAAACAATTTTATTTTATTTTAAAAACAGTCCGTTAACCCGGGTATCGCCGGGCGCTTTCACTAGTAAGGTAAAAGTATACAGATTTATATTAGCAACAGCAAAGTTACATTCATTTATCATGTAGCCTACATGTGCGTACATCAGACATTGCACATGTACGCTATAACTAAATTATAAGCAAAATCGGGCTAAATACGTTGATTCGTACACGCACTCATATTATAGCTAAACGATGTGCATTCGTGTTACTCTCTGCTGACATAACATTATGCTCTTGCAAGGTGCCAAGATATGTTTTGTACCGGTAAGACCTACACCACAACACAATGCACTTTCACCGTTACATCAAACACAGCATGTTGTGTAAGACCAAAATGTTTAGGGTTTTGGGGTTGGGTTGTTGTTTTTTTTTACATGAATGAATCGTTAACAAACAAAGTAAAACCATTACATGTAACTCAACCTTAGGAAAAGATTTGTCAGCATAATGTAGACGGTTGGTGTACAAAGACGGAGGTGGTATCTATAAATACAATTCTGAGCTGGTCGTTATATTTTATTCGTCAAAGACTCTGTTGCCAGGCCACTAACAGAAACTTTATTTTGCATGTAGGTTCGAGATAGTCCCAAGAACGTTTCATTTGGGAAACGTTTCCACTAAAAGTGAGTTAAATTGATAACACTTTCATTGTTTCCTTGTCTTTGAGTAGAATTTTCATTCACCTAAGCGGCCATCTTAAACAAGTTTTATAATTAAAAAGTAACCACCCCTGCCTGTGTAGCACCAGTCTTGAATATTGGCTCAATTTAATTATTGTACTTGGAACCACCCAGGGTGTAACACGCGTGTATGTATTAACACAGTTGTCGGGTTTGGTTGGGGTTTTGTTTTATTTGTATTGTTGTTTGTCTGGGTGGAGTTGTTTGTTTTGTTTTGTTTGAGGGGGGAGGAGGGGGGCAGCTCTGGGAATACCTCTGGACAGCTAGAGAGACTACCAATTGTGGATTACTGGCTGGAGCGAACGTAGTGAGAGAACACTGGTCTAGAGGTAGGCTATCCTTATTGGTTAACGTGTTCATGGGTCAAGATGGGCAGGAAAGCCAGGCGAGAACTGATAAGCTGAATAAGAAAACATGTCAAGGACGACCTACATACATATATCGAAAAAGGCTTATAATAATCAATGAACATGGTTGAAAACTATAGAAAATATCTCGGGATGGCCATTGAATATCTGAGCACTTGGAACTGTTGATAATGTTCTGGGTTTCTTACATTAGAGCACTTGGAACTGATAATAACGTTCTGGGTTTTTACATTACTTGTAACTGCACTTGGACTTGGAACTGATAATACCGTTGTGGGTTTATTACATTAGAGCCCTTGGAACTGATAATAACGTTCTGGGGTTTATTACATTAGAGCACTTGGAACTGATAATAACGTTCTGCGTTTATTACATTAGAGCACTTGGAACTGATAATAACGTTCTGCGTTTATTACATTAGATCCATGATATAGCTCTAGTGAATTTCACTTCAAATGGACAACGTTTTTTTTTCGGGATATCTTTTTAAATTACATCGCTTCGTGTTCACATGTTGCACATTTACCGTACTTACAACCTCATTTCGCAATATGGCTATATTTTGTTCGTTCAATCTTGACGAACAAAAACATCCTTCATAAAACTATGCATTTAACGGATAAGGATTTTTAATAATACATAAATATTCAAAGGTATACAGTAAATACCGAGTTTGAAAAGAATTCGCTGTCTATTTCGTGGCTCCTCGACGGTATCAATACAAGCGGATAAGAACAATTTACAACGACACTCCAAACACGGTTCTAACAAAATGCTGAGGACACGATGGTTGTTTTTGTTACATCTTTATTTTGTTATAACCAAAATGTCATTGCACTGATACTAAACAAAACAACACAACAAAACAAAACACAAAACAAAACATACCAGAAATATTTATATCGTGCCGTTTCGGTCAACTATCATTCGCTTGTGATGATGGAACTCGATGATGGAACTCGATGATGGAACTCGAGCGACGATCGCCGACATTCCCTCTCCCCACTCATACACAGAAATGCATGCAGGTGGATGCACACAGACAAACAAACAAACATACACAACCACGCTAAAGGTTACTTGTTGATTCAAGTGAAAAACTAACAAGATCAAGATCGACGTGAATAATACCACAAACCTACTTACTGGATTGAATTGCGCAAAACTGGAAATTGAAGACCCGTAGACTGAGTGGGAGTGAGAATGTCTGGATCCAGATATATCTATGCTTACAAAAGAGGATGCTCAGAACCAAAGAATCTCTTCGTATTAAGCATTTATATTCGCTATAAGCCATTGCAGTTTTCGTTATAACAACCCCAAATTATATAACAAAATATCCGGCCCAGCACATTATTTCTTTATATCGTTAGTTTCATAGTAAGGGTGTTTGTGTGATAACTGTGTTTCAGTGTAATTGTTTTATGGCAACGCCTCGTTTAAAGTTAGCATATATTTCTTACAGCTGAAGAATAAAAGCAGATTGGTGTGAATTTGAACAGGACAATGATGAAAACGAAAAGAGGATTCTGTTGTCTTTAAAAGAAAATATGAATTTGCTTTTAAGATTGACATGACAGGAAAACTTAAGCTGTAAACCATGTCAAATTAGACGCGTTATGACGGCTTCATTTTTTGCCAATGCTAGAAAGAAAGCATTTTTTTTTAAGCTGAAACATTTTGAAAAAAATAGGCATAATGCGACGTGAGTTTTTCAGAAGTGCACAAAATTTGAACTTGATACGATGTGAAGGGGAGAAAAGAAAGTTAATCGCAAAAAACCCAACAACAACCGTTGCCCATATGACGTAAAATTGACTGTGATAACCGAAACGGTAGCTTTAGGACGTGTTTATGTCTTTATTTTTTATGCTCTGCCTCTGTAGCTTATCGGATTAATGACTTTTCCATCACGCTTTGCCGACATGCCACCTTGTTGTAATAGTGAGCACGCAACGACTAAGATAAATGGCAGGATTGATTATTACTCGATCTTCAACCATTTTCTCCTTGAGACCTTCACACAAAATACAATTTGTATGACCGCATCAGAAATAGTGTGTTAAATATTTTAATGGCTGATAGAATTCAAAATAACACTGTATGTACCAGGTGACCATTGAACAAAAATAAATATCGATAAAATCGTTTTAAAAAATAATGTAGATACAAATAAGTAACTACAACATGAAGCCAATACATGCGAATTGATTGTGTTAAACGTTTTATCAAGATCGTCGTATTCACCTTAAAACTACAGTGTTCCTTCCATATGGCTCCCATTTTGGCTTATGCTATCTCTAAGTTGCAGAATGAAATTGTCAATCACTTTTTTTGCGCTGATCTTTTGGAATGGCTCTCACATATCTTGTGATATTATTTTTTGGATCGTAAAGGCACCCAATATTCTTCCCCACATCTTGTACTTGAGAAAACGCCACATGTGACAGTATGACGGGTTGAGGTCGGGACTATGGAGCGCCGATTCATGCATGCTGCGGCGGCCGATGGTTCTGCTTCCAAAGTGATTTCCGTGCCATTTAATGACTGCGTTTGCTGTACGAGGCGAGGCGCCATCTTGCAGGAGCCACTGGTTTACTCTATCTTGTTCCTAAAAACCTTCCAACGACCCTCCATAATTAATTCAAGATGGTTATGTAGCGAACAGATGTCACTGTCACTGTCACTATGTTTTGATCTTCGTCCAAGATTACACCCGTCGGGTCATGGCAACCCAGGCGGGAACTTTCAGGTCATAAAGGTTATTTTGGTAAACGTCCACAGAAAATGTAGTCATTAGTGTTTATGCCCATTGTCTATGGAATGCACCGTCTTCTGGATCTTTGCAAGAAACCAACGACTCACAATGATCCTATTTTCACCATTCGCAGTCTTTGGTGGACTTGAATTCTGTAACACTTAAAGACCAAGTCAACTTTCAACATTTTCTAAAAAATCCTCGTGCAATGTTTTTACTCACTGCTTCTACGAGCGAGCGATATCTTGAGGCCATGATGCACTGACATTTCAACCGCTGTGACATTCTTGATAGTCCGCATTTTTTCATGTCAAGTGCTTTCCTTGTTCAGTTTTCTTGTTTTCTATGGACCCAAAGTGCTTGAAAGTCGCAAACCATTTCAATATATACCCTGGTAGCGAAATTTGCACCGTTTTTATCATGTTATGCAAATCCAATTGATTGTATTAGTCATAGTGATGATATCGAATAAGCCTACCACGTGTGACTAAATGAATTTTTTAATCACTGTATAAACAATTTGTTCCAAACTCACTGTTGCAGCCTACGCTGCACGATGTCGAGGTGACCAATGTTGAAAACTCACTAAAGCTTACTTAGTACATGTGTATCTCATATTATTGTGTTCTACACGAGTAAATTCCAAACCTTTTTAAAAACAAAGCCCGGTTTCGTTTAAACGATGTTGTGTCAATATAGGTCAATGTAGCAAATACTCGTTGCTCGACAGTGTAATGTTGTTTCGTTGTAGCCATGTTTACGGTTAATCAAGGTTATTTTTGTTGATATTGAAACCAATCCGGATGGATAAGTCAGAATCTGAATTGGAAATTTCAACCTCGATACCTGTATTCGTCAATTCTGACAATCCCTATTTCGATTATTTATTTTGCTCCCACCCAACCTTTGATCTAGAAAGGAATTTCGAGGTAGTCGCCATTCCGATGGCCGCTTCTGCCTCACCTCATTTTAGAGCCTGACTACAACTCACGTGCACTGTCACTCGTAAAGTAAATTGTAATCTGCTTAAAAGTTTGCATACAAACAATTTCTTTTCCTCGTCGTGATTTTCAGAATGTTCACGTCATACACTGGAAAAATCCTTCATAAGCATCGTATAACGTGAGAGTTTCCAAGTAATTTGTTTCTTGGTTCATTAAAATTGTAGCTCACTTTCCTCTCCTCTCGCGGACGTTCTAGTGATCGAGTAAATGCTTCTCTCACGCAATGCATTATACTTTCTGTGAAGGGGTTGTTGATAATGTCATTAGAGTACGATAGCTAATTCTTTTTTTTTATTACGTGTCATTAAGTGTGTGGGGGAGTGGGGCGGGTGCCTGTTTTTGTGTATTCCGTAGCCTATTTCTCTCTTTAAGAACAAACTAAATGTAGGCAGTGAGTTGAGATTTTTTCCTTGCGTCATCTTCCTGCATGGAAAAAAGGAAGACGGGTACTGTTCGGGTGTTGTACAGTCTTTTTGTTGCTTTGTGTATTCATGGAAATCTAGTGGACTAGGTTAGGTCCGTAATCCAGTGTTCACCACTCATTTTGTGGGTCTGTGTTTCAAACATGCATGCACATGCATGTCGTTTTGATTTTCTTTCTATTTTTTTAAATTTCAGCTGAAGAGATGACACGGTGGTCCAGAGATTATGAATCAGTCTCTCAATCAAAAGGTCGTTGGTTCGTGCCCCGACAGATTGAAATAATTTCTCGAGCTTTTCGGATATCTTGGTATGCTATCAGTAAAACTTGGGGTGACATTGCAACCCAAGGCAACGCCCGCAGCTCAGTGTTTCAAGACCGATTTTTTACTGTTAATTTGCTCGGCCATTCCTAAACAATGCTTGGGTCCATCACTTGTATCTCGGTTTCTGAGATTTTTTTTAATTGTGTCCATACTCCCTAAGGTTATGATACAAATATGTTGTTTCTTGTCGGCCAATGAGCAAATTTAATTTCTAATTTGATTTTACCCACATCCACAACTAAGGTGATTTCGGGGTTTTCGTTAGATTCTTTTGTAAATTTTTGCTGGACTGCCTATAAACAGCCAAGGGATTTGTAACGTGCATAGAGTGTTGTAATCTGTACACGGGACCTCCTTTTTTATCACCCGTCTCTGATGGTTGCCTTTTTGGTATTGTTGTTTTCGTTTTGTTGTCTTGACAATGGGAGGCGTGGGTTTTTCACTTTGTTTTTGGTGGTTGGGAAGGGATGAGGTGGGAGCGGAAGAGTCTGCATTGCATGTGAATATCTGCTGGCTTCCATTGTGTTTTCCTGGCAACACCATTTTACTGTAGAGAGTCAGTACACTGTCTGGGTTTGTTTTGTTTGCTTGTTTGTTTATTTGTCAGTTTCTTTTTTCTATCATACAGCATAGGTACTTGTTTTCCTAATTCTGTTTACTTTCTGTTTAATCATCTACACTTCTAAAATTATATCATATTCTATTGAAACAAAATATGACATATCAGGAAAGGTGTAAAGCTTTAAAGTGAGCCACAGGAATGTAGATAATTTATTACTGAAAAAATCTATCTCAAGCAAGTATCTACACCTTTCTTCACTATGATTGAAAGTCTACACTATGTAGCCGTTTTAATGGGAAAATATAAAACAATTTAGGCGTGAAGCTACACATCAATGAAACAGCTTGGAAAGCCTCAAAGAGCGATTAACCTGGACAGTCAACTGAAACCTCTTGGGTAATGTTACAGCTCATTTATTTTCTGACCATCTGTAATCACCGTAAGCTCTGACACTGAGATTATGGAGGATACATTGTCCCCTACCACCCTGTCACGTGCTAATTGTGTAGGGTTCGTAAAAATAGCTTTTGCTAAATACTAAATGTTACGGTTAAAATGACACCCTTTCTTCACGACGACAATACGTAGTGCAGTTTCGTTTGAAAGATAACTTTTCGATGCGTGGTGCAAACCATTCATGAAACAGCTGAGAAAGCCCAATAGAGCGATTAACATACTACACTGAATAACAATAATAATAATAATAATAATAATAATAATAATAATAATAATAATAATAATAATAATAATAATAATAATAATAATAATAACAAAAATAATAGTAATATAATAATAATGATAATGATAATGATGATGATGATGATGATGATGATGATGCTGATGATAATGATGATGATGATGGTGATAATAATAACAATAATAATAATAATAATAATAATAATAAAATAATAATAATAATAATAATAATAATATTAATAATAATAATACTTAATGTAATAATAACTGCACCGTACGCAGACATAATACAACCGTGGTCAGTGTTAAATGAAATCATGATGGTCTCCGATGAGCAATAGAGTCAAAGCAAGACACTGAACGTGGCGTGATGGAGAAGAGATTTACACCATACCTTAGCATTATCACATGACAGTCTGATGTATGGAAAATTCCCTCAGCTTGGGGCTTTGCAGTTACCATTATTTCCACTACGGCCGCAGAGCGCACTGTCCTTATCTCTACCGTGAATCAGAATTGAAGGGACGTACAGTGGAAAAGTTTTCCGGGTTGCGCATAAGGGCGGGAAACATTCGCGTATAAGTCATTGCTTAATTACAAGAAGAACGACGCTTTGAAGTTACGTGCGGAAATAATACGTTTAAACCATTTAACACTGCGTCATGAAATTTGAATAAAATGAACAGTAGAAATAGTTGGAAGTATAATAGTTTGTGTTTGGGTGTTTTGTTTAAGCTTATCAAGGTGTTGATGATGTCAGGAGAAAGTGCAGTAATCTCTACGATAACTTAACGCTCATGGTTGGTTTACAGACTAATTAGTTTTTTACACAATTAGAATCATGTCCGCGCAAAACAATGCAATAGTGATAATTGATGGAATCATTTATCTTCATGTTGAAGTCAGTGTTTCATTTCTGCATCTAAAATAATTCCTTACCTTGAGTACATTTATGAGTACAATTCTCACAGCAAGTTCCGAGATTCTGTTGAGTCTAAACCAGGTTATCAGCTATCAACCTCTATAGCCAACCTTTTATGTAGACGAATCTCGAGAACGACTGGCGGGCATCAGCGGAAGCAAGCGTGGGCAAGTTCAAATGGACCACCATTAGGGGTGGTAAGGTTGGCGAAGCAGGTCTTGCCAGTAATAAATAAATAAAGCGCACATGCTAAATCGGTCAAGCTGGGTATATTATTCTCCTTTTTAACTGCGATGTTGTCTCTGCTCCTTTTTGCACGTAATGATAATTTTACAAAATAGGCGTGCATGTTGTGAGTGATTGCGTATGCGTTAGCATGTTTAACCAGATACATTATCTCAAGCTAGGTTGTTTATTTCTTTTTGTCGATGTACTACTGTATTAATGACGTCACCATATCAAATTCCTTTATGCTAAGAAAAAGTTTCATCTTATTTTGTCTTATCTTACTCAAGTCAAAAAGGTTCGTAGTCAAGTATTAGATCCATTGTAATGATATACATTGTACCATACTGATTCAGTTATCCAAAATTAAGTTTTGAAGCTTACAATCTTTAAAATCTTAGAATCTTGATCTTCGCTATTGGTTAAATTTAGTGAGTTGAAAAACTTGTAGCATAAGAGCAACAAACAAGAAGAGATAAGCAAAGCAACACCTAGATAGCATGCTAACAAAAGTACAAAATGATGGCAATGTTACCAACACAAATAGCTGGCCCGAGTTACGTCAAGAAATATTCTCTCGTTTATTTTCCCCCTTTAAGTCAAAGTGATAACACTCACGATAGCTCTATGCAAGACGGTGTCCATCTGTGAAGTTTTGGGACGTTCTCTGCCTGTAAGATAATTTAAGGACGTTTTTTTATCACGAAGACGGAGACGGGTAAGGCAAGTATGTTAATTATGCCAATAAAAATGTGACCGACTGCCATCAATAAAAAAATGACTTGATATTTACTCAATAAAGTGGACAATGGTTAAAAGAGAAAATCATTGGCAAAAACGTCCTATTACTTAGCATTCACAGCACAATGGTTCGTTTAATGACGAATTGTAGTTACAATGATTAGGTATAAAGGAAAGATAACAAAGGAGAATAATGCAGTAAACCTATGTTAAAACCGTTTTCGCAAAGTTACAGAATGCACACCTAGTATACTTTCGACATCATCATCGACACATCCAACGATGACTTATAACATCGACACATCAACATCGACTTACATCAACGTTGACATCAACATTGACACATCAACATGACTTACAACAACATTGACTTACATCAACATCGACTTACATCAACATTGACTTATCATCAGCATCGACTTACATCAGCATCGACACATCAACATTGACTTACATCAACATCGACTTACATCAACATCGACTTACATCAACATCAACTTACATCAACATCGACTTATCAACATTGACTTACATCAACATCGACTTACATCAACGATGACTTATCAACATCGACTTACATCAACATCGACTTACATCCAACATTGACTTACCTTCCACATCGACTTACATCAACTTCGACTTACATCAATATCGAATTTACATCAACATCGACTTACATCAACATTGACTTACATCAACATTCACTTACATCAACATCGACTTACATCAGCATCGACTTACATCAACATCGGCTTACATCAACATTGACATTACATCAACATTGACTTACATCAACATCGATTTACATCAACATTGACTTACATCCACATCGACTTACATCAATATCGATTTACATCAACATCGACTTACATCAACATTGACTTACATCAACATTCAAACACATCAACATCGACTTACATCAACATTGACTTACATCAACATTGACTTACATCAACATCGACTTACATCAGCATCGACTTACATCAACATTGACTTACATCAACATCGACTTAGATCAACATCGACTTACATCAACATCGACTTACATCAACATCGACTTACATCAACATTGACTTACATCAACATCGACTTACACATCAACATTGACTTTTTTTATCACGAAGACGGAGACGGGTAAGGCAGAGCAATAATTATGCCAATAAAAATGTGACCGACTGCCATCAATAAAAAATGACTTGATATTTACTCAATAGTGGACAATGGTTAAAAGAGAAAATCGTGGCAAGAAACGTCTATTACTTAGCATTCACAGCACAACGGTTCGTTTAATGACGAATTGTAGTTACAGCTGATTAGGTATAAAGGAAAGAAAACAAAGGAGAAAATGCACAGTAAACCCTATGTTAAAACCGTTTTGCAAGGTTACAGAATGCACACCTAGTATACTTTTTCGACATCATCATCGACTTACATCAACATCAACTTACAACAACATCGACTTACATCAACATCGACCTCTACATCAACATTGACTTACATCAACATTGACTTACATCAACATTGACTTACATTAACATCAACTTACAACAACATTGACTTACATCAACATTGACTTACATCAACATCGACTTACATCAACATCGACTTACATCAACATCGACTTACATCAACATCGACTTACATCAACATTGACTTACATCAACATCGACTTACATCAACATTGACTTACATCAACATCGACTTACATCAACATTGACTTACATCAACATCGACACATCAACATCGACTTACATCAACATTGACTTACATCCACATCGACTTACATCAACTTCGACTTACATCAATATCGATTTACATCAACATCGACTTACATCAACATTGACTTACATCAACATTCATTTACATCAACATCGACTTACATCAACATCGACTTACATCATACATCAACATCGACTTACATCAACATTGACTTACATCAACATTGACTTACATCAACATCGACTTACATCAACATTGACTTACATCCACATCGACTTACATCAACATCGACTTACATCAACATCGACTTACATCAACATCGACTTCCATGTTTGTCGCACCAAAGAAACACGCCAGTAACCGTCAGTTTAGTCATTTGTTTGTTTGTTTGTTTCAGTAATTATATCTATTTTTGTAAATGATTTGAAAGGGGGTTTTATACCACAGCCAATGTGTAGGAATAGCAATAAGATCCCACTGGAATGTATCAGATCTAAAAAGAGCACCCGGCTGAAGAGCATCAACTGAGACTTCTGTCATACCCACACATCAAAACATCGAGTAGTTTATGAAATACATTACTCTCTTACCAGATTCACGAGGGAAGTTGAACAATCTGTTACCGACTTGTATTACCATGGATCTGTCAGGCCAACAACTAAATCTATTAAAGCGATTTATAAATTACAAACGGCTCATACGAGGTCGTGACCCAATCGAGCGATAATAACAAGTTTTAAGATTGAATTGTTTGATACACTTCACTCATGTCACAGGCGAATGTGAAACTTAATAATAAAAAACATATCCAACAGAATGTGATTTACCTGTCACGCGTCACGCTGTTGAAACCGGGAGCTCTGGCTCCCAGGGCTGTGGTGGCTTTGAAGTAACTTTAAATTCTTCCTTCTCGTGCAATGATTCGAACCACATACCTGTGACCACAATCACAATCTCAACGCTATCCTCATTCCTTTCCCAATCCCATATCTTTTTCCCCGCCCCCCCCCCCCCCACCCCCGCCAATCTACCCCACAAAAATATAGACTGCCTTGCAACTACATATTACTCTTTTATGTCCATTCTTATAATATTCTCATATATTTAAAACGCAAGTATGGGCGATTTTATGAAACTGGCTATAGAAATCACTTACGTATCTCATTTACATGTTTTATTTCATACTTTGTGTGAAGTTGCAATAGACACTTATGTTATTGATACTTAAATTATGAATGAATGAACGTGTTCTTTATTACGTGAGTTAGAAAATTCGTAGATTCTCAATCTGGTGTCATGCAGATGTTTGAATGTTGAAAAGACTTCATCCATTCATAATCTAATTTTGGTCACATGTCATAGGCCTAGGTTTTTGTATCTGTTTTGTTGTTATTGTTCTTGCTGTTGTTTTATATACTTCTATTTAAAGCTGAACGTCTCTAACTTTGACCGTCTATAACTCAGGAATCACTGCACCCACAGCCTCCATTTTCGCTTGTAGATTTCAAATAGCCTGTTTTAGATGTTAAGCGAATAAACTCTTGAATCACATCAATATTTTAATTGATTGGGAAACGATTGTTTTACCTACGATCCACGAAACTTTTTATTATTATTACTGTATCTAATTTCTCGATTTCCGGTCATTACAATAAAAGCCAGCATAATTTCACTATCAAGTAATAATTGGATTTAATAATCGTACTTGATATCACGCGTAACTGATAGAGTGGTTTGTAAGTAAACCGTAGTCAAAGTTCAAGAGACTCAATTCTATAATAAAGAGAAATCATAATCCAACATTATTTACGTTCCTGCCGGTATTATAATTATATATATATATATATATATATATAATATATATATATATATATATATATATATATATATATATATATATATATATATATATATATATAAATTTGGAAGCCCGATTGCGATTCACGTTGACCAATGAAAACGTCCTATTCTGAGGTACCTTTGCGCGAGGTAATCTTTTAAACGAAAACAGTCGGCCTGTCACCAAAATAAACACAATACACTCTAATAGACCCTAGAATAACATAGGATATAAAAAATTAGTGTTACATCAATGTAAATTTATCAAAAGTGTGGTTTGTTACTAAATTTATTCACTCCTAGACGATGACAACTTTGCTAAGGACTTCCGGTCTAGGCCAACCGGTTGTAAACAATAATGCGCCTATGCCTATCAAACAATAGCGGTTTATTAGTTTCATTCTTTTTGTAGAGGCTTTCGTCACTCTTTAGATCTAGACTAATAGAGATTTTGATTGTTTCGCTGTAGCGTCATTTCATTTGTCTTCAGGTAAATGCATTTACTCTTTACCTCTAGATTTAGATCTAGGTCTATATCTAACATGATCAGGTTCTTGGAACGTGATAATTTTTGTCAAGTCTCAGACCGTTGCGTTGTCACATTGTGATCTGGTTCTAAATCTAATCTAGAGTATAGCGAATCTGCAAAATTAGATACTTTGGCCTCACTGTAGTATACGTGTGGTGAAGCGTATAGAATATAGACTAGATCTAGACTAGACTAGTAGTAGCTCTAGATTCTAGCTCTATTTTCGAAGTGACTATTCGCAATAATAACGAATACTTGAGAGAGAGAGAAAAAATGCTATTCGTCATTAGTATCAGATGCATTGCCGATTACGGATGACGAATCGAGTACCTGATATAGAGTTTTGTGAAAGAAACACAAGACCAATGAGGATAGATGGAGAGTGACACAACATAGATCTACATACACACAGAGAGACACACATGCACATGCACATAGATCTAGATGTAGATAGAATCTATCTTCAGATCAAATCTCATGCCACATAGATCTCGACCTAATGTTAAATTAGAGAGAGAGAGAGAGAGAGAGAGAGAGAGAGAGAGAGAGAGAGAGAGAGAGAGAGAGAGAGAGAGATGGAGAGAGAGAGAGAGAGAGAGAGAGATGAGAGAGAGAGAGAGAGAGAGAGAGAGAGAGAGAGAGAGAGAGAGAGAGAGAGAGAGAGAGAGAGAGAGAGAGAGAGAGAGAGAGAGAGAGAGAGAGAGAGAGATCTGTATATCAAATCACGCAAGTCACATTTAGATCTTATCGTGAATCGTTCCCATCCATCATATTTATCTGTAATTTGTCACATCCAGGGGGAAATGGTGAAAATGTCAAATAATAACAAAATAGCCGTGTAAACATGGTTGTGCAGAGTGATAATTTGTGCTATTTCATGTGGATAGTCGTGTGAAAAGGTCTCCGGTACACCAAAGATCAATGCACAAAATGGAGGCAAAGCAAAATTGAAATCGACACATGCAAAGTCTGTTGTCAAGATTTCTCTGACTCTCACTATCCAATGATGGCTTGTGAAAGATGTGATAAATTTGTTTGTAGAACATGCACAGATGTTACAAGTGATCAGTATGAGCATCTTATCAAAGCAGTTAAGCTTCACTGGTTTTGTGATGACTGCGAAGGTCTAGCCTTGACTGCAGTAAAAATGACAACCTCATCGAGAAGAAATGCAATGATATCCTCAACAATTTTAAGAAGAATGTCATTGAAGAATTTAAAGCTGAACTGCTAAGCTTGAGGGAAGAACTCGATACATTGAAAAAAGGCCAGTGTAGCTCCCCTAGATTTTGCCGAGGCAGTGAAAATACAAAAGATTTAACCAGTCAAATAACAGCAGACAGTGCAAAGGAAATTACTGAAAGAGAAAGAAGAAAATTAAACCTTGTGTTCTTTGGTGTCCCAAATAGCAATGAGCAAGAGTTGGAAGATAGAGTAGCTGAAGATAAAAAGACTGTGGCCTCATTGTGTAGGGATGTTCTAGATACAGATATAGAAATATTTACTTGCAGGCGTCTTCGTTCAAAGAATAACGAAAATAAAAAAAACTTTTAATTTCAGTTGCAAATGAAGCCAGGCCTCATGTGTATTAAAAAACGCGAGAAAACTCCGTCAATTAGACACACACAAGAATATATTTGTAAAAAGGATTTTACCCCTTTGGAGCGAGCAGAAATGAGGAAATTGATAGAAATAAGGGACAAAAAGAGACAAGAAGCACTCCTGAATGGGGGGAATGAAAAGTGGACAGTTTGGAAGGGCAGAGTGGTCAACTCCGCCAAATGGCAGGGCAAGCAGCTCGACAGAAAGGAGGTGGAGCAGATATAAGAGTTTTTAAAAATGACATTGCACAGCCTGTTTTTTATCCTGATCATACTAACGTCTTAAAATGCTTTTACACAAATGCAGACTCTTTACCTAATAAAAAAATTAGCTTTTAAAAATGATTGATGTAGAGAAGGTGGATATAATTAGTGTAACTGAAGTTTTACCTAAGAATCAACAGCAAAGAGGTAGGATTGAATCAGTGGAATTTCAAATAGATGGCTTTGACTGCTTCACAATATTGGTGACAAAAGCTGTTGTCGGGGTGTAGCTCTACGGATACATTCTAAGTTTAATGCGCAATCAGTGGAACTAAATGGAGGTCTGTCAGCATCAAGTGAATAAGTCTGGTGTGAAATATCACTGAAAGGCAATGACAAGTTATTAGTAGGCTCTGTCTACCGCTCTCCAAATAGCACCCATGACAATGATACAAAGATTAACGAACTCGCAGTGAAAATGACAGAGGGCAGATCACACGCTCTTATCACAGGAGATTTCAATTTCCCAGAGCTAGACTGGATTGAGAAACTATCTCCTAAAAACCCAGACCACCCTGCTTCAAAGTTTATGGAAGCAATCAGGGATTCCTTTTTGACACAGCATGTCAAAAGCCAACACATTTTCGATCAGCTCAAACCCCAAACATCTTGGATTTAGTTTTTACAAGTGAACAATCAATGGTGGACTCTATCAGGCATGAAGCACCTCTAGGGAAAAGTCACCATCACATTTTATGTTTTGACTTTAAATGTTACACAAGGAGAGCCACTCCAAGAGAGCCTCGTTACTGTTTTGATAAAGGCAACTACTCTAAACTTGGTGAATTAGTTACAGCTACAAATTTAGTTGACAGGATGAAAGATCTTCATATACTAGAGGCTTGGTGTGTTTTCAAAAATGAGGTTATGGCAGCAGTCGATGCATGCGTTCCAAAGGTCAGAAATAGTCAGGGTCGTAGTAAACCAAAGTGGATGAATCCTAAAGTTAAAAACAAAGCTTAAAGAAAAGAAACCGTCATATAAGAAATATTTAGAAACAAGAGAAGGCACTGATTATTCACGCTACACAAGGGCGAGGAATCAAGCAAAGAGATCTATGTAGGGCAGCAGTTAAGGATTATGAGGAATCTATCGCAATGATGGCTAAACGAAATCTAAAAAGTTTTTCGCATATTGCAGTGCAAAGACAAAAACAAAGATGGAATAGCTGATTTAACTGATGTCAAACTCGAAGGTTTCGACAAATGTTGAAAAAGCAACTATCTTTAACATATATTTCAGCAGTGATTTTACGATTGAAAATCTCAATAGTATACCCACATGTGAAAATAAACCCATTGGGAGTGCATTAGTGGATATTGAATTTACTATAGACAATGTAAAGAAGAAACTAGACAATCTCAACCATAACAAATCACCTGGTTTTGATATGTTTCACTCACAGCTATTGCACTCATTAGCAGATGAACTCTCTGAACCATTAACTATTCTGTATCAAAAATCATATGATTCTGGCATACTTCCAACTAATTGGAAAGAGGCTCAAGTGACACCGCTATTGAAGAAAGGTGACAAGACCAAACCTAGAAACTGCCGCCCTGTTAGTCTCACCTATGTTGTATGCAAAGTCATGGAAAGCATTGTCAGAGACGGCATCACAGAATATCTAACAGTCAATGAGCTGCTATCAGATTACCAACATGGCTTTGTCTCCGGTAGATCATGCTCTACCAACCTTTTAGCGACACTAAATGACTGGACAGAAATGCTAGACAATGGATCATCCATCGATGCAAGACTTTGCTAAGGCATTTGACTCTGTCCCTCATCAAACACTCTTAAAGAAACTGGAAACATATGGTATTCAAGGGAATACTCTAAGATGGGTTAGACGCTTCTTGATAGGCCGACAACAGAAAGTTAGCGTACAAGGTGAAGTATCTGACTGGACAGAAGTAGTCAGTGGGGTGCCACAAGGTAGCGTCCTTGGACCAATCCTATTTGTGATTTTCATTAATGATCTGCCTATTGTCCTATCAAGCTCATCCAATTGTTCTATGTACGCTGACGACACCAAAATCTCTAGCACAGTGAATAAACTAAGCGACAAGAACAACCTACAGAGCGATATGATCAAACTAGTTGACTGGGCGGATCAGTGGCAACTCAGGTTTAATGCTGAGAAATGTACTGTATTACACTTAGGAAAGAAAAATTCTCAGTTTGATTATGAAATGAGAAATCACCACTGCAATGACAGGACAACTCTCAGTAAGTCTAACCTCGAAAAAGACCTGGGGATCAATGTTGACACTCAGCTTCAGTTTTCAAAGCACATTGAGATCCAAGTTAACAAGGCAAATCGAATCCTTGGACTCATTAGAAGGTCCTCTTTACATTTCTTAGTTTGGAATCCATGAGGATGCTTTTCATTGCTCTTGTTCGGCCTCACCTGGAATTTAGCAACTCAGTATGGGCACCTAAGTATGGAAATAACAAAAAAATTATAGAAGGTTTGCTTCGTAGAGCAACTAAGATCATTCCTGGCCTGAAAGATAAAGAATACGAAGAAAGACTTAAGTTAATTAGAATTCCCAGTATCACATACAGGCGTATTAGAGGTGATATGATAGAAACATACACACATGATCTCTACAATGTCCAGAAGGAACTATTTGTGTTTGCTGACAACTATACCAAGAGGCCATAAATATAAGTTAAATAAACCAAGATGCAACACATCACTCAAACAGCGTGTGATTGACCGTTGGAACAACCTCCCAGTTTCAGTCGCTGAAGCTCCAGACCTCAACGTCTTCAAGAATTGCTTAGACAGCCTTTTGTCAGATTACATGTTCAGTTTAGTTGACCCTCCTGTCAAACTGGAAGTGATCATGGAGCCAACGAAGCTCGACACCCAAGATCAGCAAAGGCATTAAAAGCCTAAGACGCCGGATTGACTATACTATACTATACTATACTATTAGATTTATACCGTACATATAGATGTTTAAATTCATTAATTACGCATTACAAAAATACAAAGCCTATTCCTTATTTAACTGGAATCATGCTCAGGTCCATCATTAATGACGGATAGTGGCAAAGTCCATCCATCATTGATGGCGAACCGAATGACGGACGAGCTCTTTTCACCATTAAAATTAATGACGGATAGTGGCAAAGTTTATCCGTCATATCTGAATAGCTTTAGCCCTCTCATTTATATACAGACAAGATAGTAGATAGAATGCGATCCTCGCTTTGGCACAAAAGCGTCACCCTGTCTCACTCAACCGTCTGAAGACATATATTTTATATAATCTAGATATAGAGCTCTAGATCTAGATGTCATACGATTTTAAATCATAGATCTAAACTATGACTAGATTTAGATTTCTATATCTAGATCTAAATTCTTGATCTCGCATGGTCTTTGATGGCGATAGCGTGTGCCTGACTATTGTCTAGATTCTACTAATCTAAAAACAATTACAAAGAGCGGGATCTAGATCTAGGCCTTTGTATTAGCCTTTGGATTGACAGTAGGGCTTAGGTCTATTACATTTATTACATCTAAAATGTTCTCAGCACAAATCATAAGTTTCCGCAATCATAGACCAAAATTGCCATAAAACATTATTGTCACCTCAGCCTGTGGATAGCCCCATTCGCTGATTCGGTCACCAAAATTAAATAGCATTTTAATCAGACTAAGAGATCGTTGCTGGCGAACGAAAAAGCCTTGGCAAATGAAAAATGTGCCAGGCTTCGGCGACACGTGTTGTGATTACATTAAATCCAATGTCATTAGATTCAACCAGAAAGCAAAGTAAAGATTTAAAGGTCATGAAATACTGCTGCAAATGCTATGTTTTATGAAATGTTCAATACACCTCATGTACTTCATGAAAATTCACCCAGTTTATAATATTATTATTTTGCCAGTGAGAGACCAAGGAGAGCTCCAATTTCCCTTTTTATCATTAGAGTGTTTTAATTGTTAAAACTTTTTTTTTCTTTTTAGAATTCTATTATGTTGAAACACAAGTCAAATTCAAAACACTCCACAAGACATGTTAGATGTTATTTCTCAGAAACCACATTTCAGACATCATGATATTTACTTGCTTCATCAGTTGTTTCAGACAGACAATTTGATGTTTTATATTCCACAACAGCAGTTGGTTTGGGGTTTTTCTGCGACTTGCTTCTTCATTTCAACAAGAGAGTTACATTGAATTATTTTAAACTACAAGTAAAAGAGAGGTCTGCATCAAATTCTTTCTTCCATTTAAGTATTAAGTAAGACTAATTATTGACCAGTCATCGAATTGAATTTATAGTTTTACACGCTGTATTGTTTGGACACACGATAAATCATCATTCTTTCTTTTTCCCGGTTCTGGAACGCGTAATTCAGCTTGCATAATATATATATATATATATATATATATATATATATATATATATATATATATATATATATAGATATAGATATATATATATATATAGATATAGATATAGATATATATATATAGAGAGAGAGAGAGATAGATATATAGATATAGATATATATATACATACATATGTATACTACTACCACCACTACCACTACCACTACCATTATCACTACCATTACCACTACCATTGCCACTATCACTACCGCTACCACTATTACTACTACTACTACTACTACTACTACTACTAGTAGTAGTAGTAGTAGTACTAGTAGTAGTAGTAGTAGTAGTAGTAGTAGTAGTAGTAGTAGTAGTAGTAGTAGTAGTAGTAGTAGTAGTAGTAGTAGTAGTAGTAGTAGTAGTAGTAGTCCTACTACTACTACTACTACTACAATTTAAAGAGAGCATCAGTATGTTTCACTTCATCCAATCTGTTCTCCACATGGAGATTCCGTTTAATTACAGACTGCTGCTTGGAATCCAGGGCTATGATTACACTGTAAAATACCGTCGTGGTAAGAATATGATCATTTCTGACACACTACCACGACTGCCTAACCTCAGGGAAAACCGTTTTATAGTCATAATGTAAATTAATTGTAATGTTTTAAAGAATTGCTATCACACTTACAATCAGACTAGTCAGAGTGCAATATATTTCATTATGATTATGACCATAAGACAATGTAGTTTTGCACCAGTTTTTAGCCGTTTTCAAAATACACCTAGATCCTATTTAAAACACAATAATGAATGCATTTCACAAACGTAATCTAATTAATTGAAATAAATTTTACATATTATTTAGAAGTCAGAGGTTGTCATAGCCGGGAGTGGGGAATGGGGATAAACTCTCACTACCTAATAAATTATCTCAATGGCGTGTGTCTCAAACAACCTCTGACAACTAAGTCCAACTCCTGGCGTGCTTGTCGCAGAACTGCTTCTACTGAAAGGAGAAGGGGTGAAAGGCGGATCACTGGCGCCTCAAAACCAGTTGCTTCGGGTAGGTAGAGCTCGTCAGCCTGGGAAGGCCGTTCACCTAGGGGAAGGAAAACCCTTATTTCAAACCTTCACTGCTTTGCGGTCATATCCAGACATGGAAAAGGCTTCATGAGTAAACCTCCAGGAAAAATCCGCAGTCGGAGCCCCTAAGGCAGTGCGCTTTTTGTATTCAACCCGTTCTGGCAGCTCCTGCGACGGCACTGGTCCCAAACTGTAGCGACCCTGTCGTTCCTTGGCTCCATCAGTGACGTGGAGAAGGGGGACGCACTACATGGGCAACAGTTTGTCCTCCATATCACAATGCCTAGGCTTATATCCGACCACATCACTCACATCAAGATACCCTGCACCACACCTGGAGAGGACACTCCAGCTTCGCCCTTGGCGTGGACACAACACGGGAACGACATTTACCGGTTATAAGCTACTGCTTGATTGGCGTAGAGCACAGCGCCAGGGGTCGTTCTCGTCGGGGGAGGGATCCTCGAGTCTTACTGGACAACTATCACCCGCCTTAAGCTGGGAATCCCAGCCAGTAAGGTGCTGTCCCGCCACAGTTTGCCTTCTTCATTGGGTGCATGAAGATTAGGAGACATCCGACAAGCAGACTGCAACCTTCGCACCAGGCAACAACAAGATACATCAAAAGAAACCAGCCCTAAAATTGGGCTGTTGAAACGTCCGGACTATGCTGACTGGCCTCTCTGAAGATCTCAAGGACATCAGCGATTCCAGAAAAACAGCCGTCATCAACGACGAGTTACCCTGCAGGAAACACGTCTGGAGTGCTCAGAAACACTGAAGGAGAAGGATTATACATTCTACTGGCAGGGGAAGAGTTCCACCGAACGTCGTCAACATGGAGTGGGCTTTGCAGTGATGAACAGCCTGCTGAATATGGTAGAACCAGACAGCAATGGCTCCGAGCGACTCCTTACTCTCCGCCTTAACACCACGGCAGGCCCCGTCACCCTAGTCAGCGTGTACGCCCCGACACACAGGAAGCCAAGGATGAGTTCTACGACAAGCTCGCAGCCACCATTAGCAGCATCCCAAGCAAAGATCAGCTTGTTCTCCTTGACGATTTCAACGCCAAAGTGGGTGCCGACCACAACTCGTGATCTTCGTGCCTCGGACAGCTTGGCGTCGGCAAAATGAACGACAACGGCCAGAGACTGCTGGAGCTATGCACATACTATAACATGCGCATAGCCAACTCATTCTTCAAGATCAAGCCCCAGCACAAGGTGTCCTGGAGACACCCATGCTCAAAGCACTGGCACCAGCTGGATCTCATCCTGGTCAGACGAACCAGCATTAAGAGCATACTATACACACGTTCTTATCATAGCGCGGATTGCGACACAGACCACTCTTTGGTGTGCTGAAAGATCAGGCTCCAGTCCAAGAGGCTCCATTGCGGCAAGAAGGAGGGGAATCCTCGTATGGATGTCAAAAAAGATGAACCAGCCAGACCTCGTGGAGCAGTTTGCTGAGAGGTTCGAAAACGAACTGGAAACCTCACTGACAGAAGCTTCTGCCGCGGAGAAATGGGACACCCTGCGGAACACAATGCATCGCACTGCCTTGGCTACCTTTAGGAGAATGACTTCAAAGTCCCACGATTGGTTTTAGGCCAAGTCCGCTAAGATGACCCCTGTCATTGAAGCCAAGCGCGCTACTCTAGCAGAGTACAAGCGGTCACCCAGCGAGATAAATTTGCAGGAGCAAAGTTCAACAGACTGCCAGACACTGGGCCAACGAGTACTGTACAGAACTCAGCGAAACCATCCAAACAGCAGCAATCACCGAGAAAATCAGAAGGATGCATGACGGCATCAAGACAGCAATGGTACCAGTGCAGAACAAGACTACTCCCCTCAAATCCACCAGTGAAGAAGTCATCACAGACAAGGGGAAACAGATGGAAAGGTGGGTGGAACACTATTCTGACCTCTACTCTAGACAGAATGCTGTGACGCCCGCAGCCCTCGATGCCATTGGATATCTGCCTGTCATGGAAGAGCTTGACAGTGAATCCACCTTAGAAGAACTTGGAACGGCCATCAACAGTCTAGCCGCTGGGAAAGCCCCAGGGCACCGATGAGATTCCTCCTGACCTGATCATGCACTGCAAGACTACCCTTCTGCTTCCTTTGCATGAAGTCCTCTGCCAGTCCTGGAAAGAAAGTGCCGTACCACAGGACTTGAGGGACGCCAAGATCGCCACCCTCTACAAAAACAAAGGAGAGCGAATGACTGTAACAACTACAGAGACATCTCGCTACTCAGTATCGTTAGCAAAGTCTTCGCTCGAGTCATCTTGGTCCGTCTGCAGAAACTTGCCTAACGGGTCTACCCAGTGCGGTTTCCGTGCTGAAAGATCAACGGTAGACATGGTCTTCTCCCTCCGCCAGCTCTAGGAGAAGTGAAAGAGAATAGCAGATGCCCATGTACGTCGGTTTCATCGACCTCACCAAGGCCTTTGACCTCATCATCAGAGAGGGCCTCTTCAGAATCCTGCCAAAGATTGGCTGCCCACCCAAACTGCAGAGCTTAATCGAGTCCTTACACGGAGACATGCAGGGGACTGTGCAATTCAACGGTATCACATCTGAACCCTTCAACGTCTGTAGTGGATTCAAACAGGGATGTGGAGTCAAACAGGGATGTATCCTCGCTCCCACTCTCTTTGGAATCTTCTTCGCCATGCTTCTGAAGCACGCATTTGGCTCATCAAAGGAAGGAATCTACTTGCGCACTAGAGCAGACGGTAGACTTTTCAATTTCGCCCGCCTCAGAGTCAAGATAAAAGTACGCGGAGCTTTCATCAGAGACAAGCTGTTTGCCGACGATGCAGCAGTAGTGACCCACACCCAGCGTGAACTTCAGACACTAATGGATCGGTTCTTCCAGGTTTGCAGAGACTTCGGGTTGACCATCAGCCTGAAAAAGACCGACGTACTGGGACAAGGCACTGAAGCACCACCAGCCATCACCATCGACGACT
>JAXRKP010000496.1:37500-40000 GCA_037039925.1 Doris montereyensis
GGTGGGCATATAATTACCCCCCCCCCCTGCCCTCATTCAAAAACTATATCCAAGGGCGATGATAAAACATGAGTGGCAAAACAACTTAAACAAAAGATGAGAGGCACTTTACAGTGACAACAAAAAATGCGTATTTCTCAGAATAGACACCCCATTCACATAGACCACGTTTTGTCTTGTCTTTTCTGCCTGATTTTTTTAACAATCAGGCTGTCCACTTAAAACTCTTACTTCTCCCCACCCCCTCCCTTTTTTTGATTTGGTAAAGTAATACAACTGCCTAGCCTGATCATGTGCAATGTTTTGCAATGTAGAAAACGGTACCACAATAATTTTGAAAGACAAATTTATCGTGTCATTCGTCATTTTGTTTTGTTTAGGGTTTTTGTTTTGTTTTGGGGTTTTTTGGGCGGTTTTTTGTTTGTTTGTTTTTTGCGTGTGTGTGTGTGTGTTACATTTTATTGAAATTTCATCAAAATATCATGTGAAGGCATTATTTCAGATATTCAAGTATTTATGGGGGAAATGGATACAATAATTCTTGAAACATTATCAATGCATCTCTATCAAAGTCAACTTGCTTTGAATGAATACATTCACAAATTATATGCAAATAAAGGGCAAACAGAAAATGACATCCATTAGGAGGAATCAGCAATCAAACCATGGTAAATTGATAATTATGTGAGAATTACAAAACATTATTAAGAGAATGTTAACTTGAAAAGGTATGAATATTATTGGCTATACAAGTCAGGGGCTCCAGAACTTATTTCGTCTCTGTCTTGCTTTGTATGTATTATAGATTCAATGTTTTCAAGATCAAGCTTTAAGATGGGGTAGCAATGTCAGAATGTTGTGCACGTGATCTCCATAGTCGCAGTCCTCCATAATCAAGATCGTTTGGTCTTGCCAATTAAGCAGATGGCGTTGTCGTATTGTCGCATATGGGCTGTTGTCTTCGTTGTTCTTGACGATGAAGTTGCTTATCCTTTGATTGGTAACTCAATACTCAATAATGGGATAATCAGGCTCTGCAAGAATAGCATGTGTCGTTTGAAATGTGTCTAACAAGAGCTTTAAAAAGTCCTTGTTGCGATCTGGCTGTGTAATATGCTATCCTTTGTCTTTCGTGATTTTGAAGGTCTGGACGCTTATTTTATCACAGTAAAGTTGCTTGACCATGTCAGCAAAGCGTGTGGGGTTACTGCTACCACCTTGTTGGTTTTCCATGGATGACTTTTGCTCACTTGTGCTAGAGCTTTCTTTGTCATATTCGATCTCACTGTCTGATGTGATAAATGTGTCCGAAATGTGTAGATCTATCTTCTTCTTACTGTGTTTCGTATCTGTCGCCGTGTCGTCTAGGTCGTTTGATTTACTGATTGTATTTCCGACCATAGGGGCGATGTTGCAGTTGACACACTGAAGGAATGGATAGCATTGTCGTTACTCTGGGTTGACTTCGTATCGTTGCTGTTTGTTTGTTGAATGTCAGCACTACCATTTTCTTTGTTTTCAACAAAGTCCGTGTTCGTAGATGTGTCGTCAAGAGGTGATGTTATGGTTGATACACTGAATGAATGGATAGCACTGTTGTTACTCTGGGTTGAGGCCGTATTGTTGTTGTTTGTTTACAGAATGCCAGCACTTTCAATTTCTTTATTTTCAATTAAGTCCGTGTCCGTAGATGTTGTTGCTGTCTTCGTTAAAGCTCTTGTATGGTGTTGTTGTTTTCTATGGTTGTGTCGTCTTATTTGGCTCGGCGACTTTCGTCTGAAGCTGGCAGGTTGAATGATGATCAGTCAACACACTCATGTCGGCCATCTCCATGCCATCAAATCGAAGGATGAGGGTAGTGCGCTCTTTATTTCCAGCTACTTTGAAGGAGGAGAGGTGAGATTCCTTTAAAATGCTGTTGGTAAGACATTCCAGCATCGTCGGAAGTCCGCTAACTGACCTATTGATGTCGTTCAACCACAAAAGAAACTTGAAATGATAAAAATGGCGAGAGCCTGCTAACTCACGTCTGTCCTGCTCGGTAACCAAACCGGAAGTCCGTGTTATTTTTGTTTAATAATCGTAATTACACTTGCTTGTGGTAAGTTTTACTGAAAAACTTGAGAAAACGTTTCAACATGCCAGAGCTTGAACGCACAACTTTTTGTTTGAGAGGCCGACGCCTTGCTACTGGACCACCGAGTCCCCGAAACATTAAGGAGCTAAACGATTCCTTCACATAGCTCCAAGTTTATTTAGAAACATTAAGGAGCTAAACGATTCCTTCACATAGCCCCAAGTTTATTTAGAAACATTAAGGAGCTAAATGATTCCTTCACATAGCCCCAAGTTTATTTAGAAACATTAAGGAGCTAAACGATTCCTTCACATGGCCCCAAGTTTATTTAGAAACATTAAGGAGTTAAACGATTCCTTCACATAGCGCCAAGTTTATTTAGAAACATTGAGGAGCTAAACGATTCCTTCACATAGCCCCAAG
>JAXRKP010000496.1:50000-60000 GCA_037039925.1 Doris montereyensis
AAACGTGGAAATCAAAACAGGTGCCAAACAACTGGAAAAAGGGAAAGGTAGTGCCAATACATAAGAAAGGATCAACTATGGAATGCTCAAATGTTAGCATATGCCAGGATACTGGAAATGAGGCCAAGGAAAAGAGTACAGGATCAGATTGAAGAGCATCAGAGTGGATTTAGACCATGAAGAAGTGTACAAGACCACACATTTACAATTAGACAAATAATAGACAAATTCCTTGAGAGAAACATTGACTTGCACCTGTGTTGTATTGACTTAGAAAAGGCATTTGACACTGTGAGGAGGGATGAACTATGGCATTCTTTAAAAGAACACAATGTAGAGCAAAATTTAATAGAAGCCATTAAAAGTTTTTACAATAAACTAACATGTGCAGTGAGAGTAGCTGGAAACATATCTGCAGAATGTGATGTAGATATAAGAGTAAGACAGGGTTGTATCCTAAGTCCTCTTTTGTTTATCACATTTATGAATTCAGTCGCAAAGGCATCCTCAAAATTGAAGAAAATGAATGTAGGTATGTGGAAGCTTAAACCAGTAAATGTATCAATGCTATCGTTTGCCCATGATTTAGTTCTGTTTGGAAAATCAGAAAGTGACCTTCAGTCGATTATCAACATTATTAAAAATGAACTAAATAAAAGAGGAATGAGAGTAAATGCAAAGAAAACCAAAACAATGCTAGTAACTAGGGAAGCTAAAACACAAAATCTTAAATTGAGAATTTAGAACAAGTTGACATCTACAATTACCTCAGTGGGAAAACTAAGAGAAGAAATCATCCAGAGAATCCAAAATGCAAATGCAATATATAACCATCCCGGAAAGGCATTTGTAGGTAAACAAGAATTGTCAACAAAAACCAAAATGGCAATATACAACACATTTTATTGTCCTACTCTCCTGGACCTTAGACAGTACAGAATACAGTAGAGTACAGGCAGCCGAAATGAAATATCTAAGAAGAGCAGTTATGAAAACTAAAAGAGACAAAATCAGAAACACAACAATAAGAGATCAAAACCAAAATAAAAATAAATCGATTGAGATAGTTTGGGCATGTACACAAAATGAATGACAATAGAATAGCTAAATCAGTGTTCAGTGCTAAAATCAAAGGTAAAAGACCTCGGAGAAAGTGGGAAGAAGATATAAAAGAGGCATTGAAGCAAAGAAATTTAACTTTGTCGGAAGAAAACAGAAAATGCCAGGACAGGGCATCCTGGAGAAAGATCATTTCGGGCATCTTAACCCATATCCCGGAAGACAGAATGGGAAGTGATAAAGAAAGAAAGAAAGAAAGAATACTTTGCTGTGATTACAGCATGATAACATCTATTCACGTGTAGTAAACTGCATTTACTGAACTACTATAAAAATGACTACTTATTATTTACCTCCCTTTTATTCATACCACGGTGGCTTCAGTGTACATATTGCTTAGATTATGATAAACGTTCAATCCTGTCGCATCCTTGCATTAGACCCAATCATTTCATTGTAATCATCAATGAGGTGGACTGGGAAAATTAGCCTTGTAATAAATGATAAATAAACCCTGTTGTCCGTGGAACATTCTTTAGCAAATTAGATGCCAAAACTGGATATTGGAGTGTACAACTAAATGAAGAATCTCAACTACTCACTACCTTTCGTACACCAATAGAACGATACTGTTTCCTGCGTTTATCATTTGGCCTTTGCATAAGTCAAGACATATTTCAGCAACGCATAGATGAAATACTAAAGAAGCTTGAAAAAATGCTAACGACATATGCATCTTCGGTACCACAGAAGAAGAGTATGACAAACGCCTACGGGCACTACTAGATGCAGCAAATGCTTCCGGATTGGTTTTCAATTTTTAAAAATGTACCGTCCGACAGAAATCGATATCCTTCTATGGTAATATTTACAACGCAGAGGGAATCTCTCGCTAACTAGCAAAAAGTAAAGGATATCCACGAAATGCCTGTACCACAAAAACAAGGAAGATCTCCAATGTTTCCTTGGACTTCACACCTACCTGAGATCATTCGAACCAAGCTTAAGCAAACTCCCAGCATCACTACGGGACTTACTGAAGAAAGCTATTCCATTTGAATGGTCTGACGACCTGAAAAGACAATGACCAATTATGCTAGTATAGCGTACTATGATGTCAACAAATCCGTAACATTAGAGATTGACGCATCAATGGAAGGTCTAGGTGCAGCTCTAGTGCAAAACGATCGACCCATAACAAAAGCCGAATCAAACTACAGCAATATTGAAAGGGAAATGTGATCGCTCGTTCACGAAATTGAAAGATTCAACACTTATCTCTGTGGCAGAAGATTTACTATTGCCACAGATCACAAGCCGCTTGAGATAATTTGCAGCAAAGCAATTACAGCTGCGCCACTTAGCTTACAGAGAATGCTGCTTAGTATTCAGGGCTATGATTATACTATGACATACCGTCCTGGCAAGGATATGATCATTTCTGAGACACTATCGCGACTGCCTAACCCCAGAGAAAATTCAAAAATACGCCTAGATTGGAAGGTTGGTGGAATCACAATTGACCTTATTCATTTTACCCGATGAAACAGCAAGAACTACGCGATGAAACGCTCTAATGCCCAATCCTGAATGCACTAAGCGAAGTCATTTACGAAGGATGGCCTGACAACATCTACCTACCGATCTTTGTACATATTGGTCATACAGAGACCAATTTGGGATAGGAGATGGAGTGCTGTTCAAGGGACAACAAGTTGTCACACCGAAGTCAACGAGACAATCAATTTTGGAACAACTACATCATGGAAACCAAGGGGTTGAGAAAACTAAAGTTTTGCCCGTCAGTCAGTATATTGGCCACGGATCAGAAAACGAAAAAAAATGTTTTGCTTGTTAAGAACTACAGGACAACAATCGTAAGGTGCCAATAATCATGAGCGAACTACCATTAGAATCATGGGAAATCCTAAGGACTGACATATTTGAAATTGAGCGGCAATATTTCATTGTAATATCAGACTACTTCTCAAAGTATTCCATTGTAAAAGAGATCAAGAACTCAGTAACTTCAAAAATCACTTACTGAAGTAGTAGAGAAAGCGTGTGCACTCTTTGGTCGCCAGACGAGATACGGTCAGACAACGGTCCACGATTTGCAAGTGAAAAATTCAAAGTATCTTGCAGAGAATGGCATATCCAGCATAAAACATCATCACCTCATTACCCTCAACCAAATGGAGGATTTATCGAACGGCAAATCAATGGATCAAGTCGCTCATAAACAAATGTCTGAATACATCGCAAAACATCCAAAAAGCTCTATAGACGCAAATCTACCATTGCCAGTTGAGATGCTCATGATAAAACAACTGACCACGAGCTTACCATCACGCACAAATGAACACGAGCAAGATGACACCAGAAAACACCTAAAAGAGCGTGTTGAAAGTAATAAAAACCAATATGACTAGAATGCACTTAAGGAGGACTTATCACCGCTGTATCCTGGACAAGCCGTAAGAATTCTTGACAAACCATCAAAACCATGGTGCCCTGGTACAATCCTGCGACAATGTAAGGAACCACGATCGTATGAGATTGAAACAACAGGCGGTACTAACATACGTCGTAATAGAAAACAAGCATCTCAGAGAGAGATGAGCACTCAACCTCTAACACCCAACACCAAAGAGCACGACAGAGAAATGAGTAAGCAACCTCTGACAACTAACAAAGTTACAATCTAAATGCAGGCAGCATCTCCAACTCGAAAGATTCCAAATGTATCACCAGAAAGCGATATAACTAAAGAATCGCCAATATCGCTGGTCGAGCTCCCATAATCACCAAATGAGCAGGATGAGTTGAGCTCACATACAGAGCCTCCATCGCACAGGAGTAACCCACACACAAATGCACCATACACTACAAAATGTGGCTGTGTTATTTATGCGCCTAATAAATATACTTGTAAGGAGAAAGTGAAAAAGGGGCAGTGCAGCGACTACAACAAACACATACGACATTCAATTAACACTCACTGCACTAGAATAAGCTACTAGAGCATAATGTATCTTTATTTGTATAATGCGTTCAATGATATTAACAGCTTACAGTAACTGAACACACTATTCTGATGCACCTCCAATTCAATGTTCAAGTTCACAACAGACACAGAGACATTTTATTTCACAGCAGCTTAACATTTTAGTATCATTTATAACAAGACTCATGTTCCTATTTCGTTGCATTGGTGATTACAATTCAAATGATTAATTGTACCATTTTAATTGGCATTGGCTTTTTCAACTTTCAGACCTGGGAAAAGACCATTAAGAAACGATTCTAGTTTTACTTCACGAGGGAGATGTTGAAATATCATGTTATTATACATTGTTGTGAGTAGTCACGATAACACTTACTCACGTGTAGAGAACTGTATTTACTGAACCTCCATAAAAGTGACTGCTTATTCTTTACTTCCCTTCTATTCATACCATAGTCGCTTCATTGTACATATTGCTTAGATTATAATACACGTTCAATCCAGTCGTATCCTTGTGTTAGACCCAATCATTTCACAAAGGAAGATAGCATTGATTGCCATTCGATAGTGATGCCAACTCAATCAACCTGTTACAGAGGCATAACGGGTAAAACTACTCGCTTATCAAATGTCAGGTTTGATTTGATTTGATTTGATATACCCACATCCGTAACTAAGGTGATCTCGGGCATTTTGGCAGGATTTTTAATTTGTCCGGATTGCCCTGTAAACAGCCAAGGGATCTTTGACCTTGCAAACAGTGTTGTGATCTGCACATGGGACCTCCATTTTATCGTCCGTCTCCGATGGGACTAGGTGTCGACCCACCTACCTGGACCAGGGGAGGTGGGGTAGATTTTGCCTGAAAAAATTCGAGAACATTTTTCAACCGTTGGCGGGGGCTGGAATCCGCTACCTATTGGTTGAGACGCTGACTTGCCTCTGGACAACCGCCCCCTCCCACCCTCCCAACCCCAGATGTCAGGAATGCTCGCTATTCTGTGTTAGGTACACAAGCTGCTATTCTTATGTTAGGCCTTACACAAGCTCGCTATTCTTGTGTTAGGCCTTACACAAGCTCGCTATTCTTATGTTAGGCCTTACACAAGCTCGCTATTCTTGTGTTAGGCCTTACACAAGCTCGCTATTCTTATGTTAGGCCTTACACAAGCTCGCTATTCTTGTGTTAAGCCTTACTTATGTTAGGCCTACACGCTATTCTTGTGTTAGGCCTTACACAAGCTCGCTATTCTTGTGTTAGGCCTTACACAAGCTCACTATTCTTATGTTAGGCCTTACACAAGCTCGCTATTCTTATGTTAGGCCTCACACAAGCTCACTATTCTTATGTCAGGCCTTACACAAGCTCGCTATTCTTATGTTAGCCTTACACAAGCTCGCTATTCTTGTGTCAGGCCTTACACAAGCTCGCTATTCTTATGTTAGGCCTTACACAAGCTCGCTATTCTTGTGTTAGGCCTTACACAAGCTCGCTATTCTTATGTTAGGCCTTACACAAGCTCGCTATTCTTATGTTAGGCCTTACACAAGCTCGCTATTTTTATGTTAGGCCTTACACAAGCTCGCTATTCTGATGTTAGGCCTTACACAAGCTCGCTATTCTTGTGTTAGGCCTTACACAAGCTCGCTATTCTTATGTTAGGCCTTACACAAGCTCGCTATTCTTATGTTAGGCCTTTATTCTTATGTTAGGCCTTACACAAGCTCGCTATTCTTATGTTAGGCCTTACACAAGCTCGCTATTCTTATGTTAGGCCTTACACAAGCTCGCTATTCTTTTGTTAGGCCTTACACAAGCTCGCTATTCAGATACGTAGCCCTTCACTTCTCATTGCACCTTAGCCTAGTGCACGTTTTCTTTGCGACATGCATGATAATATTATAATGGTATCATTGTTCACGACGTTTAACTGCAACAGAAGACGTGATGTCCCAGCTAGCAGTCAAATGTTAGCAAAGAAAATTATATGGCAATTAGAGTAGAAGGAGTCGGAGCAATGTCTGTGAAAGGAATGTGTGATGCTATTATAGTTTTAATGAATAATTAATTAAGAGGTTAATAGAACACATCCGAAATATATATTCATTTGTCCCATATTTTGCTGCACTAAGGAGATCAAAATATCTCACTTTTAAAAATGAGGTCACGCCATTTTGTTTCCTTTTCACCAAAAAAAAGAAAGCTAACCACGAGAAATGACAAACGTGGAGGCCATCACGCTATTGTTATAAAAAAAAATGTGAACAACGTTCCATTAGTCGATGAAAAGAGATAGAGAGATTATTTAAGCAAGGGGACAGCAGCGAAAATTCGAGAGGTAGGAAATCATACACATATAAATACAGAGTTAAGTCCCATTGATATCGTGATGGGCTTTGGAGGATTTTGTGACGGTAACGTCATTTTTGTTATCTGCCTAATAAGTATGAAAACAATATGTATTTATTGGGACCAAACTTGTTCACCCTATACACACAGGCCGTCGTTAAAGAAATTGAAAAATTAAAAATTACACATTCTTTTTTTATGCTGATGATACCCAGATTTATGGCTCAGTATTCCCAGAAAATGTTAACTCTTTGGTGTCATCCTTTCAAGATTGTGTCTTCCATAAATTATTAGATGAAAATGCCTATTTTATATACATTGTTGCCTACTCTAGCGTTTAAATCTCCTAAAACCATTAGTTCCTATTTGGGTTTGAGATTATCTGAAGCAATTTGTTAATCGGTTTCGAAGGTATCTTTTTCTTCTTTGGTGGTATCTTCGTTTGGTCCATAAGCTATTAATAATTTAATTTCTCTTCCTTTTGGTTTAATATTTACCTTTAATAGCCGTGGGCTTATAAATTTCCAATTTTCTATTAACTTCTCTTGCCTTTTATTATCAGGAGGCCTACTCCTGTTCTAACTTTATCTTTGACATCTATTCCTAAAAAGATTAAAATATGATTCCGTCCTACATTTTCTATTTCTTGTCCTTTTTTCTTTGTTTCTGTAATGGCCAAAATGTCTACTTTGAATTTTTCCATTTCTTCAGCTAATTCTAACTAACTCTGTTCCGGGTATATCATCATATGTACTTCTTTGAATCAGCAGGGGATTAGCCCACTGTACCCTAGGTAGATGGTGGGGTTGCCACCTTGAGTCCCCCTACCGTGCCTTATTATTTTCTATCAGGGTTATTTCCCTTCGCCTGTGGTTGCTCAAAACCAGCCCGCAGGGCAGCATATCGTTGTTTTCTGTCAGGGTTAACTCCCTTAGCCTTTGGTCAGACAAGACCAGCCTGCAAGGCAGTAGGAGACTTGTGGAGGGCGGGACCACCTAATCCCCGTACATATGTTTACCTGTCCACTGCCCGGCATAGCGGAGCGAATTACGTAAAAAAAATTATAAACGACAAAGAAAGTAAAATAGACATGTCGTGACGTTTCGGTCATTACCTTTCGTTAGACAATAAACAAGTTTTCTTTTCTTCCTTTTTGTTTTCTCTTCCATTCCACTTCATGCCCGTTTTCCCCTTTCCCTTCTACTTTTACTCTGTATAATCATCACTGTCTTCCTTTCCTTGATTTTCTCTCCTCTCCCTCTCATCTCATCACCTTTTCTGTTTTTCCTTCTGATATCACTTTTTGAAATGCCTATACAAATGTGTAGGTCTAACTTGTTTGTTGTCTGCCTAAGTGTTATACCCAAAAGATCACAATCATGTCGGTTTGTCTTCTTTTGTGGAGTTTTTACTTATTGTCGTACATAGCTTTAGGCTCGGTCCACACCTGGGCAGTTTTCGGTGAACATGGCGAACATTCAATCGATGCGTTCCTGCGTAGTCGACTGCTGTTGAAGAAACTATCTGTGCACGGGACAAGTTCGACCCGTGCGCTCTGAGCGGCGAACAAGAAAAACAACCCAAAGCATGTTGTGCGTCGTGTTTTGTTTATGCACCCTATTCGCCCGAAAATTGCTCACCTGTTTTTACCGAGCATAATATTAGAGAGGAGTCGCAGATGACAACAACTGTTATGCCTCGAAAGCGTGGCAAGAGAAACACTGGCCTACTTACCACCGACATTTTCGTTGTGGCAGTATTGCGTTCGTTCGTTGCTTTGAAGAACAGAAATGGCTGAGTCAAAGCGTCTTCCTAAAACGTTTGAGTCTCGTATCCTCATTTGCATATCGTTCAAGACGTGAACTTCGTCGCCTGCTTAATTCCTCTCTATTCTTACAAAGAGATAAAACGAAATCCTGAACGGTCGGGGCAAGAGTGCGATGTTCTCATACCGTGTAGAACTAGTAACGGGATTGATCTTGCAGAAACCTAACATAGTAAATCAGAGATATATCAAAACATTTTCGATGGCTAGCATTAAAACGCCTTAATTTGAATGAATGTTATAATGAAGATATACTGCGAAATGCTTTATCTTTAATTAATTTCGACGGCTTTTGCGTAGCTTGATTTTATTTTTGTTATGCATTGGTTGAACTAAGATGATCTGCATACTTGATTTTTTTAAAATCAGCAGCAGAAATAATCAAGCAGGAATACCATTGATAAATTATATAACATAATATGAATATGTGAATTATACACGACATACAGTTTTGTTATATATATATATATATATATATATATATATATATATATATATAGATATATATAGATATATATATATATATATATATATATATATATATATATATATATATATATATATATATATATATATATATATATATATATATATATATAGATATATATATATATATATATATATATATATATATATATAGATATATATAGATATATATAGATATATATATATATATATATATATATATATATATATATATATATATATATATAGATATAGATATATAGATAGATATATATATATATATATATATATATATTGTCTTCTGAGGTTACGACTGGATTATTCAAGTAAGCCCTACCCTTTTCCATTCTTATACATGTCCTTATTCACAGCTTTCAGAGACCTTGCCCAGGTCAGTGTCTTTAAATTTCAGTCTTCTCTATTTGGAATAACATTACCTAGATTCCTCTAGGATATCCATTGACAATAGGAAAAACATCATATGACCAAAAAAAGACAACAGTGACAAAAAGAAGTAGATGAAGACACTGCATAAATTAGGAAGAACTGCCATGAGGTAGAAAGATCAAAGAAGGTCAGAAAATATGGCAACTAGAAAGACATTATGTAGCCAAAAGATCGGTTCACATGTTCCGTTCGACCAGTGTGAAGGGCGTATTCACATGACATGCTTACTTCCTGTCATGAAATTGTAACAGTTTAACTGGTGTCTTCACATGACATGCTTACTTCTTGTCATGAAATTATAACAGTTTAACTGATGTTTTCACATGACATGCTTACTTCTTGTCATGAAATTGTAACAGCTTAACTTATCTTTAAACATCGTTATGCAAGATTTACGCAATCATAGTTCTAGACTTTAGGTGAAAATAAGCCCAAATGAATTATGAATACAGCCATTCATTACAAAGTACTTTTACTTTTGATAATGGTAATAAAAGAAAAAGTATGAGTCTACTAAATTGACACGAAATAAAAGGTTCTATTCACATGTCATTGACATATCACTGACGTTCATATGTACAAGAGTAATTTGTCCAAGCGCTTGAGCGCATATTTGTACATGCATCTTTATCGCACGGAGACATGAAATAAGTGTTGCTACCTTGAACGAGTTTTGCTTAGGTCTCCAATTAAATGTCACGGAGTACATTAAACAAACAGTGAATCGTCTTCCCCCACGAGAGCTGTACTTATCATTCCAAGTATCAAAGCGATTCTGATAAATCAAATAGAAAGCTTCATGAATGATGTCAACACTAGGTTGAATTGAACCATAACTATATTTCCA
>JAXRKP010000496.1:65000-117500 GCA_037039925.1 Doris montereyensis
CGATTCAACTGCATTAATTGGTGCCTCCTCTTTTTGTGGTGGAAAGACAGCCATTATTTTTAGGAATTGAATTGAAGAATCTGTAATAAATGCTGTGCACATGACATAAATCATAACGGTTGTACTACACATTATATAATATCTGCTTCATCACCGTGTCAGACACAATCTTCCCGCCACTGCTCCCGTTGCGGTGGGAGAATTGATTCAAAATTATCTTATAATTGAAAAAAACTAAATTCGGCTCGAATCTTGCCTAGAATTTGAGTCGCTAATTTCACATTTGAAATCAGATTTTTGATCCGATCAACCATTAAAAAGATATTGGACCAGGTATATCTCCCGCTAGACTCAGTGACGTCACCGACATCCGGTGAGACAGTGAGCGATCGCTCGTCGCGTCCGTCCAGCAAGATGAAATGCAGCACGTTCCACTTCACTTTGACGGACCATGAACAGTTGCTGCAAGTCGGGTGCAATATAATATAGACCGTCCTTCAACACTCTATTTCATTTGTAATTTTGGCCTGCCTTACTTCTTTCCTTCATTTGTCTCCTTCAAACCGAACTTAGTATATTTTCGGCCTTAGGTTGTCACGCTGTAATTGGCTAGGTGACTTCCGTCGAAAGCTGGCAGGGGTCGAATGATGAATCGTTGACACACACGTGTCATTCATGGCATCAAAACGAAGGACGAGGATGGTGCGTTGTTGACTTCCAGCTATTTTGTAAGAGGCGAGTTGAGATTCTTCTAAAGTCGTGTTGATGATACATTCCAGCACCGTCGGTAATCCGGTAACTGGCATTGCGATGTCGTATCTCCACACAAAAACTGGAAATTAAGTGAAAAAAGGCAAGAGCTCGTCACACCCCGTCTGTCCTTCTCGGTAACCAAACCGGAAGTCAGTAGTGATGTAAGTTAGTAGTAGTAGTAGTAGTAGTAGTAGTAGTAGTAGTAGTAGTAGTAGTAGTAGTAGTAGTAGTAGTAGTAGTAGTAGTAGTAGTAGTAGTCGCAATAGTAGTAGTAGTAGTAGTAGTAGTAGTAGTAGTAGTAGTAGTAGTAGTAGTAGTAGTAGTAGTAGTAGTAGTAGTAGTAGTAGTAGTAGTAGTAGTAGTAGTAGTAGTAGTAGTAGTAGAAGAGCGATAGAGAGAGGGTGGAGAGAGAGAGGGGGAGGAGAGAAAGAAAGCGACTGCCACAGACAGACGAACGGACGGACAGACAGACAGACCGGGGGGGGCGGGAGGCGATATAAGGATGTAAGAACAAAGAGATGGAAAGAGAGAAAGAGAGGTATGTGTCTGTGTATGTCTCTGTGTGTGCACATGCGCGGAAATAATTCTAACCTTAATTTTATTTCTCCTTCCTTCAGATTTTCTGATGGTTCTATGTGCTTCTCTCTTATCTCCATTAACATGCCATTTCTGTCCTGATGTGATGGGGAAGGAAACTAACACGAAGAAGGGACGGCGGATTAAGATTGAAATAATATAATCTCGACCCCATTAGGCGTCGATATCGGTTAACCTTTCAGTGAAATCAATCGATGGTCGGTTCTTGACCTCTACGCCAAAGCTGTGGGGAGGGCTGAACTCCTAAAATTTTTGAACAGGCGACCAAGCTGGTCAGGTCATTCGAGTCTGTGACATATGGGTGGTGCTTAAACCACGATAATAACTGTGAATCTATTGAATACTTATCACACCGTCAGCTGAACAGCGCATGCAACGGTTGATGGGTCTATAAACTTTGCAAAAGGTCAAAATACAGTGCGAAAATGCAAAAGTTTACCTGTACTGATACCTTAAATGATGGAAATGTTTCTTTGTCTCTAGTTAGATTTAATCGAACACTGAGTCAAATGGGAAGTATCTGATAAAAAAAAAGTTTTATGCACGCGATGAACTACAATTACAACTATTACTACTACTACTACTACTACTACGACTACTACTACTACTACTACTACTACTACTACTACTACTACTACTACTACTACTACTACTACTACTACTACTACTACTACTACTATTACTATTACTACAACTAGATAACTATTACTACTACAACTAGACTACAACTAGATAATGTAATGACACAAGATGATATGAATGCCCCATAGGAACAAAGACGAGACAAACACAAGGAATAGACAGAAAAAATCCCTTATAGGGAGCGTAGTTAGCTCGGTTGGTAGCACACTTTCTTTTCATGGCGAGGCGATGGGTGCCGACGCAGAGGTCGCGGGTTCGATCCCCATGGTGGCCAGAATTGTTTTCTGTCTATTCCTTGTGTTTGTCTCGCCTTTGTTCCTATGGGGCTTCATATTATCTTGTGTCATTACATTATCTTCCGACATGCCCCTTGCCTCACTGCTTGTCTTTACTACTACTACTGATAATAATAATAATAATAATAATAAGAAGAAGAAGAAGAAGAAGAAGAAGAAGAAGAAGAAGAAGAAGAAGAAGAAGAAGAAGAAGAAGAAGAAGAAGAAGAAGAAGAAGAAGAAGAAGAAGAAGAAGAAGAAGAAGAAGAAGAAGAAGAAGAAGAAGAAGAAGAAGAAGAAGAAGAAGAAGAAGAAGAAGAAGAAGAAGAAGAAGAAGAAGAAGAAGAAGAAGAAGAGAAGATATAAGAAAGGAAATAATAATAATAATAATAATAATAATAAATAATCTTTCTTTCTTTCTTTCTTTATCAGTTCTCATTCTACCTTTTGGTGTATGGGTGCAGATGACCGATGTGATCTTCCTCCAGGATGCCCTGTCCTGGCATTTTCTGTTTCCTTCCAAAAATGTTAAATTTCTATGTTTCAATGCCTCTTTTATATCTTCTTCCCACTTTCTCCGAGGTCTGCCTTTTGGTTTTTTACCTTGGGATTTAGCACTGTATACTGAATTAGCTATTCTATTGTCATTCATTCTGTTTACATGCCCAAACCATCTCTATTGATTTGTTTCTATCTTAATTTTTATGCCATCTGCTTAGGTTCGATCTCTTATTGTTGTGTTTCGAATTTTGTCTCTTTTAGTTGCCCCTACTACTCTTCTTAGATATTTCATTTCGGCTGCCTGCACTCTACTGTATTCTCTACTGTCTAAAGTCCAAGTTTCGCTGCCATAGAGGAGAGAAAGACAATAAACTGTATTGTATACTGCCATTTTGGTTTTTGTTGACAATTCTTGTTTACCTACAAATGCCTTTCCTAGATGGTTATGTATTGTACTTGCATTTTTGATTCTCTGGCTGATTTCTTCTCTTAGTTTTCCCTCTGAGTTAATCATTACTCCTAGGTAATTGTAGCTTTGAACTTGTTCTAAATACTCCCTGCCCAATTTATGATTTTGTGTTTTAGCTTCCCTAGTTACTAGCATTGTTTTGGTTTTCTTTGCATTTACTCTCATTCCTCTTTTATTTAGTTCATTGTTCATAATGTTCATATTCGACTGAAGGTCACTTTCTGATTTTCCAAACAGAACTAAATCATCGGCAAATGAAAGCGTTGATACTTTTACTGGTTTACGCTTTCACATACCTACATTCATTTTCTTCATTTTTGAGGATACCTTTGCGACTGAATCCATAAATGTGATAAACAAAAGAAGACTTAGGATACAACCCTGTCTTACTCCTATATCTACATCAAATTCTGCAGATATGTTTCCAGCTACTCTCACTGCACATGTTGGTTTATTGTAAAAACTTTTATGGCTTATATTAAATTTTGCTCTACATTGTGTTCTTTTAAGAAATGCCATAGTTCGTCCCTCCTCACAGTGTCAAATGCCTTTTCTAAGTCAATAAAACACAGGTGCAAGTCAATGTTTCTCTCAAGGAATGTTTCTATTATTTGTCTAATTGTAAATATGTGATCATGTACACTTCTTCCTGGTCTAAATCCACACTGATGCCCTTCAATCTGATCCTCTACTTTTTTTCCTTAGTCTCATTTCCAGTATCCTGGCATATACTTTTCCTGGAACGCTAAGTAGTGATAGCCCTCTATAGTTTGAGCATTCCATAGTTGATCCTTTCTTATGTATTGGTATTTCCTAAAAGATGTAGTTTTAGTAGTTTTTTTATAGATTTCAAGACTGGCTGCAAGTTACACAGGTGGAGGTAAAGCATTCTATATTTGTGGTCCAATTTTGCCAAAACTTCTATCTCCGAAACGTTTCAAGTGAGTGTTTGCAATTGTCAATTATTTAGAATTTTGAGATCTTAGCGCACGGGGCGGTTCATATGGGAAGAGCAAATCTTGAATGTAGATAGGAGCAGCAGACTGCAGTGATTTGTAACAAAAACGACAAATCTTGTAATCGATTCTTGTCCTTACTAGAAGCTAGTGAAGGACTTTCAACAAATCTCTGACACTGCTATCGAATCTGGTCTTCCCAAGAACCAACTTTGCCATACAATTTTGTATCCTTTGGAGCTTTTTTATCCTCACATCTGTGAGACACGCAAAAAAAAGAGTTGCAATCGTCCATTCGGTACAGAACTAAGGACACAACAAGCATATTGATAGATTCTTGTGAGAGCAGAGATTTCATGTGTGAAATCTTGCGCAGTTCCATGTACAATATCTTTTAGTGTGCTCAATTTCGTGGTCCATTGAAAGTGTGCTGTCAGGAAAAACTCCCAGATTTTTGGCCGAATTTGAAAAGGATACGCTTATGTTAGCAATCTCAATGGATTTGAGGTCTATCTTTTTTAATTTTGGGTTCGTGGAACATAAAAGAACCTCACTTTTTTCTTCGTTTAATTTTGTTTTTGTTTTGTCATCCATGATTTGATAGATAGACCGTACCTTTTAATGTTCACTTTGTGTGAGTCAAGATGTTCTAGAGATGCATCTTTGTAATGCTGGATATCATCTGCATACATTTGATAATGGGTGTAATGTTTTCTAATGACCTGACTCAAAGGCAGAGTGTACAAAGTATATAAAATTGGGCTGAGAACAGAACCTTGGATTCAGAAATATTTCTGTGGGCGGAGACAGATTGGATTCTACCTATAAGATAGGATTTAAACCAATCCAGGACAGTACCTGTAATGCCAAATTTGACCGGCAGCCGCCGATCTAACAAAAGAGCATAATTGACTGTGTCAAAGGCAACAGATAAGTCCAAGAGTGTGAGAACAGCAATATTCCCCTTATCACATGAAACAAATATATCATTGACAATTTTCAACAACACACTTTCATTGCTATGTTTAGCCCGATATGCTGATTAAAGTGTCTCGATGAGGTTGTTCAGATGTAAACGCTCTTTCAGTTGCGTGAGTACTACTTTTTCTAAAATTTTAGAAATGAAAGGAAGATTAGACACAGGCCGGTAATTTTTCAATTCTTCTGGATCAAGTTTACGTTTTTGAGTTACAATAACTGTCAGGAACAACGCATGTCTTAAGAGAATAATTAATTATGTCTGTAATGAACGGAGCTATGTGGTCGAGACATTTCAACAGAAGATTTGTGGAAGAAGAAGAAGAAGAAGAAGAAGAAGAAGAAGAAGAAGAAGAAGAAGAAGAAGAAGAAGAAGAAGAAGGAGAAGAAGAAGAAGAAGAAGAAGAAGAAGAAGAAGAAGAAGAAGAAGAAGAAGAAGAAGAAGAAGAAGAAGAAGAAGAAGAAGAAGAAGAAGAAGAAGAAGAAGAAGAAGAAGAAGAAGAAGAAGAAGAAGAAGAAGAAGAAGAAGAAGAAGAAGAAGAAGAAGGAGGAGGAGGAGGAGGAGGAGAAAAATAAGGAGAAGAAGAAGGAGGAGGAGGAAGAGAAAGAGAAGAAAAAGAAGAAGAAGAAGAAGAAGAAGAAGAAGAAGAAGAAGAAGAAGAAGAAGAAGAAGAAGAAGAAGAAGAAGAAGAAGAAGAAGAAGAAGAAGAAGAAGAAGAAGAAGAAGAAGAAGAAGAAGAAGAAGAAGAAGAAGAAGAAGAAGAAGAAGAAGAAGAAGAAGAAGAAGGGGAGGAGGAGGAGGAGGAGGAGGAGGAGGAAAATAAGGAGAAGAAGAAGGAGGAGGAGGAGAAGGAGAAGAAAAAGAAGAAGAAGAAGAAGAAGAAGAAGAAGAAGAAGAAGAAGAAGAAGAAGAAGAAGAAGAAGAAGAAGAAGAAGAAGAAGAAGAAGAAGAAGAAGAAGAAGAAGAAGAAGAAGAAGAAGAAGAAGAAGAAGAAGAAGAAGGAAAAGAAAGAAGAAGAAGAAAAGAAAAAGAAGAAGAAGAAGGAGAAGAAAGGAAAAGAAAAAGAAGAAGAAGAAGAAGAAGAAGAAGAAGAAGAAGAAGAAGAAGAAGAAGAAGAAGAAGAAGAAGAAGAAGAAGAAGAAGAAGAAGAAGAAGAAGAAGAAGAAGAAGAAGAAGAAGAAGAAGAAGAAGAAGAAGAAGAAGAAGAAGAAGAAGAAGAAGAAGAAGAAGAAGAAGAAGAAGAAGAGAAGAAGAAGAAGAAGAAGAAGAAGAAGAAGAAGAAGAAGAAGAAGAAGAAGAAGAAGAAGAAGAAGAAGAAGAAGAAGAAGAAGAAGAAGAAGAAGAAGAAGAGGAAGAAGAAGAAGAAGAAGAAGAAGAAGAAGAAGAAGAAGAAGAAGAAACAGCTGCCGCCAGTGTGTTTGTTGTGACATAATTAATGCATACATTTTCTGGCCAGCGCGACTTATATTTTTGAAGGGTGATAGTAGTAAAGTAATGAGCCATAGGTGTAGGCTAAGTTATATCAGATTCTTACTTCAATTAATCAATACAATCACGTCAACAAAAGTGACGCAGGAGTGCTCATTCTATTATGCATGACATCATCATTCATTGTAGCCTCCGCAAGTGAAGAGTTCTAAATTTAGGTATCGATATTCCTATTACACACAATACTTGAGCGTAAAAATCATGGAAAAAAATAATATAGATGACACATTTATGATTGCAATTTTATTTCTGCATCCGCCCGTGCTCACACGTAAGTAGCAGTGATCTTGAACTTCCAACTTGTCCAACTGAGGGCTTTCACTTTCAATTTCAATTAATCAGCCAATGCATCATCAAATAACACAAATGGAGAATCAGTAACGTGAGGACAATAATATGAAGGAGCCACAGTGGAGTGAAGTCAAATGCGAAATATGACAATAAGTGACAACTCCACTAATAAAGACAAAACACACGTGACGTTTCAGGTATAACGTGAGAGCAAATCTTCCGATGTTACAACGAAGTTTCAGCTAAGACTAGATTTAAAGCTTAACATCCACATCAACGACTTTATGGAATTTCAAAACAATGAATAAATTTGCTCGCAAGGCACCAGATTCAAATATATTAGTGTAAACTTTAAGATGCTACAACTTTGCATGTGTATTTTATATTTGAAATAAACACCCTAAAGTTAATGTTTCCTTTGAAGCTTTGTCATCTAGATATAATGTCAATATGTCGGGTTTCTTATATTTATTATTTATTTCTCACTTTTTTGTTTGTGAAAAAAAAAGAGGGGTGCGTGTATATTTTCTCTTGTAATCTCATACATCAAAAGAATTATTGAATATGTATTCCAACTGTCAGGTTTCACGGCGAAAATTCAAATAAGTCACTGTCACAGTAATAATAATAATAATAATAATAATAATAATAATAATAATAATAATAATAATAATAATAATAATAATAATAATAATAATAATAATAATAATAATAATAATAATAATAATAATAATAATAATAATAATAATAATAATAATAATAATAATAATAATAATAATAATAATAATAATAATAATAATAATAATAATAATAATAATAATAATAATAATAATAATAACGCATTTATATAGCGCCAATATCCATTTGAAATGCTCAGTGGCGCTTAACATGATTCATAATAAAGATAATAAAACATTTTACACATCCAAGTTTATTCATCAACAATTAACAGTACAATATCAAAAATCGTGAATATAAAATTAACATCGACAAATAAAAAGTACATGTACAAAAACTAAACAGCATGTTTATATTAATATCAAAAAGATCTTCAACTCATACTAAGAAAGGTATCTTAAAGAGCTCAGTTTTCAATTTTGGTATTGAAATATTTTTCATTTCTTGTGTCCTCAGGCAAGGGGTTCCACACTTCGGGTGCAGCAAATTCAAAAGCTCTGCCAGAGAAATTTGATTTGGGTATATTCTTGACTAAGTCAGTTTGAGATGATGCTCTAAGTTGCCGTGAAAGGCTGACGGATTTTAATGAAATCTTTCAAATAGCTTGGTCCCATATTATTTAGACTTTTAAATGTTAGACAGGCAATTTTGAATTTTATTCTAGACTCTATTGGAAGCCAATGAAGGGATTTCAAAATTGGGGTTGCATTATTTTTAGATTTGGTTTTGGTGATGAATCTGGCTGAGACATTTTGAATTTTTTGCAATCTTTGGAGTGAAGACTTAGGAAAACCATACAAAATAGAATTGCAATAGTCCAATTTGCTTGTTATTATTGAGTGAACGAGCAATTTAGTTGCATTAGTGTACAAAGTCTATTATACGGCCTATGTTATTAATTTGAAAGAAGAGACACTGACATAATTTTGCTATGTTATCTTTCATAGTTAAATGTTGGTCAAAAAAGACGCTAAGATTTCTAACATTTGAACAGTTTTTGATGGTACAACCGTTTACAATAATTTCATTTGACATTGGACTTTTTCTTCTTAAAAACAATAAGTTCAGTTTTGTCGTCGTTCAGCTTAAGTTATGTTGAATGTAATCCATGTCTTGATTGGCTTAACATAATGTTCAATTTGATGGATTTGATGCCGATTCAGACGCGACTGGCATGTATAATTGTGGTTCATAGGCGTAAAGATGATATACCAATCCATATTGCGTGATAATATTACTTAGTGGCGCCGTGTACAGCGTGAACAAGAAGGGTCTCGGCACTGATCCTTGTGGTACACCATATTTCAGTACAACTGGTGTCGAGAGCACGCCATTTATTGAACTCTCTGGGTTCGGTTAGAGAGGTATGTGACAAACCAACGCAGCGCATTCCATGTGAATGTGATGCCAAAGGAATTTTCCAGTCGTTGAAGAAGCACATTATGGTCGACTGTGTCGAGGGCCGCACTCAGATCAAGAAGCAGCAGTAACAGTTGTCGTTTGTGGAAAGTAGGTCAATTATGTCGTTTTGAACTTTCAGGAGTGCTGTCTCCGTGCTGTGCCCTGTCTTATATGTTGATTGTAGCTGCATTTGTGATGATGTGTCAATCAACAAGAGATGTTCTTTCAGTCTTTTACCCATAACCTTTTCAACAACTTTAGAAATGAAGTTCAGGTTGGAGACTGGGTGAAAGTTTTAAAGAATATCCGGATCAAGATTTTGTATCTTGAGCAGTGGTGTAACATGGGCTTCCTTAAATGATGCGGGGAAGTCAAAATTTGATGTTGAGCAATTTTCTATAGATGTGAATGGTTTGATTGCTTCACTTAGGCAAGATTTTATTAGTGAAGTTGGATTATCATCTAGATAGCACGATTTGTTTGACAGTAAGACAACTGAAACTGATGGCAGTCACATGTCCTCACTTTGCTCTTCAGTTTTACACAGTTTTATTTTACAAATCCACACATAAAAGTCGTGTGACATGGCTTGTGTGAAAGTGAAAGTAAATGTCTGCCTCAAAGTAAATGTGGATGGGACGGTGGTTTTTAACCAGGACACAAGTTGAAGGTTCCTAGGGGTGCACCCTGGGTGACATGCTTCCTCACCCGTCAGACCAAGATAATGTTTGTGGGAGCCCAGCCCAACAATAGCTTGGCTATCCAACAAGACCTTCAATAACCAACAGTGAACCTGCTCTCGAGATGGAGCTAAGCGAGCTTTGGCATTGAAAGGGTGGCCTCTTTTTCACCCAATGTAATAAGTGGAGTTCACCCGATCGCCGAAGAATTTTGCCGCATGACCCACAACTGACCCCAAAGCCAGCTGATGACGTTACTGTTTCAAGGGCTCCCTCGGGGCTCAAACGACTCATGCCCCATTACAAAAAAGATTACATGGATGCAGAGATTACATATATATTGTCACTTTTTTCCCGTATTCATAAATAGAAACTGAGCGTGTGTTGTTTTGAGTTCTGAGAGGATCCTGGAAAATGATGACCACTAATACCAGGTCTGCAACTGACGTCCACACGTCCACGTTTATCTCTTGACAGTTTTTGGGCTTTAAACAGCATTCCTACATATGGCACTTGCGGACTCGTTGAATGTCAAGGCTCCGTCTTCAGATACTGTCTGGATTTAGTACCCCGATTGCATATGATCTGGTAAGCTGATCTAAAATCAAAGTTAAACAGATACGAGATAAGGTTCACAAGATTTTCTTTTAGGTTATTTTGGTTGCCGGTATAGCACTCCTGATTCATACCCTGCGACAGTGGACATTTGAATATCTTTGCCACCTCCGCCCTCCCCCCTTCTCCACCTCGCTACCCATAAAATATTATGTCTTAATATATTGCCCTACAAGTTGAGACACATTTCTAGACATACAAAATGTAGCCTATTCGCTTTGACCAAAAGACGTAACGGGTATTTAACAATACATGTAATAGAATCAAAGCCAAGCCATTTGAGACCTTTTGATTCAAGTGAGAAGATTTAATGAAGCCTAACAAATAACACCCTAGGGAAGTCAATACTGTGTAATTCGGTTAAAACTGTAAGGTCAAATAATATAGGCCAAGGATAATTCATATTCCTAACGATGTTATCCCATAATTTATTTTATCCATACCGTAGTATCGCAGGAAGAAATATTCTACTGAGAAACGATACTACCGCTTACCGGTTTGTCACTAAACACGATTACGCCTTTGAGAGGACGACTGAGAGGAGGCAAGCCTGGGGCTCTCATGATAAGTCTAGATTAGATAGATCTAGATCATAGTTTAGGCCATTGTTCGGGTTTTCAAAAGGTACGACGTGATTCAAATAGGCAAGGTGTCTGAGTTGCCCGTAATCTTAACTTGTTTAAGGTATTTCAAGATTTAATTAAATTGAGATAGATCTAGATTCTCTAGATCTAGATCTAGATCTAGAATCTATGGCTTTCGTAATGTATGATGAAATGAATCAATCTGTTTTCAGGGGTCAATATGGACAGTTATTAGCAACAACCCAAATCAACAACAAAATCGTGATAACCGTTGTAATAACAATTAACATTTTCATAAGTTATTTATTAGTTTTTTTAAATTTCGTTATCTTCTCAAGGAGCTCGAATCTAGGTTCCGGATTTTCTTTCTTTCTTGGTGGACTTTACCGTTATCCCTCCATGGCTACGTGCGCTTCTCTGATCAGCTCATGGTGGCATAGCCTGAACTTGACCTCATTCTCTAATTCATTCCTAATGAATGGGTCTGTCTGGCAAGTGGCAACATAACTTAGTTTGTGACACTGGACACAATGGGGACCTAGCCTATGGTATCATTATCAGTGCAAGCTGGACCTACTGTGAGCCTAGGTTCTGTTCCTTTTACTTTTATGTATCCATTTTGTTTATTTTGCTACTGAAACTAAATAGATCTAGATCTGATCTAGATAGATCTAGAGCTAACTCTCTGGGCCTATATATAGGCCTAACTAGAGTTTTTTAATAGATCTAATCTAGATCTATATATATGTCAAATGATTATTATTTATTAGCCTAATGATTAGATAATAGGTCACCTTTGGTGGGATTTTTTGGGTTTTACTACTTTACTGTTATTTTGACTTTTAGAATCTACACTTAATCCTTAACTTGCTAGCCTCTTTGGCGCCCTATGTAATTCCCATTGCTAAGGATTTTTTCAAAAATGGTAAAAATTAGGTAGGCCTACATTCCATTCAAAAAATCATAACTCAGTAACCGCTTGAAATATCATGAAAGTTTGCTAGATCTAGCTCTATCATCGTCTGATTCAACGCTCTGTTGAACTGTTAGAATCATCACTTTCAGCTAAATATTCATCCCCTGAGTGATCATGTGTATGCACTTCAATCTTATCATCAGAATCCATTCTCAATCACAATGAAGTACGGTCGCGACCAATTGAAAATTTGTTTTCAAGATTGCTAGATCTAGCTCTATCATCGTCTGACTCAAGTACTCTCTGTTGAACTGTTAGAATCATCACTTTCAGCTAAATATTCATCCCCTGAGTTGTCATCATGTCTATGTACTTCAATCTCATCAGAATCCATTCTCAATCACAATAAAGTGCGGTCGCGACCGAAAATTTGAAGAAAAAAAAAAAATTCCGTGGTAGTTTGAGAAGAAAAAATTCACAGATCGAGGTCAGCCAGTACAGAATCAAGGGACGCTACTCCCGAATAACTATAGTCACATAGTTTTTGCTTTCGCTCCTTACAGCTCGATACATCGTGAATTTGACTTAAGTCAGACTTAGCAATGGCAATGCATACCAAGTTTCGACTTAAGTCGAAAATAGCAAGTTAAGAGTTAAAATAGCAGCCCCAGTAACTCATAGTGGGTGGCTCATATGGATCTGATGAGCTCTAGTTTCAGCTTTCGATCTATCTAGATCCCTCAATTTGTGCTTCATGTTAATAATAATTATTATTTTTCTAATTTCTAAAACAAATTGTCTAACATCAATCTTTCAATTCGTATCATATAGATCTAGATCTAGCGATATAAGTTTATAATAAACACCATCAACACAGCTATACTATAACATTAGTTCAGCTGGTCAGTTCTGTTTAATATGTCTGTTAACAGTTCTCTTTTCAATAAAAAATTATCTTTATGTCAATAAAAACTCATTTCAATCAAAATGAATGCTTTTTGTTCCATACAATAAGTAACAATCTGTTGTGATCATGTTTCGAAATAGTGGGTGGTTGTTTTGATCTTAAATGTAACTAAACTGATGTTACAGTGGCCGTGTTGATGTTATAAAAAGAGAAAGTAGAGCTCGCTGTGTTACTGGAAAAGGACAAGTAGTGAGACAAGGGCATATATCGGAAGTTGTTAATGTAATGACACAATACAATATGAAAGCCCCATAGGAACAAAGACGAGACAAACACAAGGAATAGACAGAAAAAAATCCTGGCCACCATGGGGATTGAACCCGCGACCTCTGCATCGGCCGGCACCCATCACCTCACCATGAAAAGAAAGCGTGCTTCCAACCGAGCTTTATTCCTATGGGGCTTCAATCATATTATTCTTGTGTCATTACATTGTGTTGTAAACCGGAAGTGACTTTCTTACAGTGAGGGGTTTGCCCAGCCATTTGCATGAAAAAAAGAGTGCAACGGGTGAAGCTAGGATTTAGACTTAGTTTGAACAAGCAGTTCACGTTTACAGATGATAAAAGACCTATAAAACATGCATTTTCTATATGTTGAAAGAACAAGGGATTCATATTGAGATGTTGTTGCAACAAGAGAAACTTAAACTAAGGACTAAGCAATAGCAGCGATAGCCGTGAAATCAACTTAGGCTTGCATGGAGTGTGTTGAATAGGAAAGCGTCACTTTGATGAATGATCACGAGGCTATCGGGATAGCCAAGAGCTTCAAATAAATTGTAATCTCATTGGCTGTTGTTTAACTATGAACTCAAAGGTCAAACTATGTCATAAACCATGTAAGGAAAGGTGGAAATTTACATTAAAGAAGCCTAGGTGTCTGGCCCTAAATATAGGGCCTGCGTGCTTCCCGTGCCTATGACGGCAGCCCTAAATAAAGGGCCTGTGCGCTTTCCAGGCCAACTACGACACACCCTAAATAAAGGGCCGGTGCTTTTCTGAGGTTAAGACATTCCTTAGCATCAACCAATCAACATGCACAGTTTTAAATACAGATGGATCATATTTATGAGACTATATATATGGCGAATTTCATAGAGCCAAATCCCCTCATTTACTAAATCAGAGTGATTTCATGAAAAATTGAAAATAGCTCTATATATATATAGGGTTTTTAAAGCCAGGCATAAAAAATGTATAAATTAATAGCTCTTGAAGTTCCCGGGGGGTTAATCATGGCGTCAAAGTTACCCCTTGACAAATTCCCGTAATGCTTTAATTCTGCATGGCATCCATAATATCCAATTATTTGTGGTTTAATATCATATTTAACATCACAATTTGTTATGCCAGTCAAAGTAAACGCTTTTGACGTAAATATAAAAATACTGATAAAAAAGTGAATTTATTTAGAAAAACTCTTGACAACTTTAGAGACGACAAAAAATGAAACAATACTTGCAATAAATTATAGGGAAATGAATCATGAACACAATTATTGGGGATGGAAAAGTTAAAGCACATAGTGGCCCCTGTGTATGTATGTTGTCATCTGTAATTTTCATCAGTTCCAGGAACTATCTGGTAAGGTCGTAAGGCCGTTGTTGTAAGGTGTACGTTCCTGATCCCGTTTTTTTTCAAGAAAATTTATGTAGAAAAAGTATAAGGCCCGCCCTCTGGAGCTGGAATGACCTGAGGAAATGATATGAAAATCATAAATTTACAATCCGTAAAATATAATAAATATCAAAATGCTAACAAAGAGAGAGGGGGATCCATAGTCATTGAGTTTAAATTTGACGAAACTGAAAATTTCAAAACAGAAAGAGCAAGATTGGTCTCTTACCACAACAAAATATGCTTTCCCTTTTAGTCACCTTTGATCCCAGAATCTCAAAAATTCTCCAACAGAGGGAAAATCAGAAGTACGTAAATGATCACAATATTTCGAAAATATGTTTTAATATGTAGTCTCCATTGGTCTGTAAAATTGGAGATCTGCAGCTGGAACGTCAATGGTCATAATATACATAAACTTAAAACAAATAAATGTAGCTTTTTTGAAAAAAAAAATGTTAAATAATATATATGCATAAATGAAAAGTTTAAAGCTAACTTAAGTAAAGGAAGGATCCTTGGGTTCTTTATTACTAATATTAGCCTAAAAAATTGTATTTTCAAGCAAATTTACACACAGGTGGCCAAAAACTGGAATCAGTGATACAAATCTTTAACACTGTATCGCCTCCTTGACAAACTTCCCAGCTCTTTCAATCTCATTGACCGTTACTTACGCCATAATGTAGATCTAGTTCGAAGTCATGAACATTACACTGCTTTTTAACACTTTTTTTTCAATCTTTTTATGACAAAATGCGATGGATTCCGATAAAATGAGTTATTGACTTACTTGTAACGGATGTACGTGTTGCTCTTTTGATGCTCAGCTCAACGAATGAGACCAAAGCCGGTGTTTCAAAGTCCCTTCCCGTCGACACACTCACGTGGTGAAATTTAAAAAATTATAGAAAAAATACTTATAAATATTTTCGTCTTTGTTTTTGCAAGTTTTGATTTTTCATAGTTTTTTTTTTATTTGAAAGTGTGTGGGAACAAAAGGAAGTGGAATTGTGTGACAACGCTGTATCTTTCGATCAAGAAATTATCTGGCTTTTCAAAAGTATATACTTTTAGCGTATTTTATGATATTTTATCAATACAATTTGTTGACATAATTGAACATCTATAAGCAAGTGTTAGGTTGATTATGAGTATATATAGTTTCAATTGTGGATAAATGTATGCAAGAAGCATGCTTGCTTGGTCTTTATAATCTGAGAACCAATAAAGATATTTATAGTAATACTTCAGATCTATAACTTATTTGTCAAGGAAACAGAGCTGTAGTGTTCCATTTATCTTGTCATTGTTAGCCTGCAGCCAAAACGAGATATTTCCAACTTTGGTTGAGAACAATATTATACATGAAATTGAAATGCCTAGCTCCAAGGGATATGTACATTTATGATTTCAGTTAGAATCTCTTGACATGTCAATACTGTAACTATTTTATTGCTATTTTTTATTCAACAGCAAGGAGAATATAATTTGCAGTGAAAGTTTACATTCAAATTCTGTTTTTAATGATTTTCTTTTCATCATGACGTATCATTTCCACAGAACGATTCACCTCTCAAGTTTGGTCTTCATTCAACAAAGGACAACATGGCTTTGAATGAAGCGAGAGACAAAATAGCTCAATTAGAAAATGCTATCAAAAGACTAGATTTTGTAAAGAAGCATCTTAGTAGGAATGCTTCAGATGTAAGTTATGATTTATTTATTGTTTTCTTTTATATATTATATAATCTCAAAACACATATACACACACACATATAATGTACATTTTCTTTTTGTCTGTTTTTCTCTCTCTCTCTCTCTCTGTCCCTCTCCTTCCCTCTCTCTCTCTCTCTCTCTCTCTCTCTCTCTCTCTCTCTCTCTCTCTCTCTCTCTCTCTCTCTCTCTCTCTCTCTCTCTCTCTCTCTCTCTCTCTCTCTCTCTCTCTCCCTCCTCTCCCTCTCCTCTCTCTCCCTCTCCCTCTCTCTCTCTCTCTCTCTCTCCCTCCCTCCTCCCTCCTCTCTCTCTCTCTCTCTGATGGTAGTAGTAGGTATATTTGTTTTATTATTACCATTATAAGTGCCACTAATAGTGTTGTTAGGAAATGATTTTGATATGTATTTGTGATTGTCAAACAAATTTCTCGATGCGCCCAACCCAATTTCAAAAGTACTTGTGTGTGTTGGAGCTCTTTTACGTTAAGACTACAATCAAGAACACGTTTATTCAATTTAAATGGCTTTACTTGTTATCGAACCATTAATTTTTTAAGACAGATGGAATTTTTTGACAAGTACACATATATGTACCTGCTGTGAAAGGGAATTTTATTTTCTCAAATCCTTGTGGAATGAAGATGTTTAAGGCAGCATAGGGGCAATTGATGCAAATTTTATTAGTGAATCAGACTCTCGTGTTGAGTTCGAGAATGATAGCAGGTTAGATCTAAATCTAGATCAAGATGTAAATTCTACTCCTGACAGAGAGTCCCTATCTTCGCCTGTGCAATCAAGTCCTGAATGTTCCAACCAACTGAACAATGTCAAAGATAATATGGATGCATGGCATATATGAAATGAAAGAGAAATTATTCAAGCATCTAAAAGAATTTTAGAAATTAAGTTATTTTAAATTGTGTGAGCACAAGAAATATTTTACTGACACCATGTCGTTATGTTGCAGGAATTACTTCCGTGTGCTTAGTAGTTCAGGGTTAATGACCTAATTAAACCTTGAGAAGTAATGGGTTAAGATAAGATTTGAGCAAGTATTCAATTCTGGAATCGATTCTCGCGATTCCAGGATATGAATGTATTCGGTATTCATTTGATTCCAAGGGGTGTGAATCGAAATTTGGTCCGTTACTTATGTTAATTGATAATTTATCATTTTACCACTTTTTACCTTGCTTTACTTTTGTGTAAGAATGTTCAATTATCTGATTTGGTTGGGGTTTGAAATGAAATCAAAAAAGAAAATAAGAAAAAAAACACTGAAAAGTGGAATCTTCACGCATTTGGTTCACCTGACAATTATACAGAACCTGGATCGATCCCATGATCAATTCTCACAATTGCAAAGGGTTTTGAATCAGTATTCATTTGATTTCAAAACTTCAATATTCAATTGATTCCAAACAAGAAGTGGAATTGTCAAACAGTAATTGAGATGTATAGGATATGGGTATACTATGATACACTTTTAGTTATAACTGAAACTGTCACCCTATCGTCTTAAATCCCTTATAAATCAGTTGAGAACATTTTTTAATGGTTGACAGATATGTGCGTGTGTATATATATGTGTGTATGTGTATATATATATATAAATATGTCTATATATATAATATGTATATAAAAACAGCCTCTTATTTGTTTTTCAAATATTTAAATCAGATAAAAAGGAAATTCACTCATGTGTCAGCGAAACCTTGAGTGTTTACGAGGCAGAGAAGTCTCCCTTTTAGGCCATGTTGATGAGGTGCTGAGCATTAAAGAAGATGCCCTTCACCAACAACAAGCCCAACTTAATCAGGCCTTGGGTGTGTTACAAACAGGATTGACCATGATGAAGAGACGATTCAGCATCTGAGAAACAATTGAGAGATACTCTTGAAATGTAAGTCATCCTACTTTTTAGTTTCTGCACCCTAGCTCCTAGAATGCATTTTTACACTCATTTTAATAACATGCCTCTGTAAATTTTTGTTTAAAGTACATACAGAAAGAGTATATTCTGAAATGGATATGACTAATCTGAGCACCTACAATATCTCCTTTTTTTAACGTCTTTTATTGTGATATTCTTTTTGAGATGCACTTATTATATTTTTCTTTGCCTTTAGTCTTATTCTATGGCACATAACCTATCTTTGTACGCCATGTTGATATTTTAGAGTCATACTTCTGACTTCATTTTATTTCATTAAGATTAATTGAGATGAAGAAGCTTCACGATAAAAGCATGGTCAACTTTTTTTTTCAATTACTTTTTTTTTCAATTACGTTATACCTTATCTTTTAAAGCACTGAACTTTTCCTGTAAAGAAAATCTGGAAAGGTCTTCAAAACTGTAATTTGCTGTCTTACATATATAGTGATGTTCACATAAAGATTCTCAAAGAAGAGCATGGCAGGATTCTGGGTTTTTTGTTTAGTACTAGTAGTATACATTTGTAATACTTTAATCATTCTTGCATCAACAAAATTGTGAACAAGTCAATTTATTTCCAAATCATCTAATTAAGTAAGCTATGACTATGAATCATTAAACAAAATATATTTGCACAGCTGCCAATCAGTACCATATGTAAAAAACGTACTTCTGCTGCCTTTTTTGGCTTTGAGTCTAAAAAAAGAAAAAGACGAAGTGTTGCTAATTTTAGACTTACACAGTTTGCTACTTTTGCCGTCGATATGTTTGGTTTCTTTATCAACCATAACAACTGGTAGGAGATAAAGTGTATACATTTTATAAATGTTTCAAGTTGGAAGTTTTTCATGGACAGTATGTATTATGTGACCAATATCACTTGTGTCATAGCTTTTTCAGTGAATACATTTTACCTTTGATAAATACATGCCTGATTCGTTTTTTAAAGGTATTTCACCCATCTTGTTTTGAATTGTCAGGTGTTTTAATGTGGATTTGTGTAGAATCCAAACATTCAATTTCCAGTTTGGTACATTAGTCAGTCACATCACCTTTTGTTACTTTTCACACCTTTCAGGCTGAATAGGATGGAATTGTCACCTGGAGAAACACCTCACATAGCATTTAGGGCAGATCATATAAGTCTGAAAGAGAGCATAATGAAATATGGTAGGGTAGACGCAAATGGTCTGTCCTTTGCTGCCTTTGACGATCCTGACAATCCTTCAGCCAGTCTTCCAAGACATTTGGAAGACTATGAAGATGTTGATCATCATGTCTTTAACAAGCCAGTGCAACAGACTGCCATGTCAAGCGTAAGTTTTTAATTACATGCTGTTTCCAGATTCTTCAGATTTTAGTGAACTATTTTTTATTTTTGTCCTTTTATTACTTTTGACATAAACGAGGGTATGATAATTGTATTGAATTTGTTCCCACAGAATATGTGATAGATAACGTTGAATTAAGTAAACCAATTCCTTGAATTATGAAATTTGCTATAAACTTGAGTGCTTTTTTTAATAACTTTTTTTTAACCTTTTTGCTTAAAAGCTGTTTTAGTCAAGAGGCTAAATGCCATTTGGCGTATCGTCACCTTCATATTATTGACATTCATTTAGATGGCATCAATATACCAGCAAACTTTCCACCCCTACCACCATACTTTGCAAGAAATGCAATTTCAGGCATGCTATGGCTACCAAATAAATGTACCATGTATCATGTTTATGTTAACATGCCTTCACTTTTATCAGGAAGTAGAATTTACCTTCATGCACTTCAATATAGTGTGGTATGTCAGAGTAAAAAGTAAGTCCCATACTTGGACTTGAGCGTAGGTTATCAGGAGAAAAGGCGCTGTGAAAAGCAATGTCAGAGTATTTGAGAGAGAAATATGTTTGCACTATAGAAAAGATAGGGGGATTTGAATATAGAAAATAAAGGGGGGGGATTTGAAGGGTGAAGTGGAAGACTTTCAAAAATCCAAGACATATGTTCAAAGTTTATGTATTTGATATTGTATACCTTGTTTCCTCTAATCACTGTTACTTGAAACATGCATTAAAGAAGCATTTATTTTGTTGTGTTGTTCTAGTGGTTATATTATTTATTTTTTATTCCTATTAAGTCCAAAATTTTAAACCAGATCTTAATTCCTATTTGTTACATCTTATTTTTCTGGAGGAAGGCTGTTTCAAATTAGTGTTATCTTGGGCTTCGTTTATTTTTGTTTGTTTTAGATTACTGTTACCATACCCAATATTTCCAATCGCATGGAGGACTGGCTTCAGAAAAGAAATCCGTCCAAATTGTCCATGGATGCTCCTCTTCTTCCTCTGACCAAGCTTACGTCCTCACTCAGCTTCCAACCAGCCGCTGTAAAATTCAGTCAGGAATCAGCAAAATCTAATTGTTCAACACCGGGTGATGCTTGTAGCTTGAATAACTGGCTCAGTCTAATCAAGAATCATTCTGATTTGGAGGAGGAGCATGATTTTGAAATTGTGGACAACAGCAGTAGTAAGGAAGGTCAGTAGTTTGGATTTTAATAATTTTTCACGCAGATACTGTGTGTCAACGGGGTGGGGGGGGGGGGGGCTGATAGATCATACTTTTTTCCTTCTCTTTCATTATCTTTCATCATGTTCTTAATCTTGCCACATATGGTAGATGGGGTAAATTGCAATCAAAAGACTCATGTTTTTCACATTAATTTTGTGTTTGTGATTAAAATTGTTCCATCTTAGGCTTTCTCTATTGTGTTTAGTCCTTTTTCTCAAAGATGGAAAGAACATTTACCCTTATTGTGAGTAAGTAATAGCTTGCTTTGCTTTATTGCTCTTTTCTTGTTTTTCTTTTCTTTTTTCACTCATTGTTTTATTTATTTACTGATTTGTTTCATGATACTTTGTTTTTCAAAGCCTCTGAAGATGAGACTATTGACGACAAATTGCCATCAGACTTCTTCTCTCATGTTGAAAAAGATCTGAAATTTTGGGTCAGCTCAACATCCAGTGGCACAGACGGTTCCAAAAATGAAAGGAACAGTTTTTTCAGGCAAACCCCAACAGATGCTGAGGTATTCATAACCATTCTGTCCAGAGTATTCACGTAATGAAGAATTAAGAAAATTATTTCTGACTTTATTTAGGATTCTATAGCTGCCTTTATGATTCTATAGCTGCCTTTATTAAGGTTGTAACGTTTATTCAGGATGCTGAAGGTTAATGTTATTTGGCACTGGCACTTATTGCTGAATTGTCTTAAGCACCCTGATTTGGTAAAAAAAAATATGTAATTGACTGTCTTGATACAGTAGTCGCTGGATAAACGCACGCCCTTTGGGCGCTGAGAAAGCGTGCATTTATGCGTACCGTGTGTTTGTGCGAAATCGTGGGAGATAATTATAGGTAAGATGTCGGATTATTATTGATTACGTCCCTTAATTATCACGCACATTAGTCTTAGCATAACAGGTACGTCTATGCGTTGCCATGTACATGTAATACTGATTGCTCGTTCACTTTTGTTTTTTGGGGATTTTTAATATGCCATCTCGGAAAGCAGATCAGAAGTCTTACAAAGTTTTGGAAGATAATGCTTGGTTCTTTGTAAAGAAGTGGCTGCGCAAAGGTAGATCTAGATTTATCAATAATTTTCATGTTCAAAACAAACCCCTAACTACGTACATCGGCATAATAATGATGTATTTTTATATTATGCATGTGTAGCCTACTCTCGAATTGATCACCCTCAATACTATCTTCATACTTCCAGCCCGTATTATAATATTATAATTGTCACTGCTGGATCACACTTGACTAGTGCTACGGCCGACTAATACAATTGTACAAGACGATAATGTACATAAATAATATTGTATGCACTGCAACCATGCTAATGTGTGTGTCTCTCTCTTTCTTTCTTCCTCTCTCCTCTTTCTCTTCTCTCTCTCTCTCTCCTCTCTCTCTCTCTCTCTCTCTCTCTCTCTCTCTCTCTCTCTCTCTCTCTCTCTCTCTCTCTCTCTCGTAAGTTAAAGAATAGTTCATACCAGAACAATCACACTAAATTATACATGAAGCATACTTGTATCATTTTAAATATTCACTATACTATTAGAGCCGAAAGAATCTTATAGAGCTGATAGTAGACTGTAAAGATGACAAAAGAGTAGGAATGCAGAAGGAAAATTTACAAATGGCTGGTTTTCCTTCTTGTTCCTTGATAAAGGTTGTTGTTTGGGTAGGGACTAGCTCAAGCAGCATTGGAAATCAGTTCACGTATTGCTGCAAGATGTTCTTCATAAAGTATGATATAAGTATGATATAAAAATTCTAAATTTCGATTTTAACGGGGATAAAATTTTGACTATACATATCAAAGAACTAGTGCTCAATGAAATTTATATTGATTGTAAAATAACATGAAGGAAGGAAAGATAAAGACTACACCACAAACAAGTTAAATCAATCTTCTTTACTTTCGTAAATTTTTTAAAAAGATACTACAGGGTGTTTTTGAGTAATAAATATTTTAATTTAATCACTTAGAACGGGAATTTTACTGGACGTTCAAAATCGTTCACAGCAAAGACACAAATTATGAATTAATAGGAGAATAAAATTTTCACAGAAATCTCAAACAGTGTTCAACCTCAAAAGTTGTTCAGCTATAAGGGGAGTAAAACTAGTAAAAGCATAAGATGTGACGTAATTAACTCTCAAAGTGAGACAAGGTTTGATTTTCCCGAAAACAGGTTCGTTACCGTCAAAACTCATTAACCCGTAGTTGACCCCATGACAGGTAGCTTGTTGCGCGTGCTGGAACCCTGCTGACTAAAACTAAAAGGCCTGATTTTGGCCAAAATCGGTCGCCACGCCTTGCTCTCTTCAGTGAGTGTGTGCATCACCTGTCACTGCCACCAATCGTAGTCTATTCCATTGCATGAATTCTCTGCTCACTGCCACAGCCAAGCGTAACACATCTGGGTCGATCGATAAATTCACATTCCACAGAATATTGTCTGGACAGCCTTTGACTTTGAACATCGAGAAATCAGAGACTAAGACACTAGGAGGAGCTGGATCGACTGTGTAGGCCAGACATGACATAAGACTGTCTGACACCTTCGTCTGGGTAGTGATTGGACTCGGACAGATAATGAAGCTAGACATGGAAGAAGACTGACTCTAGTGATACGTCTACCCTAGACCAAACATTGCTCGCTAAAGTATTCCATCTGTTCTCATGTTATTGTTATTTCTGACAAAAAATCAACAAAATGCTCGTTTTAAGGCCTCTAATGGATAGGTATGAAGTTGTGTTACAGAAAAAAAGTGTGTCTATACGTGTCGACCGTGTCTTTACACACTATTATTATATAGTAAAAAATCGGTCAACAGAGGAAGGCGTGTGTTTATGCAGAGCATGTTTCTATGAAGTATGTGTTTATCCAGCGACTACTGTAGTTGAAATTTAAAATTTGTATAAAATACAGTGGAAGCCATGTAATCGAGAAACATTACCATTCCATAGACATCGTTCCAATCAAGCAGCACTCCCATTTAGCATCATCCATTTATGGAATGACCTCAAAGTGTGTTGTTGGGTCCTTCTTTCGCGTCACTGGTTACACTCTTTCACATCTGTCATTTCCTTAATTCACCCTGAGATCACCATATTGATGAACATATGGGTTTTTTTAATGCCCATCGATAGGGATTTAATTATGTTCTTGACATATATTTATACCCCTTATGCTTTAGCTGCTTACTTAATATTGTTATTCATGCATATGTGGATGTATTATTTTTTTTTTTCAACTATCACAGTTCTGGCTGTCTAAAGCTAATCAGCAGTTAAGCGCTCTAGAAGAAGCAACGGAAACTGATTTTTTCAAACATATCAGCAAACTGCCCTCAACCTGGCTTAGATCTCATGTGTATGTCAAGCATCAGGCTGCCCACAATGGCGACAAGAAGGGTTATGATGATGAGGCCTTCAAGGCTACCAGTAAAGCAGATTTGAGCAAATGGCTTCTTGTAAGTGGCTCAACTGTTCATATTTCGAAATTTCTCATGTCTTCAATAGATATCCCAGCTTCCCAATGTATACTTGGTTTAACTCTTTATTTTTATGCTACATTCATCGTTTGGCACACCTTTCTATATACATCCCCATGGCCGAGTTGCCAAAATGAGAACTTACAGAAGTTCCATTTATAAGGTGAATCTAGTAGAGAAGGCTTGTTGGAGTCATGGGTGCCGCTAGTCCGGTTCAAACCGGAATTCCATTTTGACAGATTCTGTCCAAAAAAAATCCGGTTTGGCGATGTTCTTAAAAAGTCGAAAATCTCCGTTTCGTCGTTTACGGTAAAAAAAAAATGCGAAAGTGACATGTCCACCTTTTCAGTGTATGGAACAGAGATGGAAACCGGAACTCTCGTTTCTAATCTCAATCGCGAGAATTGAAATAAAAATAGGCCTAATGCGCATGTCAATAAAACCAATACTTTCCATTCCTATATTAAGCCTACACGCACATGTTTACTGTTTACATACACATCGATCTAGAATCTAGGCCTACTACTGTTGAGTCGTACTATTTCCATTCCCTTTCTTCATTCACGTCGTCGGTTGTTTTGTGAGACTTAGATCTAGATATCTAGAATACGTGGATATTTTATGTGAATAATTAATAATTTGTGCAAAATGAAGTTCTTGGAGCCCAGTGACGCTAGCTTTGTACAAGAATTGGATAAAAACCAGAAAAACAAGTGGAGATGGTAGTGGTTGGATGAGGAAAATGATGACGGAGTGACATTCCGTGTATGGTGTCGTAAGATCGATGCACCGGGATCGTGTTTCTGCATTGTTTGTAACCGGACTTTGATTTACAGTAGTGCCTAAAGAAAGCTCTGAAAGCACATTCAAATAATAGTGAACATAATAAGGCTTCGAAATGTGTGCAAAAGTGTTATTCCTTGCCAGGTGATAGTGATAAGGATTCTCTGTGTAAATCTAGTGGATTAGGATTCAATCGGAACTTGCAGGGTGCAAGATGTTAAAGCTAGGGTTGGTTGTTTTCTTGCTGAGCATTGTCTGCCTTTTTCTATTTCATCCAGTATTTTAGACTTGTGTAAGAAGTTCAGTGAAGACAGTGAGGCATTGTCTGCCACATCTATGGCACGCACATCTGCCATCATCTACACAATGACACATGGCATAGCTGAACACATGAAGGTGGAATTCAGTGAAAACTTGAAGTTGAAGGGACGTTTTTTTTCTCTATCAATGCAGATGAAGCCACCAACAATGCTGGCGATAAAGTTTTAACATGTGTTATGCCAATATTTCAATGATGATCAAGAGAGAGTTGTTGTGGAGTTGTTAGGCTCAAGAATAGTGAATTTGGCAACTGCTGAAAACATTTTAGAGGCCGTGAAGGACATGTTTGAGAACAGAGGTGTAGATGTAAGTCAAGTAGTTTCCGCCTCAATGGACAATTGTAATGTGATGTTATGGTTGAGTGACTGTATCCCAGTGTTTTTAGACATTTTTTTTTATAAGGATAGAAGGTATAGTGATAATAACATAATTATACATACACAAAAAGGAAATAGCCTACCAAGAATAAGTTGAATCAGCTACAATGTATGACTGCAGATGAACATGAGGCCAGAAATAAAATACTTTTTCTTTAAAGCTTTAAATGGCCAGATGTATATCCCATTAGATCAGTGTAAACTTAATACAAGAACAACTAGATCAGGCTGTCAAACTTACATGGTCCCAACTTTAATTGATTGTCACCTGCACTCATTTTACCTCAGTACAGTACGGCTGTAGAACAAATTGCCAACAGTATTTTAAATTAGTAGTAGCACTGAAGACTTGAAAAACAGAATTGAACACATCACTTTAAAATCAGATGTAAGATCAAAAGTTTTTGGTCAAATTTAAAACGTGTACTCACAGTCATACTCTAGAATTAATGTGGTCGGTTATAATGAAGAAGAAATTATGATTCAGATACTGATGACACAAGATTACAAATGAAAGCTTTGATCTGGACAAGTGGTGAGAGGGTGTAGATTGCAGCACTATTGCACCCAACAACAGGCTAAGGGAAAGAGGTAGCAGCAAGGGTAGAAGGAAGTGGTGGGAGGGAGCAAGAAACTGACAATCCCAAGAAAGAAATGGCTTATAAAGTTTCATTAACCAGTAGGAATAATATAATAATACGTTTATACATGAAAGCCTAAAGCAATTGACATGCCATTTGCGACACCTTTCATGCCCGCATGGACGGCACTAATTATTTTTTTTAACATGAAGGGTTCCATCACAAAACGTGATATAGACCAAAATGGGGGAAATGAGTTTATGCCTTTGTGTTATTTCATTTTGAAACCTCTACTGATAAAGTTTCCTATTTTCACACAACGTAATCTATCCCGTATCTAAGTTCACAAGAGAGTTGCTTTCTTATTTTCTGAATATGTCGCATTTTGTGGGAGGAACGTGAAATTAAAGCTTTAATTCGAGAAAAGTACATGTATCTGATTTAATTTGCTATCATTAGGTATAGTCCAAACCGAAATCTCAAGTGTAAGCAATGGAGTAATTTGATACCAAAAGCAACCTTCTACATTTTGCAAAAAGAATCACTCACAAAACTCATGCTTTTTAAACTTGAAGTCATGAATACATAAAAAAAACGTCCAATTTTTTTCACGACTCTGAAAAATTACAAGACAGCTTTTTATTGATGTAGAAAAATCAAAACCCTTGTGCGCTAAAAAAAATACTGTATTCTCAAGAACAGTTGGTGTGTCATTTTCTTTTATTTTCGGGAGGTTTTCATTTTCCAATAAAATTGAATGAAATTGAAAAAAAGTTTTAAAAGTCAAAGCAGTCTATATTTCAAGTATGAAATTTGACTGCTGTTGTATGGCTGTAAAGGAGAAGTCACGATCAGTCCGTTCTATTTCATCTCCCTCGACATCCATCCAATGTAATTAACAGGTTGAGTCTATTTAGATCTAAATGTGGCCGACCCACTACCTTTTCCTCTGTCGTACCCCTTTGCTATGGGTAGTGTGGGGTTGTGTTCTTATATGATGAAATGAGAGTAGCTACAAAATGAAACTTAACAATTTGCCAATCAGTTTACTTAACATGCACACGTAGCAGTTGACATAGGCTTCTCTTTTTATTCCTCTTTGTTACCACGCATTTTTTCCGTTTTCATTTCACAGAATCCAGACAGAGCGATGATAGGAAAAGACAAAAAAGATGAGAACAAAAAAGCTTTGAAAGACCAAGATAAGTGGCTGAAAAAACCTGTTAACAGTGGATGCTGCACTTCTCATGACTTTCAGCTAGAAGAAGTCTGCAGGGCCAATGAGCTATGCTCAAGTGCTGGTGATTGCATTTCTCAGCCAAATTGCGCCATTTTTTGCCAACAGAATTCAGGTTTGAAAAACCCAATTGACCCAATGTCAGTTTTCAAGCCACAACAGCTTTCTTTGGATAAATGGCTTCTAACCAGCAATGAAAACGAAGGGGATGGTTTAACAGATGCCGTCAAGGCAAGATTCGTCTCAAGTGATGCTCAGAAGCCACTCACATTGAACAACACAAGCGCAGGGATGACAAATCTACGCAGCGGTAATTTCAAAAGCAATAAAGAGGAGACAAACCAATGGCTACGGGAAGTCATGTTGCCGTCCAGGAGCCCTTACCTCAAATTGATAATATCAGTCTGGTCTCAAATCTCTCTGGAAGTTCCCTGTCTGACTGGCTTATGCCCCCTACTTCCACCTCTGGTATCGATGTCAAGTCGAAGGGGAGAGAGAATGAAATAGAAAAGAATGTTCAGACGGTTGGAGCCTTTGTTCATCTCCATCCAGTGTCAATGAGGACCAGTTTACCAAGGATGTTGAAATTGCCACAGACTACATGAAACAGTGGATTTTATAATGACACATGCTCATTGACTTGGCATATATATTATTACAATTTTATCTGTTTTCTTGCACCTTGCTCATTGACATGGGATATTTATTACTGTAATTTTTTCTGTCCTCGTGTTTTTGTAAAAAGATAGAATCTTTTCACAAACAAGGCTATTTGCTTGCTGTCAAGCAGAGATCATGTTTAAGCAGTGTTTATTTATTTTTTTTTAATGGATAATACAAACTATTTATCTCTACCTATCAGTACATACTGTATTATGCTTTAATAATAAAAAACATATATGTTCAGTAAATTTCTATGTATTTGAATTTTATGACACTAATTTATTATAACAAGCCAGTGACATCTAGGGACTAAATCACATAACCTCGTTTGCTGAATTGATGCTTTCAGCTTTTGTTTCCCGTGAGTGTGTTTTACGACAGTGTCCCAGAGATTGGGGTGAAAGTCTGGCGGCGCCGTTTCAAATTAGCAAAACTACTGTTGCACTTCACCAGGAAGGTCAATGATGGGCACACTTTTCGCCATTTATCCTAACGGGGCTTAATTCCAGCTACGTTATCAATGTTTTCAGGCCTATCACTGGTGGTCGTGCAAGATAGAATTGGTTCACGTGGTCAGTCTGCATTTCGATTTGAAAACGTTCGCAGGTATGAAAATATGTTTAGCATACATTGATGCACACATTTCTTGGAATTCCTCAGGATTCCTAAATCTACTTGAGTTTACAAAATTTCAAGGAACATATTCACGTACTGGCGATTTTTCTCTTGCTTGCCATGATAAAAGATATACAGTCCATCACCATAGTCTAGGAGGAGTGGAGAGAAACAAAAATGATGCTAAAAACTAAACGAATTATGGCTACATAGTGCCAGTAATGATGCTACCAATACTATCTCAACTATTAGGTTTTGATTACACTTGACCCCACTACGGCACGCAACCATTGTTCATTATACCTGTCCTGTACGTCCGCTCTCATTGTAATATTTGTACCTACAGCCGCCCCAATGGCATCCCTGTCAGCTCTAGTCTTAGGCTAAACAAACTAAGCAACAAGCAGTCGCCAGTCATTTGACACAAGCTGACATCTTAGTCTAGATCACCAGCTCAGCTGTGAAGTTATTCGACAAATCCTTATCTCTGTTTCAAGATTACTATGTGATTGTGATTACATGATTGTATTATTACAATTACATTTTGATCCCTTTTAAAGTAAAGAAATTTGGAATTTCAACATTTGTATGCTCAAGTTATTTTATAAATGCTTGACTACATTTATCCTTTTCAATACAAAGTACTTAAAAGCTCTTAATACGAATGAGGGCTAGGCAAGTCTTTACATATACTGAGTGCACAAACGTAGGGGGCCTATAACATGTAACTGTGTTAGCAAGAAAGGGAAAAAACTTATTTGCATCATACAACTTTTTGGGAGGAGGAACTGACTTTTCATTCTATTTCTTTTTGTTTATTATTAACCCAATCCTGCCTAACACACCTGCTAACGTCCTGTCAGGGTCCTGCCTAATGCGTCCGCAAATGCTACCATCAGAAATTAAGAGGCTTGTTTACAAAGCATTCTAGCGACAAATCTAGCGAGGTCACGACCTATCGTAACCTTTAACATATTCACGAGACTTCACAGGATGTTTAGAAGGAAACATAACTCTTCTACGTGGTGTAGTCAATATTCTATGATTTTTGAAAGTTCAGAGGTTGTAGACCGGCAAAGGTGGCATTTCAACATCAAACTTAACACAATTGAGAAAGGAGATGAACAGCGATTTAGGGCCCAATACTGAAGAAGTTTTAACTGATTTGAGTGATGACGAGGGGATGATGAAGAAGAAAATAGCGATAGATATAGATCTAACTCAATCTACACTGAGGTGAGCAATGCGTTAGTAGGCGAAATCGAAACTGCTGTGTTCGTGGACAACAGACCTATCCGACACTCACCTTGTGCCATTTACAGTGTTCAATGTTGTTAATATCAATGTTTCTGTCCAATAAAATAATTACTGTACATGATTAAATTTGAAAAAAAATAAACAACAAAAATATGGGGAAAACGTAATTAAATAACAATGGGTGCAAACAGGGACGGAGTTATCTCCCTTTGCTTAGGCATCCAGCCCAGCAGGCTAGCCAGCGAGTTATGTAGGATTGGGTTAATTTCCTGCTCGTTTTACCGTTACACCCAGCTCATTATAATTATAAAGCATATGTTTGTTTTTTTACTTGTTAACAATAAAAGGGTTAATATATAATAAGCAATATTACATCCACACGTAGTTTTCCTTTTAAATTATGAAAATCGGAGCTAAATATAGCTTTTATTATATTATGGTTTGTAACTGATTTTGATTGTTTGTTTGTTTGTTTGTCATGAAGGTATGTTACATGTCAAAAGTTAAAAGATGTGTTTCAGATTCAAGGAAAGAAATTTTTTATGTACTATTTCAAGGATGTTTTTGTTGACTACTAGTAGTACTACTGCTTGTGATTGTTTCATACTCAAAATTTAATGATAACTAAAAGATTTAATGATATATTTCGTGTTTAACAAATTTTGACGCACATGTAAAGATGTAATATTACTTCACTCTAATTTCTGGCATAATGAAAATAAGGCATTAAATTATAATTATTATTTACTTGAATTAATTCAAATAAAGCTCTTTTGTTATGCATTCAATTTCAATGATTAATTCTGTTATGTGCTTACCTTACCTGCCCTCCCAACTTCCAGCTTTGTGTGTTTGGTTTGGGATTTGTATGTATTTAGATCTACTTTGTTTTTAGTGTAATACTAGGTAATAATAGGGATTGTGTGTTTTCTTTTAGTCCTTAATTTGGGGGGGGGGGGTTGATCTTTTGATTTATCTATGTTACTGTATACAAGTAGTAGGCCAACAAGTGGGTGTTTTGGGGTGCTGATGGTGGTAGTACTAGTGGGTTCTTTCCTATGTCTCATCTTGCTGTTTCCGCTTTATTCACCAGGTATTAGTCAATTACGACGGACTGGGGAAGTTGCACTGAACTTTTAGGAATCAGACACAATACAATGAAATAACTTGTTTTACCGCTGTCCGCTAAAGATTTGACATTATTAATATATTATAATTAACGTTCCTTATTACCTATTGCAATATACCAGTCCCTTCCCCGAAGTGATGCAAACGGGTAGAAGTAGAATCTAGTTTGACTTGGTCACAGAGTAGTACACACTACACACACACACACACACACACACAAGCATCACTGCCATGTGTGTCTTAGTACATTACAATTACGCCTACAGTAGTGACACAGGGCTGCTCCAGTGCTTCTTTATGAGAGTGCCGGTACTGAAGGTTTGGAGACAACATTTGTCGTTCACTGCTTATATTACTAATATTATATTAAGCCTAGATCTAGGTCAGTCGAATGAAGGATGGCATAGGCCCAAACCGCGTCATCCTGAACCGACAATAGCTTGGTGGGGTAGGCATGGCTATGATTGGGTCCCATCGAGGGTCAAGAATTAAGCTTCACAGCAGTGTCATATCATAACCTAGGCTAATCCATTTCGAGTTGGTGTTGTTTCTGTCGATGTGGGTTTTTCTTCTAGACTTCATAAGATACCAAGCGATCCTGCTATTACTGCATGTATATAATAATACTATTGTGCTTTCTTTATCAGTTCCCATTCTACCTTTCGGTGTATGGGTTGAGTTGCCCGAGATGGATCTTTCTCCAGGATGCCTTGTCCTGGCATTTTCTGTTTCCTTCCAAAAATGTTAAATTTCTATGCTTCAATACCTCTTTTATATCTTCTTCCCACTTTCTCTGAGGTCTGCCTTTGGTCTTTTACCTTGGACTTAAGCACTGTGTACTGATTTAGCTATTCTATCGTCATTCATTCTGTTTACATGCCCAAACCATCTCAATTGAGTTATTTCTATCTTAGGTCTTATGCCATTTGCTTTGGTTTGATCTCTTATTGTTGTGTATCTGATTTTGTCTCTTTTAGTTTTCTCTACTTCTCTTCTTAGATATTTCATTTCGGCTGCCTGTACTCTACTGTCTTCTCTACTGTCTAAGGTCCAGATTTCACTGAGTAGGACAATAAACTGTTGTATACTGCCATTTTGGCCTTTGTTGACAATTCTTGTTTACCTACAAATGCCTTTCCTAGATGGTTGTATATTGCACTTGCCTTTTGGATTCTGTGACTGATTTCTTCTCTTAGTTTTCCTCTGAATCTAATCATTTCTCTTAGATAATTGTAGCTGTGAACTTATTCTAAATTCTCTCTCTCTCTGCCCAATTTAAGATTTTCCCTGAAATACTAGCATTGTTTGGTTTTCTTTGCATTTACTCTCATTCTTCATTTATTTAGCTCATTGTTCATAATGCTGATATGCGACTGAAGGTCACTTTCTGATTTTCCAAACAGAACTAAATCATCGGCAAATGAAAACATTGCATTGATATATTTACTGGTTTGAGCTTCCACATACCTACATTCCTTTTTTTTCTTTTTTGAGGATGCCTTTGCGACTGAATCCATAAATGTCATAAAGATAAGAGGACTTAGGATACAACCCTGTCTTACTCCTATATCTACATCAAATTTTGCAGATATCTTTCCAGCTACTCTCACTGCACATGTTGGTTTATTGTAAAAACTTTTAATGGCTTCTATTCAATTTTGCTCGACATTGTGTTCTTTTAAGGATTGACGTAGTTCGGTCCTTCCTAACAGTGTCAAATGCCTTTTCTAAGTCTATAAAACATAGATCTAGGTGCAAGTGCAAGTTAATGTTTCTCTCAAGGAATTATTATATTATTTGTCTAATTGTAAATATGCGGTCTTGTACACTTCTTCCTGGTCTAAATCCACTCTGATGTTCTTCAACCTGATCCTCTACTCTTTTCCTTAATCTCATTTCCAGTATCCTGGCATACACTGTTCCAGGTACGCTAAGTACATGTAGTGATATCCCTCTATAGTTTGAGCATTCCATAGTTGATCCTTTCTTATGTATTGGTACTACCATTCCCTTTTTCCAGTCGTTTGGCACCTGTTTGGACTTCCATTAATCCATGCTTGTTGGCATATTGCATGTAGTAGTTTGTCTGCCTCTCTCCCTTGGTTTTTAATCATTTCTAGATAAACTTAATCTGCTCCTGAGGCTTTTCCTAATTTCACTTTTCTTATAGCTGTTTGGATTTCTTCCATTGACATATCTACATCTTCAGCTGTCTCCTCTGAATTACTTGTTACTCTTACTAATTGATCTTTACTCCTTGTTTCATATGTTCTGGAGGGATTATATAATTGTTGAAAATATGTTCTCCATGTTTCCATTTCCATGATTTGGTTGTCTTCTTTCATTATTTCTCCTTTGGCATTCTTAATTTGTCATATTGGGCATATTTTGGTCTTTCTCGTGCTCTTCATTGAACCCCCAGAACAGCTTTTGATTTCCTTGATAGCTTTCTTGAAGTCTTTGTCCAAACTCTTCCCATTGTTCCTGTTTTGCTTTCCTAACTTCCTCTTTGGCGATAGTTCCTTTATTCACGTAATCTATCCTATCCTCTGGTCTCTGTTTGCAAGGATTTCTTCCAGGCGTCCTTTTCTTTGATCTTAGTCTTGACGTTCTCATTCCACCATACTGTTCTTTTCCTATCTCCTTTAATTTGTTTCCTACCACAGACCTCTTCAGTACACTGAGGAGTGTTTTTTTTTATTATATATTTGCCACTTTTCTTCTATTGAGCTATCATTCAAATCCATCTGCCTTTCACTGATAAATCTTTTTATCCCAGATTGGTATATATCTGTTTCACTATTGGTTTATTTAGTTCCTCTATTTTGAGTTTAGTAGCTTTCTTCTCTTTCCTTTTCTGTTTGTTTTCTTCAGTCAGTAATCTCATTTTGGCAATCACCAAGAGATGATCACTAAATATTTCTGCTCCTCTGTTTACTCTTGCATCCAATGCTGTAAAAAATGGAGCTGCTAACTATTATGTTGTCTACCATTGATATTTTTCACACATGTCTTCATTTACTCTTGTATATTTGTGGATATCTTTATGAGGAAAAAATGTGTTCGCTATTTTCATGTTATTCTTTAGGCAAAAATCTGTTAGTCTTTCTCCATTATGAGAAGTTGTTGTCTCTCCTTCTTTACCTCTTGCTCCTCCTGATGTTTCTACATTGTTGCCTACTCTAGCGTTTAAATTTCCTAAAATCATTAATTCCTGTTTGTGTTTAAGATTCTCTGCAGCTATTTGTAAATCGTTTTCAAAGATATATTTTTCTTCTTTAGTGGCGTCTTCGATTGGTCCATAAGCTATTAATAATTTAATTTCTCGTCCTTTTGGTTTAATATTTACCTCTAATAGCTGTGGGCTTATAAATTTCCAACATTCTAGTAGCTTTACATGCCTTTTATGCACTAGGAGGCCTACTCTTGCTCTAGTTCTATCTTTGACATCTACTCCTGAGAAGATTAAAATATTATTTGGTCCTACATTTTCTATTCCTTGTCCTTTTTCTTTGTTTGTGTAATGGTCAAAATGTCTACTGTGAATTTTTCCATTTCTTCCATGGGTACCAGTAGTCCGGTTCAAACCGGAATTCCGTTTTGACAGATTTTGTCCCCAAAAAAAACCGGTTTAGCGATGTTCTTAAAAAAGTCGAAAATCTCCGTTTCGTCGTTTACTTTTTTTTAAAAATGCGAAAGTGACATGTCCACCTTTTTCAGTGTATGGAACAGAGACGGAGACCGAAATCTCGTCTCTAATCTCGATCGCAAGAATTGAAATAAAAAATAGGCCTAATGCGCATGTCAATAAAACCAACACTTTCCATTCCTATTTTAAGCCTACACGCACATGTTTACTGTTTACATACACATTGATCTAGAATCTAGGCCTACTACTACTACTACTACTACTGTTGAGTCGTACTATTTCCATTCCTTTTCTTCATTCACGTCGTCGGTTGTTTTGTGAAACTAAGATCTAGATTTCTAGAATACGTTGATATTTTATGTGAATAATTAATAATTTGTGCAAAATGAAGTTCTTGGAGCCCAGTGACGCTAGTTTTGTCCAAGAATTGGATAAAAACCAGAAAAACAAGTGGAGATGGCAGTGGTTAGATGAGGACAATGATGACGGAGTGACATTCCGTGTATGGTGTCGTAAGATTAATGCACCGGGATCGTGTTTCTGCATTGTTTGTAACCGGACTTTTGATTTACAATAGAGCATGAAAGAAAGCTCTGTGAAAGCACATTCAAATGATAGTGAACATAAAAAGGTTTCAAAATGTGTGCAAAAGTGTTATTCCTTGCCAGGTGATAGCGATAGGGATTCTCTGCAAATCGAGTGGATTAGGATTCAATCGGAAGTTGAGTGTGCAGGGCAGGGTGCAAGATGTTAAAGCTAGGGTTGGTTGTTTTCTTGCTGAACATTGTCTGCCTTATTCTATTTCATCCAGTATTTTAGACTTGTGTTAGAAGTTAAGTGAAGACAGTGAGGCATTGTCTGCCACATCTATGGCACGCACATCTGCCATCATCTACACAATGACACATGGCATAGCTGAACACATGAAGGTGGAATTCAGTGAAAACTTGAAGTTGAAGGGACGTTTTTTTCTATCAATGCAGATGAAGCCACCAACAATGCTGGCGATAAAGTTTTAACATGTGTTATGCCAATATTTCAATGATGATCAAGAGAGTTGTTGTGGAGTTATTAGGCTCAAGAATAGTGAATTTGGCAACTGTTGAAAACATTTTAGAGGCTGTGAAGGACTTGTTTGAGAACAGAAGTGTATATGTAAGTCAAGTAGTTTCCGCCACAATTGACAATTGTAATGTGATTGTGATGTTATGGTTGAGTGACTGTATCCCAATGAAGTCTAATATTGTGCAGAAAAAAACACGAACCGCAAGAACAAATAATAATTAATAGTAATAATAGAGCATACAGTTAGTTGAACCAAAAAAGGAAGGAAAAATCTAAATGCATGAGAAATTACATTGTGCATGATAATATTTACACAGATCATTCAATTGTACATGAATTTCAAATCAAGGCGCAGGTTTTACTTGAAATAAGAATAAAGGCGAGGTCTCATATAGCGTATTCCGGCGACGGTTATTATCCAATAAAAGTCTGCTGCATGTTTTCGAAAACCGCTTCTTTCTATTATGCCTCTAGCCGTTCTCATGAGAGCAAAAAGCTGTCTAAAAAATTAAGCTGAAGCCGTGTGGCGTTTTCAAAAATCCCTGTGGAGAGCGATTTTTTGTCACACCGCTGTTTGTTTTGAGGAGTGGCCTAAGTGGGAGGTACCCGATGTTCCCCAGGTCTATGTTCCCCAGGAACATAGTCAACAATTTAGTTTCTTGTTATTCTTATTAACACTGTACTATACCAAGAATATATCAGTTATAGAAGCATCAATCCATTTTGTGGCTTGGGGGGGGGGGGTGATTGTATTCTCATTTTTCTTTTTACCGTTTGTTGCTGTTATTTTGTGTGAAATAATATATGCCTATCTACTTATAAGCGCTTATCACAGAGTTGAGAAAGAAGAGGGCTGAAGACTGGGCCCAGCATTAGCCTAGCAGACGCGGAAGACGTTTTATCGATGGGAAATCACATGTCATCTGGCCGGGTTAATGCCAGGTACTAAAACTGTGCGAAGAAGGAGTCCTAAACTTGGTCAATACAGTGTTAATAAGAATAACAAGAAACTAAATTGTTGACTATGTTCCTGTGGGAACATAGACATGCTCCCGCCTACGTGACCCGAACGCTTGGGCTACTGGGCCGGGATTACAAAAAGTACAAAAATGAATCAAAAGCAACACATGTTTAACTGATCGTAAAAAGGCCATTTCTGAGACAAGCGTATCAAAATTAAGAAAATTCCTCGCTGGGACCTGTGTTTTGCTCTGTTTAAGATTTTTTTTAAATGAATATTTTTTAAGTCCTCGTACGATTTCCAATTATCCCATTCCCCATTCACAGAAATGCACACACCCACTCACATACACACACACACACATGACATACACACACATACACACACTGACACACGTCGAAGATCATCCCCGTGTTGTAGTTTCAGTTTCAATACACACATTTCTCGCCGTGTTCTAGTCTACATCCTTGACAGAATATGATAGAACCAGTCAAGATGAAGTTAACGCTCCAAATCTAGGAACAATTCATGTTTGTAAGATTGATCTTTACCCCAGAACAAGGATGACCAGCCTCTACCTTATTGCAGGGCCTACGACATTTAGTAAAGCCTCCATGTGCTCGGATGTCATTCGAAAATACTGAAAATATCTGTCTGTCCAATCTAAATTGTTTACTAAATGATACAATGCACCATACTTTTTCCTCTTTTGGATAATACTGTGGACCAATAACGTCTTATTTGATTGATTGACTCTAAATGAACTATGCTAAACAAAATAGCAAATCATCTTTGTATTTTCTTCTACAAGGGCTAACAAACGTACATCCATTGCAAGAGAGAAATGCAACACATTACATACACGAGGTATGTATCCACGTAATGTCGAACACCGTTCTCAAAACAAGTGATGAGAACAGAATGTCTGCACGGTTTTGGAAAACCGTTGCATGTTCTAAAACCGTGCATGTTTAAAAATAGTAAAATAAGCTGTATTTGATTCCGCCTTCATCGAGAATATTTTTCAACCAACAGAGGCTTGATCCTATAACTATAACCTTTTGGTTGAGAGGCCGATACCTTGCCTCTGGACTACCAAATCCCCACGCCAGAAATCAGGAACTGCTTGAATTTTGATAGTTGCAATCTGTACCAGTCAATACCTCGGGATGTCTGAGGTATGGACTGGGCTAATGGGGACATATTCAAATGGACTTGCACTGCAGACAGATGTGATCAAGGGGTCTTCATAAATTTCAACATCAGATTTCAATTCAGCAATCTCAAGTGAGGTAGGCTATTCGAGCAGATTTCAAGTTTGGTCTGTTTGAAAGAACTTCAGATTAAAAATAGTAAAATTCATTCAAGAAACATGAGATTGTCAAAGAATACGATTTTAACTACAAAGAAATTATTGACTGCTTAAATCTTTTAACTACATACCCAAAGGTGGCTTTTTTCTTCTGTTTTTCTTCTTTCTTTTTTTTTTATATTTGTAAGCACACATGTACATGTATATTATACTATATTATGACGCTAAAAAGGTCATCTAACACTGCAACTGCATCAGCCATAATTGTGTGTGCCAAAGGACTTGCAGCATACTTTCACGCGACAATTGTTCTGATAAATCCAGGCGTCTGGATACCCTGGGCGATTTATCCATGGAACGAATCGCGCCTTTTCAACGGTTATCTGACTGAAAGACATATGTTTCCCTCACTGTAGTTTACTTACTCTCCGAGTTATGCAAAGTGTACCTTTTGAAGTATGTACTGAATGAAAATATATGTAGTACTTGGAAATAATACATGACATACATTAGTATGAATGAGTTCAAACAGCAAGGAGGCAAAAGGTTTTGATTTCAGATTCAAAATTTCATTTACCATCACGTTAAGCGGAACCGATGTTGGTGGTACATACTTTGTACTCGTGATAGAAAAGTTAACTCGAGACTAGAAGAAGTAGAAATCGTGACAATTCAATTTAGTGTATCTGTTTATATTATTCGTATTTGTAACATGTAGAATAATGGTACTGGGAGAAATAGTAGTACATATGTAGTATTACATGCAACTATAGCAATAACTACAGCAACTGCTACTAGTGCTAGTAGTCTTATTTTTATCAGTGTGATTATTATTAATATTATCATTATTATTATTTTGTATATTTTTATTATTATTGCTAGTACATGTATTATTATTACTATTATTATTATTATTATTATCAAAATTAGTATTATTTTATTATTATTTCTGTTGATAATACCAGAAGTGATATTTAAGTATTTTAGTAAGACTCATCATGGTCATCATTGTTGCTATGTTCAAGACTCATTCACCGATACATGTACCACCTTTTATTTTAAGCTTACTTGTAGGGCCCAATCGAAAATCCTGCTTGTCTAGATCTATGTGCCCAAGAAAACTTAGGATTACAATTACAGCAGTGGTTCTTACCTTTGTTGGAGGTACTGAATCCTGCCATTCATCTGCATTCACCAAGCCTTCCAATGGATGTACACACACACACACACACACACACACACACACACACACACATACTTGAGCTCCGCCGAACCCTGGAGATTGACTCACAAACCCCTGGGGTTCGACCGAACCCAGGTTAATGAGATTAATGTAAGAACCACTAGGTTTCAAGTATCCAATAATTAAGTGTATCACGTGATGCTGCAGAGCGATGGACAGGCTTCGTGCGCAAACATCTATCTAGTGGCAAACAAAAGCGTGTACATTCAACTAAAAATAAGAAAGATAACACTAAACGCGGCAGCACATGACTTGGGTGATAGTGATAGGATAAGGAGGGACTCCTTGTCAGTTGACAAATTAACACGCAGTGATCAATCACACTCAATAATCCAATTTCAATCAAACTCAAACCATTATGCAAAAGGAATAGGATATGTTAAGGAATGAATATAATAGCCTTTAGAAGGATTTCAGATGCATTCTAGATTACCATGAAAAGGTGGAGGTCGAACCAAACATACATCTACATATTTAAATACATAAACATACACACACACACACACACACACACACACACACACACATTAGAAAAGAAGATGGGGTAGGGAATAGGCTATTTTGACAGTACCAGTACAATGTCACCCTTCTAATCAACTTTCTCCTCTCTCTCTCTCTCTCTCTCTCTCTCTCTCTCTCTCTCTCTCTCTCTCTCTCTCTCTCTCTCTCTCTCTCTCTCTCTCTCTCTCTCTCTCTCTCTCTCTCTCTCTCTCTCTCTCTCTCTCTCTCTCTCTCTGTGTCTCTCTCTCTCTCTCTCTCTCTCTCTCTCTCTCTGTGTGTGTGTGTGTGTGTGTCTCTGTCTGTCTGTCTGTCTGTCTGTCTGTCTCTCTCTCTCTCTCTCTCTCTCTCTCTCTCTCTCTCTCTCTCTCTCTCTCTCTCTCTCTCTCTCTCTCTCTCTCTCTCTCTCTCTCTATCTATCTATCTATCTATGTATCTATCTATATATCTCTAACTATCTCTATCTCGCTCTTATTAATCATTTATGTATATGTATTTATCTAATAAATGGTTAACGCAGAAATGGTTTAGGAAAGCAGGAGAAATGCGTTACTTCAACCTCCGTTCTAAATCAATTAAAATGTTTCGTATAATGAGATTTTGTTTTTACTAGTAGTTAGGGTTTATGTATTAATTACTGTTTACTTTTTCATAGGGCGATCCAAACATTAAGACATGGGGAAGGGGGGGGTGAGGGACAGATGTGACTGGTTTCAGTCCAGAGCTTTCACGTCACGTTTGCAGACATCTATGTACCACAGCTGGGGGCGTCCTTGAGGTCTTTTGACGGAGGTTAGTTTCCGTATAGACTGTCCTTAGTAATCCGACACTCTTCCAGACTGCGTACATGACCACGTCAGCGCAGTTTGCTCTGTCTGAGTAACGTATGGCCTACATAGTGGGGAGGCCAGCATGGACGAAGATTTGGGTTTGGGGCACCTTGTCGACTCAGCTGATGCCAAGGATGTGGCGAAGACATCGCAAATGAAAACTGTTCAGCTTCTGTTCTTGCCTGGCGTAGGTTGTCAGTGTCAACTGTCATGTTTCACTCCCGTCATTAAAGTGTTACGATACGGCGATGTGTTCGAGAAAATCCTAAAAATCAGTAAAGCATACAAAGCCGCCCAAGGACACCACACGATAAGATAAGGTATCAAACAAAGCTGTGCAAGATTAAGTATCGACAAAATGTGAGTGTGTAAGTTTGTGTCTATGTCGAAGTGACAGTAAAAATAAGTGGCGTGAACAAGGCCGAGTCTTGAGTTTTACACCCTTTCCAAATATGCCTACGTGCATATCATATTTTCTCACTCTATCTATAGCATGGCCTATCCTTTAATTCCATAACAACAATCAAGCTATGTAACCTTTCATATATGTGAATATTTTATTGAAACCACACCTATCCCTTTTATCATGTTAAACATGTTTGTAACTATGATACTAATAAGGGTTTGGTAAAAATGATAAGAGCGGATTAAATTGGATGTTTTTTTTTCAGTTAAGATGGTAGATTAAAATGCCCATTCATTTAATTTATTATCAACTAAAAGTTTGATAAAACACCACACACACACACAACACACACATATGTGGCTGGTGATGAGGAGTAATCACACACACATGCCCACCAACGCACACACTCACACACCCACAGATGCACACACACTCACACACACAAGGCGTGCGAGGGCACATGCATGCCCAACTTGTAAATCCGATTAAGGGAGTGCTGAAACACAAAATCTAGACCTATACTTGTTTTCCACGAATTAACGAGGTCAGTGGAAGGGGCGCGATTCTAGGAATCTGTACGGTGCATCAAACATTGTGTTCTCGATTTTTTCATTATCGTTTGCCTTTGATTAAAGTTTGATATTGTCCATCAAATGCTTTTTACGATGTAATAATGGAAACCATTACCCAACATTTCTATAACAGTAATCATATCCTTAAAAACATTCTAATGGAAGTTAACGAGTTATTTTTCTCAATTAATCTGATAATTGAATCTCTTGTTTAAAACTTGTTAACCAATTTTCAAAAACAAACGTCGTTTTACGCGAATATATAATGAGTAAACGTCAACGAAGTAAAATCTAAAATGTAGAGAAAAGGAAATTAGAAAACCGAATAATTGTATAGCATGATTGCATAGACACAATAATATAGGTATATTGATCTAGATTTATTGATATATAAACCAATAAATAAAAAGATAGACATACATAATATATATATATATATATATATATATATATATATATATATATATATATATATATATATATATATATATATATAAATATACGTAGAATATATATATATTTATATATATATATATATATATAAGTATATATATATATATATATATATATATATATATATATATATATATATATATATATATATATATATATATATATATATACATACATGAATACGTACATACATACAAACATACATACATACATACATACATACATACATACATACATACATACATACATACCAAGGGCTACAGTAGTCCTTGATACATACATATACACGCAAATATACATACATACATACAATATATGTACGTACGTACACATATACATCCATACATACATACGTACATACATATTTAAATGCATACATACATACATACATAGATACGTATATAGTAGACCTCCTTCAGTCAAATGTCGACCATGGACATCACGTCCAAGAAGTTCATGGTTTTGCTGCTGTGCTGGAGCAGGATCGTCGGTGGCTGGTGAGACCAATGCGGGAGTGACAATCCCTACCGCACAAGGCGCAGATGTGGCTCGTGGTGAGGAGATCACTTAGAGCGCCTGCCTTTCGTCTGACTCTCCAGGATTTTCTCCTCTCCTTGTTCAGCTGGGACTGGGGGTGGGGGAAGTGTGGTTGAGCAAGCAGCACGAACTGCTGCGGTTGTTATAGTATCCTCCCAGCTCTGTGTCGATACCCAGAGCTTTCATGTCACGTTTGCAGACATCTATGTACCACAGCGGGGTGTCCTTGGGGTCATTTGGCAGAAGTTAGTTTCCGTATAGAATGTCCTTGGTAATCCGACACTCTTCCAGACTGCGTACATGACCACGTCAGCGCAGTTTGCTCTGTCTGAGTAACGTATGGCCCACGTAGTGGGGAGGCCAGCATGGACGAAGATTTGGGTTTGGGGCACCTTGTCGACTCAGCTGATGCCAAAGATGTGGCGAAGACATCGCAAATAAAAACTGTTCAGCTTCTGTTCTTGCCTGGCGTAGGTTGTCATGTTTCACTCCCGTATAAGAGAGTGCTGACAACATAGGCGTTGTACACTGTCATCTTGGTGAAGGTGGTGAGCTTGAAGTTCTCACAGGAACGAGTGACCAGCCGTCCCAGGTTTGTTGCGGCCTTGCCGATCCTTTGATCATTTCATTTTTTAGGGATGGGTTGTCACTGATGGTGGAACCAAGGAAGGTTAATTGGTGTATGATTTCTAGCTCTTAGTTGTTGATGGTGATGACAGGCGGCGTGTCTAAATCCTGGCCTAACACACTGATCTTTTAAAAGCTGATAGTATAGTCAGACCAAAGATGTTGCAGGCTCGTGAGAATGTGTCCATGAGACACTGTAGGTCTTGTTCTGTGTACGAGGTAACTGGTGCGTCATCGACAAAGATCATATCTCTGATGATGGTCTTGCCTTATCTTGGTTTTTGCTCTCTTCTTCTTCTTTTCTTCTTCTTCAAAATGGGACATGGGGCTTTGAGCTCCCAGAGAACCCTTCAAAAGGCGGCAAAGTCGCTTACGGCCTCAGTTGGCTTTGGTCCTGCGGCCTAATTCTTCGACGATTAGGGAACCCCAATCTTGCGATACTGAATCGTTTGCCATCTGATCTCGTGTACACTCCTCCAGTTGAGGTATCAAAAGCACGTTTCAGAAGCAGAGAAAAGGAGATGCTGAAGAGGGCTGAGGCAAAGACGCATCCTTGATTCACGCCACTTTTGATGTCGAAGGGTTCGGACATACTGTCCTCCAGTCCACCTCGGCTACCCAGGTCAAAGGCCTTAGATATGTCTATGAGTGTGATGTAGAGAGATTTATACAGCTCTCTACACTTCTCCTGCATGTTTACGGAGGAGAAGATCATGTTTATTTTAAAGCACTCTGCTCAGGGGCCACGCTGGGACTCAGGATAGACGCGTTATGCCAGCTTTTGGAGGTGCACTAACATTGAGTTTGGCGTATAGTTTGTCGATGATGCTCAAGAGGGAGATTACCCTGTAGTTGTTGCAATCGCTCCTGTCGCCTTTGTTCTTGTACAGGGTAACGATGGTAGCATCTCGTATATTTTCAGGGACGCCTCCATCACCTTAAAATTGGCAAAGCGATCATATAAATAGAATGAGTGCCTAGTCCTATCGGAGACAGACGATAATCTAGGAGGCCCCATGTGCCTTTGTGCATGTAAAAGAACCTTCGGTGGTTGGAACTCGAAATGACCAGGCCATCCCGGCCGCCATGCTGATAAAATTCTTATCAAATATGACTATTTAGAATTACCCTACAACGTCTTGTACCTCAAACTTCTTTGACCATTGCATTACTCTGAATATGTAGAAGACGCAAAGATCAAGGGGGGGAGGAAATGTCAAAGGAACCTCCATAATTTCCTCAGAATAAAATTAACCTAGGCATAGCAGTATCAAAAACTGTTATTTCCCTATCTCTTCAACTATTTGTCTTTGTCGTTGACTACTTTCACGCTGGTGGTTTTCAGCTGAATTCTGAATGTTTTCTCGCAGGTAGTTCCAGCTTTCCAAAGCAGTATTGCATTAGTAGTGCACAGACAGACTGTCTTCAAGAGACTTTGAAAATTCCTCAACCTTCACCGGACGTTGCATATTGTAAAGGAACTGTAATCCAGAGGCAAGGTGTCGATCTCTCAACCAAAAGGCCGTGGGTTCAAACCCCGATATATAATTGAAAAATTATCTGAAGGTTTTTTTCGTAAAAGTTTATCCCCTCTCCCCCCCTTCCCGGTCCAGATAGATGGACCAACACCTAGTCCCCTCGGAGGCGGACAATAAAAGGAAAAGTCTCGTGTGCATATCACAACACTGTACAATAAAGATCCCTCCTTGGCTGTTTACAGGGCAGTCGGCAATATAAGAATCCTACCAAAACCCCGATATGATCTTAATTGTAAATGTGGGAAAAAATCCAAATCAAATACCATATAGGTGATGTCGATGCCTGACTGTCCTTCTTGTTTGGGGTGGTAGAGATTCTTTGGTTGCAGCCTGACTTTGCAGCATAATACCAGTGAGTGATCAGTATCCCCGTCTGCACTGTAGTATACGCGCGTGAGAAACACAATGTTCAAGCTTGTAGGTCGACGATGACCATGTCAAGTTGGTGCCAGTATTTGGAGTAAGGGTGTCGCCATGATACTTCATGCTGTTTCTTTGTGTTAGTATTAGTAACACAGAGGTTTTCGTAAGAGCAAGCTCTTGTTGATATTGCCAACTCCAAAGAGACCATAGCAGTAAGTCCAAGCGTCATGAACAGCACCCATATCTGGCGTTCAAGTCATCTAGAAGACGAGACGTTCTCTGCTGTCAATGTTCTTGATGACATTGCTGGGGCTGGTGTAGAAGTCATCTTTTGCCTCGGCTGAGGATACCAATGTTGGGGCGTGGGCGTCGATAAGATTGACTAGACCGCAGAGGTAAGGGGGTGGAGGGACAGCTCAGCAGACATTTCCAATCCTTTTCACCTGGCTCGACAAACTTCAGCAAGATGTTCCCGACGGCAAATCTTCATATTCTCTGCGATCCTCACCAATCCTTCCCTGTCTGAAGAAAGTGCACTTTCCACCCTTAATGATCATAAGTCAGCTAGACGTATGTCTTGCAATGCGGCAATGTCTACCTGCAGTGATAGAAACCCGTTGTTGATGACTGGTTGACACTCTTGGCTCTGTCTGTCTCTCTCTCTCTCTCTCTCTCTCTCTCTCTCTCTCTCTCTCTCTCTCTCTCGCTCTCTCTCTCTCTCTCTCTCTCTCTCTCTCTCTCTCTCTCTCTCTCTCTCTCTCTCTCTCTCTCTCTCTCTCTCTCTCTCTCTCTCTCTCTCTCTCTCTCTCTCTCTCTCTCTCTCTCTCTCTCTCTCTCTCTCTCTCTTCTCTCTCTCTCTCTCTCTCTCTCTCTCTCTCTCTCTCTCTCTCTCTCTCTCTCTCTCTCTCTCTCTCTCTCTCTCTCTCTCTCTCTCTCTCTCTCTCTCTCTCTTTCTCTCTCTCTCTCTCTCTGAACGACAGAGAGAGAGAGAGAGAGAGAGAGAGAGAGAGAGAGAGAGAGCTCTCTCTCTCTCTCTCTCTCTTCCGCTCTCTCTCTCTCTCTCTCTCTCTCTCTCTCTCTCTCTCTCTCTCTCTCTCTCTCTCTCTCTCTCTCTCTCTCTCTCTCTCTCTCTCTCTCTCTCTCTCTCTCTCTCTCTCTCTCTCTCTCTCTCTCTCTCTCTCTCTCTCTCTCTCTCTCTCTCTCTCTGTCTCTGTCTCTGTCTCTCTCTCTCTCTCTCTCTCTCTCTCTCTCTCTCTCTCTCTCTCTCTCTCTCTCTCTCTCTCTCTCTCTCTCTCTCTCTCTCTCTCTCTCTCTCTCTCTCTCTCTCTCTCTCTCTCTCTCTCTCTCTCTCTCTCTCTCTCTCTCTCTCTTGACTCCCGTCTTCGTGTATTCCCTGAACGACAGAAGAGAGAGAGAGAGAGAAGAGAGCAAAGCAAAATGATTCTATGGCTCATACTAAGCTACACGCTATTATTACCCAACACTCTTTACTGCAAATGAGAGTCCACGTGAAGAAAACCATAACTGTTTTTGTTTTGATGTTAGCTCTACGTGTCTTTTTGTTCTACGAATTTGCACCGAAAATGCAAATAATCTCGATAGAGGACGTAGCGATACTTAGGTCCCAGGAATATTTTTACCGCTTTTGAGCTTGAATTAATGATAATTATTGTTTCCAGGTCATCTTTTAATTTTCATACTACCCATTTTGTTATCTCAAAATAACTTCACACACAGGAAAGGAAAGTTGGCTGAACCGAAAACATACGTCTACTTAAGTCAACTTATTATATCATCGACAATTAATTATTATGAAGAGCAGCCCCAGCAATCATTTCATTTACTAGCCCCAAAATCTAAACAATTTAGCTAAATATGTTTACTGAATGAGATTAGATTGCTGAAATGAAAGTGAGAATGACACGAAGGCGAGTGTTTTAGTTTGCTGGTCGAGCCAATCTCAAAACTGGAAATTCCCACGGGATTTCTCCCTGACAGAGGTTAACTAATTTCTTTCTTTCTTTCTTTCTTTTTTCTTTATTAACTCCCATGGGTTTACCTATGACCTTTGTAGACTGCCCTTTTCTATTTGTTTCTTTCGTGAGTTAAATTTCTTTGCTTCCATTACATCTTTTATACCTTTCTCCAGGTTGCCCTGTCCTGACATTTTCTGTTTTCCTTCAAAAAAGTTAAATTTCTTTGTGTTAATGCCTCTTTGGTTTTTATATCTTCTTCCTACTTTCTCCGAGGTCTGCTCTTGTGGTCATTTACCCTGATGTTTAGCACTGTATACTGATTTAGCTATTCTATTGTCATTCATTCTGTTTAACATGCCCAAACCATCTCAGTTGATTCATTCTATCTTAGTTTTTATGTTATCTCTTTTGGTTTGATCTCTTATTGTTGTGTTCCTGATTTTGTCTCTTTTAGTTTTCCTTTTATTTACTACTCTTCTTAGATATTTCATTTCGGCTGTCTGCACTCTACTGTATTCCCAACTGTCTAAGGTCCAGGTTTCACTGCCATAGAGAGAGTAGGACAATAAATTGTGTTGTATTCTGCCATTTTGATTTTTGTTGACAATTCTTGTTTACCTACAAATGCCTTTCCTAGATGGTTATATATTGCACTTGCCTTTTGGATTCTCTGGCTGATTTCTTCTCTTAGTTTTCCCTCTGAGTTAATCATTATCCTAAGTAATTGTAGCTTTAAACTTGTTCTAAATTGTCCCTGCCTAATTTAAGATTTTGTGTTTTAGCTTCCCTAGTTACTAGCATTGTTTTGGTTTTCTTTGCATTTACTCTCATTCCTCTTTTATTTAATTCATTATTTATTATGTTGATATTTGACTGGAGGTCACTTTCTGATTTTTCAAACAGAACTAAATCATCAGCAAATGAAGGCATTGATACATTTACTGGTTTGAACTTCCACATACCTACATCCATTTTCTTCATTTTTGAGGATGCCTTTTGTGACTGAATCCATAAATGTGATAAACAAAAGAGGACTTAGGATACAACCCTGCCTTACTCCTATATCTACATCAAATTCTGCAGATATATTTCCAGCTACTCTCGCTGCACATGTTGGTTTATTGTAAAAAAACTTTTAATGGCTTCTATTAAATTTTGCTCTACGTTGTGTTCTTTTTAAGGAATGCCATAGTTTGTCCCTCCTCACAGTGTCAAATGCCTTTTCTAATTCAATAAAACACAGGTGCAAGTCAATGTTTCTCTCAAGGAATTTTTCTATTATTTGTCTAATTGTAAATTTGTGATCTTGTTTACACTTTTCCTGGTCTAAATCACTCTGGTGTCCTTCAATCTGATCCTCTACTCTTTTCCTTAGTCTCATTTCCAGAATCCTGGCATACACTTTTCCTGGTACGCTAAGTAGTGATATCCCTCTATAGTTTGAGCATTCCATAGTTGATCCTTTCTTGTGTATTGGTACTACTGTTCCCTTTTTCCAGTCGTCTGGCACCTGTTTGGACTTCCATGCTTGTTGACATATTGCATGTAGTAGTTTGTCTGCTCTCTCCCCTTGGTTTTTAATCATTTCTGGATAAACTTGATCTTGCTCCTGGGGCTTTTCCTAATTTCACTTTTCTTATAGCTGTTTGAAGTTCTTTCATTGAGATATCTACTTCTTCAACTGTCTCATCTCGATTACTTGTTACTCTTAATAATTGATCTTTACTCCTTGTTTCATATGTTCTGGAGGGATTATTGTAATTGTTGAAAATACTTTCTCAACGTTTCCATGATTTCGCTGTCTTCTTTCATTATTTCTCCTTTGGCATTCTTAATTTGTCGTATTGGGTATGCTTTGGTCTTTCTCATGTAGTATAATTTTCTTCATTGCTCCACAGAACAGCTTTTGATTTCCTTGATAGCTTTCTTGAAGTCTGTGTTCAAACTCTTCCCACTGTTCCTGTTTTGCTTTCCTTTTTGGCGATAGTTATTTTACTCATGTAATCTATCCTATCCTCTGGTCTCTTTGTTTGCAATTATTTCTTCCAGGCATCTTTTCTTTTCTTTGGTCTTAGTCTTGACATTCTCATTCCACCATGCTGTTCTTTTCCTATCTCCTTTAATTTGTTTCCCCACAGACCTTCTTCAGTGCAACTGAGGAGTTTTTTTTATATATTTGCCACTTTTCTTCTATTGTGTTTTCCTTCAGATCCATCTACCTTTCACTGATAGATCTTTTATCCTTGATTGGTATGTCTCTTTTACTATTAGTTTATTTAGTTCTTCTATTTTGAGTTTAGTAGCTTTCTTCTCTTTCCTTTTCTGTTTGTTTTCTTCAGTTAATAATCTCATTTTGGCTATCATTAGGTTGATGATCACTAACTATTTCAGCTCCTCTGTTTACTATAACATCCATTGTATGTAAAAAAGGGAGCTGCTAACTATTATGTAGTCTATCATTGACTTTTCACACCTGTCTTCATTTACTCTTGTATATTTGTGGATATCTTTTTGAGGAAAAAATGTGTTAGCTATTTTCATGTTATTCTTTAGATTAAAAATCTATTAGTCTCTCTCCATTTGGAGAAGTTGTTGTCTCTCCTTCTTTACCTATTACTCCTCCTAATGTTTCTATATTGTTGCCTACTCTAGCGTTTAAATCTCCTAAAACCATTAATTCCTGTTTGGGTTTGAGATTCTCTGCAGCTATTTGTAAATCATTTTCGAAGATATCTTTTTCTTTTTTAGTGGCATCTTCGTTGGGTCCATAAGCTATTAATAATTTAATTTCTCTTCCTTTTGGTTTAATATTTATCTCTAATAGACATGGGCTTACAAATTTCCAATTTTCTAGTAGCATTTTTTGCCTTTTATGCATTAGGAGGCCTACTCTTGCTCTAGCTCTATCTTTGACATCTACTCCTGAGAAGATTAAAGTATGATTTGGTCCTACATTTTTTATTCCTTGTCCTTTTTTTCTTTGTTTCTATAATAGCCAAAATGTCTACTTTGAATTTTTCCGTTTCTTCGGCTAATTCTAACTCCTTTCGATTAATTGCCCTAACATTCCATGTTCCAAAAAGCACAATCCGTGTTCTTTTAATAGAGTCGTCTTCAGTGAAAGCTCAAACCGGGTATATCATTGTATATATTACTATGAATCAGTTGTTTAGGACAAGCAGAGAAATTAGCCCACTGTATCCTAGGTAGATGGGGGGGCTGCCACCTTGAGGGCCCCTACCGGGCCTTGCTATTTTCTGTCTGGGTTAACCCCTTAGCCTTTAGCCATTCAAGACCAGGCTGCGAGGCAGCAGGTTGTTATTTTATTTCAGGGTTAACTCCTTAGCCTTTGGTCAGCCAAACATGCCTGCAAGGCAGCAGGATAGCTCGTGGAGGGCGGGATAATCTAATCCCCGTACAGGTGCTTACCAAATAATAATGACAGGGTCTTGGATGGGCTTTCATTATCCATTAAAATGTATAAATCCAAGGTGAACAATTTCACATTCACATAATAATGTATCTAATGCAATAATAAGCTATAAGGAACATTTGGGACAATGTTTGTGATTTATTTTGAGATGACATCATTGTTATTGTTGAACAATGGGTACTTGTATCAACATTGCACTATTCTAATACAGACGTAGTCACACATCGGTTCTATGTTAGCAAGAGAGATAAATTAGTTGTATTTTGTTCTTCATGTCTAAACCAGCTAACTTGGCTGCAAGGAAAAATCATACAACCTTGAGACTTCCTTGTAAAATCATGTTAATAGTTAATAATATATATATACGTATAAATCGATTTTGATATATTATTTAACAGGAAGAGCAAATTTCTAGTGTATTGACCATAGCAATCTTCTTTTACCTTCATATAGATTTAGATCAACGGACATTCCGATTTGATCGAGAATTTTATTGCCCCCATGTTGTGTTGTTTGTTCGCTGTTGGTTTTGTTTGTTTTGTTTTGTTTTGGGTTTGATTGGGATATTTTTTAATTTTTCTTTGGGTTTGTAATTGTTGTTTTTTTTATCGTTGTCGGGTTGTTGTTGTACTTTTGTTACTGTTGTTACTGTTGTTGTTTGTTTACTAATAATTTTTGTTTTGTTTGTTTGTTTGGGGGGTTACGATATTTTCTTATAGTATACTTATGTGTCAAGATATTAGGATTATTATAATTTAATGTTGAATTTTGAGATCCTTATTGAATTATATAGATCTACCCTGCGTTTGTTTAATGTGTATTCTTGTACGGTCTCTATCTTTAGTTTGACTACTACTCTACAACTGTCGTTACTAGGCGATGATAGGTCCTACTACATTCATTTCACTACTTTTCCTGCTGTTTCCTCTTAATTCACCGTATGATGGATGGATTGTCTAGTCTATTATGCATACATGTTATGTATGAATTTATATATGTGTATTATGTATGCATGTATGTATGTATGTATGTATGTATGTATGTATGTATGTACACCACTCCATTAGCTGACATAAAATCACTTTTGAACATCTTGAAATCACACTCAATCATAATGGTCAACTGTTAATGAATGTGGTTGTCTATAGACCTGACTAAAGAAATAAGAAAATTTATATAAATAATTTTATTGATGAATTTGAAGACTTCGTTTTTAAAACTCTGTATTATTTGCAATGTATCTGTTAGGTTTTGGTGATCATGTTATACTCTTGTATGTTTTAAGATTGTTGAATCATTTGAATCTTTTGAGTGGACTCTTAAACCCTTCTATTTTAGGATAATCATATGATAAATTTTGACTCTTTTAACTATCATGTTCTATGACCATTATATTTTATTTATGTTGTATTGTATGCTATTGTGAGGCCTTTTGCGATCTTTTGAGAAAAGGCGCCATATAACTATATATTATTATTATTATTATATTATTATTATTATGTATGTATGTATATATGTATGTATGTATGTATGTATGTATGTATGTATGTATGTATGTATGTATGTATGTATGAATGTATGTATGTATGTATGTATGTATGTATGTATGTATGTATGTATGTATGTATGTATGTATGTATGCATGCATGTATGTATTTATGTATGTATATAATAATATATATGTATGTGTAAATGTATGCATGTATGCATGTATGTTTGTATGTATGTATGTATGTATGTATGTATGTATGTATGTACCAATGTATGTATGTATCCATGTATGTATGTATGTATGTATGTATGTATGTATGTCGTATATATGTATGCATATATGTACATGTGTTCATGAGTATGTACAATTATGTATGTATTTATGTATCCATCAATAAGTTTATGTATCCATCTGTGTGTATGTACAGGTGTGTTTATGTAAGTATGTATGGGGTTG
>JAXRKP010000496.1:122500-127500 GCA_037039925.1 Doris montereyensis
CTACCCAACTGAAAAAATAGGTACAAGTTCTAGCTTTGGAGTAAAAACTAACATGCAGGAGGTGAATAGACTAACGGGATAAGATCATGGGCTTTAAGGTCAGTCTTATAATATTGCATGCTAAGGTCACACACACACATATACACACACACACACACACACACACACACACACACACACACACACACATACAACCTTTCAACCTTTCAATCCTCTGGCATTTTTGTTTGAAAGAAAGAATAAATATACACACAGAAAATACAAGGATGTTAATTGCTTCTTGGTGACGTCAGTGGCCGAGCAGTTAGGATGCCGGACTGGAGATCATGAGGTCTTGAGTTCGAATCTAGCAAAGCCAGGTCCGACGTTGTATTCCTTGGGAAAGACATTTAACACGCATTTTCCCCACTATACCCAGGTGCAAATGGGTACAAGCACTAGCTTGGGAAAAAAACCTGCGTCAGACTAGCGTCCTGGTCAGGTGATTATTGTCATTTATTCTGCTTCATGTTATAGAAACCAGGATAAGCTCCGGCTCTTTAGCCCTTGAAGGAACTTCACTTTTAATTGCTTCTTGGTGCTGAAGAGCATGAAATAAAATCTTTCAATTTCTTAATTTTATAATTTAAAAACATTTTGTTTCTGCTCTCTGCAAAGGAAACGATGCAGACATTCTAATGGTGTCAATATTTCAACTTTCTCGTGCTTAAGGACCCGTCCTGTTAGCAGCTGCTGTTAGCCTCGTCAAATTCCCTGCAGAGGTGACAATTATAACTGTCTGAAGTTTCCTTAATATAACACGTTCAATTGATGGGGATTAAACTCCTGGTTCATTGCATATTTCTGTTGGTAACACAGCAAAATGCCCCTCGACGTTTAGAGTGTGTTGAGTGTGTTGAGTGTGTTGAGTTGAGAAGAAGAAAAATCAAGTCAATTAGTTCTCTTTCACTTTCAGAAAGAAAGTGATAATTTCAGTGTGGCAATTTCATTGGCGAGGTCGGTGTAATGAAATTAGATAGAACATTTGTTTTAATTCTTTTATAGAGTTTATCGTTAGAAACCTCCTTAATCGACTCGTCTCAACTCGACATTTCCTTATCAACTATCACCATTGGCCGTCACGTTGCTTATTTGTTTGCCTTAAATCGACAATCAACTCGTCTCAACTCGACATTTCCCCATCAACTGTCACCATTGGCCGTCACGTTGCTTATTTGTTTGCCTTAATCGATTCGTCTCAACTCGACATTTTCCTATCAACGATCACCATTGACCCCCACGTTACTCAATCGTTTGCCTTAATCGACTCGTCTCAACTCGACATTTCCCTATCAACTGTCACCATTGACCCCAACGTTGCTCAACTGTCACCATTTATCTTAATCAACTGGTCGACCACGTTAAATGGTCTCGATATAATATAATTATGAGTTGTTCAAGTCTTTGTCAACGCCATTGGTCTCTGTTGATAGGCCATTAATGAGTAACCATCTTGTCACGTTGCTTATTTGTTTGTAAATCGGGTTAAACCATTCCCAGATCATTTTTGTTTTGGGGGAATGTTCTGCCTATCAAAATTGGTGATGTTGAAGTAATGGTAAACTCACCATTGGTCGTCACTGTTTCCTCGTCTCTTTGTGATTGGTCGTCACGTTGCATTTTCATACATCACGTCATAATTGGTCGTCAGGCCTTAATCGATGTCTCTGGACATTTAAAGCCCATTATACATCATATCTCAACTGGCAGTTCTGTCACCATTGGTCGTCACGTTGTGCTAAACCGCACATATCACGTCATTGGTAAACAGGTCTACCGGTACTGATGCTAAAGCAACAAACATCATGGGTAATACGTAGATAAGATGGCCTACCAATGCTAGACTAAACAAACAACAGTCATGTAATAAGTAGGCCTACCAATGCTAAGGCAAAACATATATCATGTAATAAGTTTGCCTACCAATGTCTCAAAACACATTTCATGTAATAAGTAGGCCTACCAATGCTAGGCTAAAGCAAAGTCACACATCATGATAATAAATGAGGATCCTACCAACTGTTGATATTAACAAAACATACATATTATGTTTAAACAGGCCAGACCAATGCTAGGAAAAAGCAAAAGTGACGTTGACATCATGTAATAAACTTTGTGAGTATCATGCCTACATCAGTGCTATGCTGGTAAAGCCACACACATCACGTCATAGTTCTACCAGGCCTATTTACTGTAAAATATTACGTATAAAGCAAAAAAACTGACAATGGTATGCTGGGGTCGCTTTTGCTCAATGATCATCATACACTTTTTTAAAGACATTATCTGAGTTTCTGTAGGAAGTGTTACAGTAGAGCTTCCAATAGATACCCTTTTTAAAATGACAGGGGCCTGAACTGCAACATCAGGGGATGCTCCAGTGCACAATGTGATATTTATGAAGAAACATTCATTCAAACAGTTATGTCATATTGAATCTTGCAGATGACAAATTTATTAAATAGCTCAGATGATAATGCGATTCTAAAGCATTAAATTGCTTGTAAAAACAGATCACAATTTATGTAAAAAAAACAACAATAACAACAATAGTTGGATCCAGCAAAAAATACGTTTTTAATATCATATATATTTTACAATTGATATACTCAAAAAATAAATTGTAAAACCACTGCAAATGGAAAAGGGAGAAACATGCCAATCAATCAATCAATCAATCAATCAATCAATTAATCAATCAATCAATCAATCAACCAACCAATCAATAAATCAATCAATCAACAAATCAATAAATCAATCAATCAACCAATCAATTAATCAATCAATCAACCAATCAACCGATCAATCAATCAATCAATCAATCAATCAATCAACCAATCAATCAATCAATCAATCAATCAATTAATCAATCAACCAATCAACTAATAAATCAGTCAATCAAGCAATCAACTCTGAAGCAAAAAATAAAATATTTAAAAGACAGTATAATATGCTTAAAGTTTTGTATCTGTGAAAGTGGCCACTGGTGTGAATAGATTCGCTGAATGCAATGATCAAATCCAACCACTTTCTTTTTCACAATCAGCGTTTAAACAACAGTGTAACAAGTATGCAATGAAGTGAAAATTTTGTCAAGATTTTAGGAGAATTGTACACTAGCATCACTCACAATGTAATATTTTTGTTCAAAACAATTCAACATTTTACTTACATGTTAAAAAAAAACAAAAAAAAACAACTACAGCTTGTTAGCAACCATTCGTTTCTAAGGAAATGCCTACAACAACTACAGTCAGTTAGCAACCATTCGTTTGTAAGGAAATACCCACAACATTTACAGTCAGTTAGCAACCATTAGTTTGTAAGTCACAAAATACACCTACAACAACTACAACTACAGCTTGTTAGCAACCATTCGTTTCTAAGGAAATACCTACAACAACTACAGCTTGTTAGCAACCATTCGTTTCTAAGGAAATACCTACAACAACTACAGCTTGTTAGCAACCATTCGTTTCTAAGGAAATACCCACAACAACTACAGTCAGTTAGCAACCATTAGTTTCTAAGGAAATACCTACAACAACTACAGCTTGTTAGCAACCATTCGTTTGTAAGGAAATACCCACAACATCTACAGCTTGTTAGCAACTATTCGTTTGTAAGGAAATACCTACAACAACCAGCTTGTTAGCAACCATTTTTTCTAAGGAAATACCTACAACAACTACAGCTTGTTAGCAACCATTCGTTTGTAAGGAAATGTTCCACAACATCTACAGCTTGTTAGCAACCATTCGTTTGTAAGGAAATACCTACAACAACTACAGCTTGTTAGCAACCATTCGTTTCTAAGGAAATACCTACAACTACAGCTTGTTAACAACCATTCGTTTGTAAGGAAATACCTACAACAACTACAGCTTGTTAGCAACCATCCATTTCTAAGGAAATACCTACAACAACTACAGCTTGTTAGCAACCATTCGTTTCTAAGGAAATACCTACAACTACAGCTTGTTAGCAACCATTCGTTTGTAAGGAAATACCTACAAGAACTACAGCTTGTTAGCAACCATTCATTTCTAAGGAAAAATACATGGGCTAACACTAAAGTTGTTCAGGCGAATCTTCAGGGTAAGGTGGCAACAGCATGTTAAACAACTTGAAAATCCTGGAGATCAGTTTGTTAGCAAACACAGAAGAAATACCTACAAAAAATGAGGACAATTTGAAATAGGGCCAACTACAGTCTTAAGCATGACTGTTGCCTTTGGATGGACGGGATGGAAAGAGCTTGACAGAGAGCATCCCAAAAACAACATGGCAGTGCAGAATGATCTAAGGAAATAGAGAGGAAAGGAGAACCATTCATTTCTAAGAAAGAGCCGGAAGAGCAAACCATAATGTGGTCCTGAATTACCAGTTAAAAGACTAAGGAAATACCTACAACAATACAGCTTGTTAGCAAATTATTAAGGAATTACCATAATCAGTGTTAGCAATCATTTTTTGGACTATTCGTAAAACTATTCCGAATGGGTTGCATTTCATATTTAGGAGATGCCTTTCTCTATTGACTTGTCTTGTCATGTTTTTTGTCTTTCTCTTGTATCGACTTGTCTTGTCTTGTCTTTGAAAAGAAGACAGAGGGTGAAAAATAGAAGTAGAATGAAGAAGAAGAGACCATAAGGAAGAAGATCAGAAGAGAGCTATTCGAAGAGCAATTCTCTCTCTGGTCCTTTCTCTATTTAGTTAAAAGACAGGTCGAAATATACTTCTCTCTCTCTCTCTAATAATAATAATAATCATTAATCTCTAATAATAATCTCTCTCTAATCTCTCTCTCTTTCTCTAATCTCTCTAATAATCTCTAATCTGTCTCTCTCTCTCTCTCTCTCTCTTGTCTTCTCTCTGAAGAAGAAGAAGAAGAAGAAGAAGAAGAAGAAGAAGAAGAAGAAGAAGTCTGTCTCTGTCTCTGCCTCTGTCTCTGTCTCTGT
>JAXRKP010000496.1:147500-162500 GCA_037039925.1 Doris montereyensis
CTTAACTATCGACTTTTCAACACGTTCAACAAAGGAAGGTAATTTTTGTTTCATTACGTTAAATGACTTTTTAAATCACCATTCAATGTTTTCATTCTGAATGATCTTGCAAACAATGCGGAAAAGAGAAAATATTAATGTTGTAGGTAATGTAGATTTAGATCAGTAGGTAATGTAGATCTAGATTAGTAGGTAATGTAGACTTAGATTATTAGGTAATGTAATCTAGATTAGTAGGTAATGTAGATCGAGATTAGTAGGTGATTTAGACCTAGATTAGTAGGTAGTGTAGACCTAGATTAGTAGGTAATTTAGACCTAGATTAGTAGGTAATGTAGACCTAGATTGGTAGGTAATGTAAACCTAGATTAGTAGGTAATGTAGATCTAGATTAGCAGGTAATGTAGATCTAGATTAGTAGGTAATGTAGATCTAGATTAGTAGGTAATGTAGATCTAGATTAGTAGGTAATGTAGATCTAGATTAGTAGGTAATGTAGATCTAGATTAGTAGGTAATGTAGATCAAGATCTACGATTGGTCTTGAAAACAAATTGATAATGCCGTGGGTTTTTTAATCTTTGCATAGATCTGTATTATTGTATAGATCTATATCTATACCATAATGATATAAATTATACCATATTATTGTAATCAATTATTCAGTTGTGCTTATTTACTGTGAGCAATATGTCAAGAAAAACATGTACATCGTGAGCAATATGTCAAGAAACACATGTACATCGTGAGCAATATGTCAAGAAACACATGTCCGTCGTGAGCAATATGTCAAGAAACACATGTACGTCGTGAGCAATATGTCAAGAAACACATGTCCGTCGTGAGCAATATGTCAAGAAACACATGTCCGTCGTGAGCAATATGTCAAGAAACACATGTCCGTCGTGAGCAATATGTCAAGAAACACATGTACATCGTGAGCAATATGTCAAGAAACACAATGTAACTCCATGTTTAGAGAATTAATAACAGGTATCTTACCTTATGTAGACCTATCTGATCTGACTGTCACTACACGATCCTGCAAGGCACCGTCCAAGTCAAAAGGGGGAAGTCAAAGAGAGACAGGCAGAGGTACAGATGGAGAGATAACATCAGTGAATGGCTTAGCAACACTAGAATGACAGAACAACGACAGGAGGGGAAGGAACTTGGTAGCAAGATCAGCGATGGTGCCCCCACCCACCTACCCCTCCCCCCGCGCCCTATTCTTTTTCCTAACACTGTCGCCCAGAGTGTGGGACAAGTGAGAACGTGAGTGAGAATATCACTACATAAATAAATGGGTCATTTTACGGTTTAGCGGCGTAAATAAAGTCGGTCAAATTTATACCTGATGTCGGTATCGGCTAAGATCTACATTTAGAGGTGGGACGGAAGAAATATATCCACAATCGCTTTGCCTGAACTCTATACCGCTACACCACTGTGGGGCGGTGGGGTGGAGGAGAAAGGGGATGGCCTTCAAGGTAAGGGTTTGGGGATAGATTTCTTTCAACTCACCTCTAAATGTAGATGGCGAAATATGACAATAAGTGACAACTCCACTAATAAAGACAGAACAAACACGTGACGTTTCGGGCATAACCCTTCTTCAGACAACAAACGAGAAATATTTAGAATCTAGATCTAAGTAATACCTCCGGCATCACACAATGTGATGTCAGAAGAAAAACATAAAGGAGAAAGAAAGGAAGAAAAAGACAGTGATGTTAAGAAACGTAGCAGACGGGGGTGTGAAGAAAGAGCGAGAGTGGAAGGTTCAGATCTAGAATGAAATAAAAATATGAAAATAAGTATGTAATAAAAGGTGAGAAGGAGATAGAGAGAATGAGAGAATATATATATAGAGAGAGTGTGTGTGTGTGTGTGTGTGTGTGTGTGAGAGAGAGAGAGAGAGAGAGAGAGAGAGAGAGAGAGAGAGAGAGAGAGAGAGAGAGAGAGAGAGAGAGAGAGAGACAGAGAGAGAGAGAGAGAGAGAGAGAGAGAGAGAGAGAGAGAGACAGAGAGAGAGAGAGAGAGAGAGAGAGAGAGAGAGAGAGACTGAGTGAGTGAAATAGAGAAAAAAAAGAAAGAAAACAGGCAGGGAAGAAAGAAAGGGAGAGAGAAACGTAGAGAGACTGGGAAACAAGAACGAAAAAATATGATAAATGTAAGACTAGATCTATATCTCACTGGGTCTAGAAAGAAGAAATGATAGGATTTATCCTATTTTTCCGTTCTTGTTTGCCATACTCATACGTCTTTCTTCTCCTGCCTGTTTTCTTTCTTTCCTTCTGTTTTCTTTCTTTTCTCTCTCTCTCTCTCTCTCTCTCTCTCTCTCTCTCTCTCTCTCTCTCTCTCTCTCTCTCTCTCTCTCTCTCTCTCTCTCTCTCTCTCTCTCTCTCTCTCTCTCTCTCTCTCTCTCTCTCTCTCTCTCTCTCTCTCTCTCTCTCTCTCTCTCTCTCTCACACACACACACACACACTCTCTATATATTTCTCTCATTCTCTCTATCTCCTTCTCACCTTTTATTACATACTTATTTTCATATTTTTATTTCATTCTAGATCTGAACCTTCCACTCTCGCTCTTTCTTCACACCCCCGTCTGCTACGTTTCTTAACATCACTGTCTTTTTCTTCCTTTCTTTCTCCTTTATGTTTTTCTTCTGACATCACATTGTGTGATTCCGGAGGTATTACTTAGATCTAGATTCTAAATATTTCTCGTTTGTTGTCTGACGAAGGGTTATACCCGAAACGTCACGTGTTTGTTCTGTCTTTATTAGTAAAATTGTCACTTATTGTCATATTTCGCCTTTGACTTCACTCCACTGTGGCTCCTTCGTATTGCTCTAACTGTAGATATATGGCGATACCGACAACGAGTACAAATATTTGACCCACTTTCTTTGACGCCGCTAAACCGTAAAATGACCTATTAATATATGTGTCAAGCTAAAGCTGATGTACACAAGAGCAATGATCTTGAATAAGGACTGTTCATTTCATGTTATCTAGTTGGGTCAATTACTATAAATTACTAACGTGCCGTGACCGTGGACTTAATACGTTGGTTTCTCTACGGTGTTATCATCTGTGAGGTTAACATTTTTAAATAATTAACCCCTGTGCACTTCGCAAAATGGTTCCATATCTCTGTGAAACTACAAAATTCACAGTGTGGCATCCATGGTCTAGACATTAGATTACCGAACTCGGGATCAGGGGAATGGGGGGGGGGGTGGGGGTCATGGGTTCGAATCCTGACAACGCTATGTTCTATCGGATTGCCTTGGTAAAGACGTTTACCAAACAGATTGATCCATGCAGATTGTGGGTATCAGCACAAGTCGGAGGGGGTGGGCGGTAAATACCTGTGATATTATTATATTATCGGCATGTACAGGACACGATGTTTAATCACGTGTTCCCCCTTTCGTGCTATACAAATCGGGATCAGCTCATTGAAATAAATGTGGCTGTGTTTTTATTACGACTCACAGTGTACGTAAGATCTGCTATAATAAAGATTTACAGTGTGTATGTAAGACATCATATAATAAAGATTCACAGTGTGTAAGTAAGACATCCTATAATAAAGACTTACAGTGTGTATGTAAGACATCCTATAATAAAGATTCACAGTGTGTACATAATACATCCTATAATAACGACTTACAGTGTGTACGTAAGACCTGCTACAATAAACTCTGAGATAACCGCCCAGCTGTGTATTTCACTTACCTGAGCTGGTTGAGAAACTGACAAGACAACCAACAGCCAACACCCTCCCCCTCCACATCCCTCCCCTCCACTCCAAAAAAAAAACCCAAAACAAAACTAGGGCAAGGAATACAAGATGAACCAGAGATTCGGAAAACCGGAGTTCTGGCTCACCTGGACATGTACCACTACAGCGCAACAATTATTTTGACATCAGTAAAACCACATAGGACAGTAACAGCAACCGTTGTTTTTTACAGCAGTGAGACCACATAGAGCAGTAACAGCAACAATTGTTTGATGTTAGTGAGACCCCATAAAGCAATACAAGCAACCATTGTTTTGACATCAGTGAGACCCCGCAGAGCAGTACCATTATTTTGATATCAGTGATACCCCATAGAGCCGTACCATTTTTTTATATCAGTGAGACCCCATAGAGCAGTACCATTGTTTTGATATGAGTAGGACCCCATAGAGCAGTACCTTTGTTTTTACATCAGTGAGGACCCCATAAAGCAATACCATTATTTTGGCATCAGTAAGACCCCATAGAGCAATGACAGCAACCATTATTTTGACATCAGCCAGACCTAAAGAGTAGAACCGTTGTTTTGATATCAGTGAGACCCCATAGAGCAGTAATACCAACCATTGTTTTCACATCAGTGAGACCCCATAGAGCAGTAACAGCAACTATTGTTTTCACATCCGTGAGACCCCATAGAGCAGTAACAGCAACCATTGTTTTGACATCAGTGAGACCACATAGAGCACTAACAGCAACCATTGTTTTGACATCAGTGAGACCACATAGCGCAGCAACAGCAACCATTGTTTTGATATCAGTGGGACCCCATAGAGCAGTAACACCAACCATTGTTTTGATATCAGTGAGACCCCATATAGCAGTAACACCAACCATTGTTTTGATATCAGTGAGACCACATAGAGCAGTAACACCAACCATTGTTTTGACATCAGTGAGACCACATATAGCAGTAACACCAACCATTGTTTTGATATCAGTGAGACCCCATAGAGCAGTAACACCAACCGATGTTTTGACATCAGTGAGACCCCATAGAGCAGTAACAGCAACCATTGTTTTGACATCAGTGAGACCCCATAGAGCAGCAACAGCAACCGATGTTTTGACATCATTGAGACCCCATAGAGCAGTAACAGCAACTATTGTTTTGACATCCGTGAGACCCCATAGAGCAGTAACAGCAACCATTGTTTTGACATCAGTGAGACCACACAGAGCACTAACAGCAACCATTGTTTTGACATCAGAGAAAACCAGTAATAGCAACGGATGTTTTGACATCAGAGAAACCCCATATAGCAGTAACAGCAACCATTGTTTTGACATCAGTGAGACCCCATAGAGCAGTAACAGCAACCGATGTTTTTGACATCAGAGAAACCCCATATAGCAGTAACAGCAACCGATGTTTTGACATCAGAGAGAAACCCCATATAGCAGTAACAGCAACCGATATTTTGACATCCGTGAGACCCCATAGAGCAGCAACAGCAAACATCACAATTCAGTCTGAGTTCATATTATTATTCCTCACGTACACAATGAATGAATGTGTTTTCCTTCTTTTTATTGTTACCTCCCTGCTGGATGCGGAGACTCGGTAGCCCAGTAGCAAGGTTAGGTATCAGCCTCTCAACCAAAAGGTAGTATGTTCGAGCCCCACCAAGGGTTGACAAATTTTCTCGATCGTTTTCGAGAAAAATGTAGCCCCCTCGCTGGTTCAGGTATGTAGGTCGATACCTAGTCCCATCGGAGACGGGCGATAAAAAAGAGGTCCCGTGTGCAGATAACAACGCTCTGTTCACGTTAAAGATTCCTTGGCTGTTCACAGAGCAGAACGGTCAAAACGGGCAAAAATGTGTTTTCTAAATCCTACCAAAACACCCCGAGATCACATTAGTGAAAACAATGTGGGTGTGGGTAAAACAAATCAAATCACAAACCCTGGTGGGGGCACAGGAATCAGAGTTTCTCAAGACGCTTACGTTCAGACAGAATAGGGTCAGTCAAAGTTTCTATTTCGTAGGTAGAATGAGATAAAAGAAAGTCTGCCTATGTGATACCATCAAAGTTTGAAATCGTGTGTGATTGTACACATCTGTAGCTGTTTGGCTGAAAACATATTAGAGTAAATAAATCCTTCATTCTGAAGTACGGTTCACAAATGAAGGCAGGTAAAGGATGAAAGACAGTGATGACATTGAAGCCCGGAGCTAGGCATAACAAGACCTGTATCACGGTTCAACACAATGACGCTTTATCGAAACAGACACCAGCGTTTAAGGAGGTGACATAGAGAGAGAGAGAGAGAGAGAGAGAGAGAGAGAGAGAGAGAGAGAGAGAGAGAGAGAGAGAGAGAGAGAGAGAGAGAGAGAGAGAGAGAGAGAGAGAGAGAGAGAGAGAGAGACGGACAGACAGACAGACAGAGAGACAGACAGACAGACAGACAGACAGAGACAGAGACAGAAAATGTAGCAATCTGTTTTAGAGGATAAAATAGGAAAATACAAGCAAAATATCGCAAATCAATAGCATCTGGCGGTTTTCGATAGCGCTTAAGTCAAATTTGACATTTCAAAAGCGATCAAAAAAGGCATAATTAAAAATGTTAGACTTTTTGCGACTTTGTTCACCGCCTGACGCTTGAGTTATTTCCGGTTGCTACGTCATCCGTTTGCAGCACTTCAATTCGTCCCCCCCCCCCCCGACCAGAAATACATGGACGAGTGCAAGTAAGCTGGAGAGACTATAATCATTATTTCCGCTATTTCTGTGTTTTGATCGTAAATGAGACATGCATATCCTTCCTCTTCAATTTTAAGCCTGCAGTCCCACTAACTATCTTTTCTGCCTTTATCTGAATAAACGTGCATCTATCTATTTATTTGTTTGTATGTATATTTTATAACCATCAATCTTATCTTCCTAGCTATACAATATATATTTATATATCTATGTATCTATGTATCTATCTCTATATATTAATCTATTCATCTATCTATCTATAAAGCTATCAATCTATCAATATATATATCTATCTACCTATCTATCTAACCCATCTCTCTCTCGCTCTCTCTCTCTCTCTCTCTCTCTCTCTCTCTCTCTCTCTCTCTCTCTCTCTCTCTCTCTCTCTCTCTCTCTCTCTCTCTCTCTCTCTCTCTCTCTCTCTCTCTCTCTCTCTCTCTCTCTATATATATATATATATATATATATATATATATATATATATATATATATATATATATAATATATATATCTATCTATCTATTAATTTAATATAATTTATCTATCTATCTATCTACTTATCTGCATACCTATCTACCTATTTATTTATCTATCAATCGATTTATTTATCTACCTTGATATTCATTTATCTGTCTGCCTCTCCGTCCGTCTATCTATCCATCTATCCATACATATATGTATATATACATATATATATATATATATATATATATATATATATATATATATATATATATATATATATATATATATATATATATATATTCGTTTGTCTGGCTATTTATCTATCTGTATGTCTGAGTCACTGTATATCTGTTTATCCACTGTATATTTCTACAGACACGTCGCGGTCGAATAGGCAATGTCCTGTTTATATTCACTATAGCACTCGGGTTCACATCCTATCTGACAAAAGGTAGATTTTTCACGACATTGTATTGTCAGGAAACGGAATATTTTGGCGTTTGGTAGGGAAGATCTTCGCTCAGACTCAGCCCGTGACCCTGGCTCACGACCATGAAAGGTGGAGGAGACTTATTATAACGACAGTCCATTGTGCAGCGCCCCTATGACCATCAGCGGCTTGCTGACGGTATACGTGAGACATGAGATTTGGCGTTCGGACACCGGCATGGAACTTACGCATTCAAGAAAGGCGACATGCCCTGAAGCACAACGTTGCTCCCCCCTCTCAACTGGCCTTCCCTCCGCCTCTCAACTGGCCTTCCTCCGCCTCTCAACTGGCCTTCCCTCCGCCTCTCAACTGGCCTTCCTCCGCCTCTCAACTGGCCTTCCCTCCGCCTCTCAACTGGCCTTCCTCCGCCTCTCAACTGGCCTTCCCTCCGCCTCTCAACTGGCCTTCCCTCCGCCTCTCAACTGGCCTTCCCTCTCCGCCTCTTGGCCCTCCGCCTCTCAACTGGCCTTCCCTCCGCCCTCTCAACTGGCCTTCCCTCCCCTCAACTGGCCTTCCCTCCGCCTCTCAACTGGCCTTCCTCCCCTCTCAACTGGCCTTCCCTCCGCCTCTCAACTGGCCTTCCTCCGCCTCTCCCGCTTGTCCCCTATCCTTCCTCAACACCCCCATCACCTTTTCCCCAAATTCAAGTGTATAATTATATAACAGTAACAATGTCGTTCAAGACGTTGGCATTGTGATGATCCCTGTCCACCAAACACTTCGAATTCCAAGTTTGGAACGCGATGTCCGTTCGAATAGATCATGCATGGGTTTCAAGTACATGTGCAGGATAATTTCTTTTTGTGTGCGTGCGTATGTGCCATCTCATCTTGATAGAGAGAGAGAGAGAGAGAGAGAGAGAGAGAGAGAGAGAGAGAGAGAGAGAGAGAGAGAGAGAGAGAGAGAGAGAGAGAGAGAGAGAGAGAGAGACAGACAGACAGACAGACAGACAGACAGACAGACAGACAGACAGACAGAGAGAGAGAGAGAGAGTGAGAGAGAGAGAGAGAGAGACAGAGAGAGAGACAGAGAGAGAGAGAGAGAGAGAGAGAGTGAGAGAGAGAGAGAGAGAGAGAGAGAGAGAGAGAGAGAGAGAGAGACAGACAGACAGACAGACAGACAGACAGACATACAGACAGACAGACAGGGAGAGAGAGAGAGAGAGAGAGAGAGAGAGAGAGAGAGAGAGAGAGAGAGAGAGAGAGAGAGAGAGAGAGAGAGAGAGAGAGAGAGAGAGAGAGAGAGAGAGAGAGAGAGAGACAGAGAGACAGAGACAGAGACAGAGAGAGAGAGAGAGAGAGAGAGAGAGAGAGAGAGAGAGAGAGAGAGAGAGAGAGAGAGAGAGAGAGAGAGAGAGAGAGAGAGAGAGAGAGAGAGAGAGAGAGAGAGACAGACAGACAGACAGACAGACAGACAGACCGACAGACAGACAGACAGACAGACAGATAGACAGACAGACAGACAGACAAACAGAAAGGTAGACAGAGAGAGAGGCAGACAGACAGACAGACAGACATAGACAAAGACAAAAACAAACCGTCAGCGAAGTTGCTGCATTTCCCAACATGACTATGCAATCTATTATTTAAATATGTTGGATACAAACCACGCCCACCCCACCCCCACCACCGCCCAGCACTCCTGCCATTTTCTTTTTTCTTTTCATTCTGAAGGCGTGGGAAGAGCGTCTGACTATAATCCAGGAGGGCTGAATCCACGTCAAAGCTAAATTTTCTTGCTCTCTTGTGGGCCCCACAGCGACATGGGTCGGTAGGTCTATTCAGATGTCTAGACTCTAAAAGTCGTTACTCTATGCTCACATCTGACTATGGGATTTATTTCTAAGCCTAAATCATGTCATTAGTCCTACAACAGATGAGTTAACAAATTCAATAGTCTCAGATACTCACTGCTTAGCTTGACAAGAAACACAAGTTTCAGTAGCAGTTTACATAAACGATCGACAGCCCAGGTGGTAAGATTCAAACACCTGTGCCAACTGACCCTTCATTTTAGACGTGGGTACATAGACAAGTAGCACATGCACACACATACGTACAAATACACACATCTACACACATAGCCACACAAACAAACAAACATAATGACAATTTTTATCTTCAATGTGTCATTGTAACCGACATTTAAAAAAAAAGATTTGTCAAATAGCTCAGAAAGTATTGGCGAAATAACGTGGTTCTCGGCCTTCTTGAAGGAGCAAATAGTAATGCTGCATTTGTCATTGATTTGTTGAGGATGATGATGATGAGGATGATGATGATGATAATGCTGATAGTAATGAAGGTAGTGATGTTAAGGATGATGATGATGGTGAATTTGATGATGATGTTGATGATGATGATGATAATATTCGTGATGTTGATGATGATGATGATAAAGATGATGATGATAATATTGTTGATTAAGATGATGATGATGATGACGAAAATAATGATGATGATGATGATGATGATGATGATGATGAGAATGATGATAATGATGATGATGATAAGGATGAAAAAAGATAATAATAATCACAATAATTAGAATAATAGTAATAACAATAATAATAAATGATATGAATAATAATAATAATAATAATAATAAAAATGATAGCAATAAATAACAATACTAATGTATAATAATAATAATAATAATAATAAATAATAATAATAATAATAATAATAATAATACTAATAATAATAATAATAATAATAATAATAATAATAATAATAATAATAGTAATGATAATAATAATAATAATAATAATAATAATAATAATAATAAATAATAATAATAATAATAATAATAATAATAATAATGATAATAATAACTAAATGATTATAATAATAATAACGATAATAATAATAACGATAATAATAGCAATAATAAAATAATGAAAATAATAAAATTAATAATATTATATAAATAATAATAATAAATAATAATAATAAAATGATGATGATGATGAGATTCTGGTAATGATGATGATGATGACATGATGAAGTGATGATTAGATGAGATGAGTAAGGAAGCGGATGATGAGAATGAAGATGATGACAGAGGATGAGGAAGAAGAGGATGAAGGAAGAAGAGGGAGAGAGAAGAAGAGAGAATAAGAAGAGAAGAGAAGACGAGCAGCAGAAGACAAAAAAGAGCAAGAAGAGAAAGAAGAAGAAGAAGAAGAAGGACGAGATAGAAGAGAAAGAGGTAGAGTAGAAGAAGAGACAGAATAGAATAATAAGACTGGACGACTACTACGAATGGGAATAATAAGAATGAGAATAGATGACAGAGTAGATGAGAAAAGAATACGAATTAGATAAGTACGAATAATAATAATAGATAAGAATAGCAATAAGCATAGGATAAGAATGAGAATAAGATTAGGAATTAGATAAGAGATAATGATGGATACATAGATAATAATAAAACAATACAGACAAGCAGATTAGGAAGAAGGAAGAGGAAGAGAAGAAGTGAGAAAAGAAGAAGTAGAGAAGAAGAACGAAGAGAAAGAAGCAAGAGAATATAAGCAGAGAAAAGAGACATGGAAATGAGTAAAGCAAGTAGACAAGACTAGAAAAATTGATAGAGGATAGTGAGATAGCGAAGATACGATGAAGATGCAATGAGATGAAGATGATGAAGCAGAAATAGGGCAGAAGACTGAGAGCAAACAGCAAGAGAAAGATGTGCAAGAAGGAGAAGGAAGAAGATACACTAGAGAAGGAGACGACAAGATGACAAGACAGATAGAGTAGCACTCGAGACGCTCTACACTACGACTGCTCTACTACTGATAAGAAAATAATAATAGATAGATAGATAGATAGATGATAGATAGTAATAGATAAGAATTGTAATAAGAATAAAAATATTTGAATAAAGAACAATGGAATAATAATAAAATAAGAATAAAAAGAAATAAAATAATAATAATTAATAATAATAATAGTAAGTAGTTAGAAGAGATAGAGAGTGAGAAGAAGAAGAAGAAGAAGAGAAAAGACAGAAGAAGAATAGAAGAATAGAGAACAATAAATAATAATAATAATAACAATAATAATAATAATAATGATAATAATACGGAAGAAGAGATAGAAGAAGAAGAAGAAGAAGAAAAGGATAGAATGAAGATAGAGAGAAAGAAGGAAGAAGAAGAAGAAGAGAACGGAAGGAGAAGAGAAGAAGAGAGAAGAGAAGAAAAGAGAAGAGAAAGGAAGAGAAGAGAATAAGAGAAGAGAGAAGAAAAGATAGATAGATAGAGTAAGAGGAAGACAGAGACGGAGAAGAGAAGAAGAGGAAGAAGGAAGAAGAAGGAGAAGAGAGAGGAGAGAAGAAGAAGGAGAGAAGAAGGAAGAAAAGAAGAAGACGATCGGAAGAGAGAGAGAAGAGAGAGAGAGGAGAGAGAGAAGAAGAAGGAAGCGAGAGAGAGAGAGGAATGAAGAGAAGGAAGAAGAGAGAGAGAAGAGGAGGAAGAAGAAGAAGAGAGAGAATGAAGAAGAGAGAGGAAGCAGAGAAGAAGAAGAGAGAAGAGAGAGAGAGAGAAGAGAAGAAGAGAGAGAGATGAAGCAGGAAGAGGACGAAGAAGAAGACAGGGAGAAGAAGAACATAGAAGATTGCTTTTTCTAAATCGCTTTTATTTGGCTAAGAATCAGAATCAGAATTTAACTGTTTCATTTGCCTGAAACTAGATGAGAAATTGGTATGGTTGAGCACGCAGCAATCAGCACTTTGTTTTTTGTAAAGAAAATAATAAAATGTCAACGTTCCTTTAGCCCATTGTGATTAATGAAAAACACCAAGTTTAGATCGGATGAAAAGTAGAGAAAATTGTAGAAAACAGTAGAAACCAGTTTTTAAACAGTTGAAATTGTCATCTGTTTCCGTTTGAGAACAAATTGCTAGCTGTTTCGTCATTAATTAACAAGGTGGATGATTACACTTGTCACCAGACAGCAGGCCTATTACCTCCCGCCATGACTGTGTAAGCTGCCTTCTCCCACCAGGCGGCGCTGGCGATTATGTATGAACATTTATGGAAACCGGATCAATGCTGCTTGGCCGATGAAACCTGCTCTGTATGAAAACATTATTATGCTGCTAGTTTGTGACATCCACCTCAAAGGTTCTTTCCAAACATAGGGACCAGGTTTCAACTAGCTTAAGTCCTTATTGGAACAACAGGGAAATATATTTAAAACACGTTTCCCTTTAACTTACCCGTCTTTCAGTTTCATGAGATTTCCAGAAAATTAACTAACAGTGGAAAAAATTTAATGGGTTTGCTTTTTGGAAATTCGGGGAGGGAGGGGGGTATTTTTTTGTGCTGAACACACAAATAGAATTATTCCATGAATGATGTAGACGGAAAGAAATGTTAGAACAAAGCAATGTTTGGCATCACCGTATTGTTTTGGTCATGCAAAGTTGCCTGATTGAGGTTGAGTACCCTGCAATCAACGAGGAAGGACCCGTTTATCGTCGTTATTTTATGAATGCAAGATCCAGCTGAATATGGAGAAATTAAAAACAAAATGAGTCTACAGCCAGAAGTAGAAATGTATTTTTGGTCTCATCGAATACTGACGTTAAAAGGAGGTCCCGTTCACCAAAAGCTTACGAAATGATAAACACAACAGTCTTGAAATATTTCCAACCTCGTGTGACAAAACCCCGAGATCAGCTTTTTGGATGTTGATAAAATTCAAATCGCTAATGATTTTGATTTGATTTGATTTGATTTGATTTTGATTTTACCCACATCTACAACTAAGGTGATCAAATCCGGCCCTTTTTTGGTAGGGATCTTTAATTTTTCCCGTGCTGCCGTGGGAGCTGAACGTACACAGAGTACTGTGATCTGCACACTGGACCTTCTTTTATAGTGGGTTTTCCGATGGGACTCTTAGGTATTTTCCCTCTACCTGGACTAGGGCATCCAAGTGTGGGATGTTACTCGAAATCTTGTCAAAGCGTGAATACGAAGCGCCTTACGGGCTGGCGTATTGAATGTGACCTTAAGGAGTTGAAGGACTTTGGATGCAATGGCTTGATCAAGGATACATTATGTATAGTCGGTTTTAGCTTGCTCTGGTGAAATGGAATGGCTTAAACAGACCTCCATAAATTCTCAACTTTATCTTTAAAACATATCCCACCAGAGACGGGTGATTATAAACTAATACAGTTATTAGATCATAAAACTCGTATCTCTTGCATTACAGTTTTGGTTGATGACCAGTTTGAGGCTTGGGAATAAATCCCACAATTATTTGGGATCAACCTTGTGAGGTTATGTGTTAAGTATCAATTGTGAAGTCTTTGGCACCAAGTGGGAGGTCTTGCGTTTGTGAATTGTGGGTAGTTGGTTATGTGTGTGGGGAGTTGTGTGTGGGGATTTGGTTGTGTGGATTTTTTGTGTGGGTAGTTGGTTATCTGTGGGGATTTGGTTGTGTGTGGGGATTTGGTTGTGTGTAGTAATTTGGTTGTGTTGGGGGGATTTGGTTGTGTGTGGGGGATTTGGAACCCAGTACCTTTTGGTTATGTGTGGGGATTTGGTTACGGTGTGGGTAGTTGGTTAATGTGGGGATTTGGTTGTGTGTGGGGATTTGGTTGTGTGTGGGGATTTGGTTGTGTGTGGGGACTAAACAAACAACTGTGGGGATTTGGTGATGTGCGGTGGGGATGTGGTGTTGTTTGGAGGTTTCCTTGTGAGTGGGGTTTTGGCTGTGTGTGGGGATGTGGTATTGTGTGGGGGTTTCGTTGTGCGTGGGGTTTTGGCTGTGTGCAGGGATTTGGTGTTGTGTGTGGGGATTTGGTGTTGTGTACCATTTTGTTGTGCGTGGGGTTTTGGCAAATATGGGGATTTGGTGTTTGTGTGGGGATTTGGTGTTGTCTAGGGTGTTTCGTTGCGCGTCTGTTTTGTCAGTTTGTGGGGATTGGGTGTTAAAACAAGGGGATTTGGTGTTGTGTCCTGGGGATTGGGTGTTGTGTGTGGGGATTAGTGTTACAAAACCCTAAAAAATTTGATGTTGTGTGTGGGGATTTGGTGTTTGGTGTTTGAGTGGGGATTTGGTGTTTGGTGTTGTGTAGGGGATTTGGCTGTTTGGTGTTGTGTGTGGGGATTTGGTGACGAGGTGTGTGTGTGGGGATTTGGTGTTTGATGTTGATGTGGGGACGTTTTGGTGTTTGGGTTATGTTGGCTGATTTGGTATATGCTGTTGTGTGTGGGGATTTGGTGTAAAACCACCACAGAGTTGGTGTGGGGATGTTGTTTTGTGTGGGGATTTGGTGTTGTGTGTGGGGATTTGGTGTTTGGTGTTGTCTGAAGGATTTGGTGTTTGGTGTTGTGTATGTGGATTTGGTGTTGTGTTTGGGTATTTGGTGTTTGGTGTTGTGTGTAAGTAATTTTCTTGAAATCCCAGTTCAGTTTTTTGTTTTAATTGGGAAATGATTTGTTGTGCCTCAGTGGGGCTTTTTGTATTGTTATAAACATCAAATTTCTCGATTTACACA
>JAXRKP010000496.1:167500-175000 GCA_037039925.1 Doris montereyensis
AAACATAGTTGAATAGACACAGTGGTTACATCTATAAACATAGTTGAATAGACACAGTGGTCCACATCAATACACATAGTTGAATGGACACAGTGGTCCACATCTATAAACATAGTTGGGAAGACACAGTGGTTCACATCTATAAACATAGTTGAATAGACACAGTGGTCCACATCCATAAACAAAGTTGAATAGACACAGTGACTTCTTACATCTATAAACATGTTGAATAGACAATATGGTTACATCTACAAACATAGTTGACATGGACACAGTGGTCCACCATAAACATATTTTGAATGGACACAGTGGTCTTAATCTATAAACATAGTTGAATTGACACAGTGGTCCAATCAATAAACATAGTTGAATAGACACAGTGGTCCACATCTATACATAGTTGAATAGACACAGTGATCCACATCTATAAACATAGTTGAATAGACACAGTGGTCCACATCCTTAAACATAGTTGAATAGACACAGTGGTTACATCCTATAAACATAGTTGAATAGACACAGTGGTTACATCTATAAACATAGTTGAATAGGACACAGTGGTCCACATATATAAACATAGTTGAATGGACACAGAGGTCCACATCTATATAAACATATTTGATTGGACACAATGGTCCACATCTATATAAACATAGTTGAATTGACACAATGGTCCACATCCATAAACATATTTGAATGTTGTTCGCCTTTCAACCAGAAGGTTCTGGTTACCTGATCCGACCATTGAAAACGTCCCTGTAGGTTTTTGGGGTAAATTCAAGGTAGGTGGATTGACATCCAGTGCCGTCGGAGACAGACCGTAAAATGGAAATCAGTGTACACATCCTAAACATTCTGTGCACGTAAAATATCTATTGGTTGTTTAAGGACAGTTGAGGCAAATAAAATAATAGATAATGCCTAGACCCTTTAGATCACCTTTTCTTCTTCTTATCCTCGTGGTGCTTGGACATTACACAAGGCCGACACAGTGGATCGCCATTTAACTCCATCAGATGCCAATTGTGTTCTGCCCCCACGTCCATCCTTGGGTCTTCATCTCTTTTTTGATGCTTCTGTTCCAGAATTCTAGCGGGGGCGATAGACTCTTTCTTGTTCCCTGGTGATGTCTTTCTGAGGGCTATTTTAGGGATGGTATCCATGAGCATTCACCTAAGGATGTGATCAGTGCATTTCAGTTCCATTTTCTCCTTCTCACAATCTGTGATATTGATCATTTTTGTTTTTCCGTTTTTTAGTGATGTTCTTTCTTTAAAGGTCGTTGTTTAATATTGTGTTTTGGCCAAAATATTTTGAGGATTCATTTGTTTTGAAACGTATCCAGGTTTCCAATTATTTGTTGACAGAATATTAGATTTGTTGAGATCAACTCAGTGCTTTTGTTGCTTTTGTTTTGATCTCATCTTCCAGAATTTGTATTTCTGCGAGATATGATGTATACCTCAATCTTCTTGTTTGATAGATTCACAATTTTTGTTTTCATCAGTTTTTGTGCAAAAAGTTAATATATCTGTGATGTTCTGTGATAGGAGTACAATATCATCAACAAAAGTAAGGTCCTCTAATATTTCAGTGAATGCCCACCTTAGTCCTGTTTCTTATTTTCAACATATTCCTTCATAATCCAATCGACAGCAAGGCAGAATGCAGCCCTGTTTCCCACCTGTATTGATCTTCACGCTCTTCTGTCAATGTATTTCCACAGATTACTTTAGTATGGAAATCCCTGTAAATCAGTTTGATTATGCTTACTACCTTGGAGGGAATACCGTAGTGCCGTAAGATGTACCATAAAGCAGGTCCGTACACTATTAAAAGCCTTTTTCAAAATCTATACAATTTGAGTACAGGGGAGCATTCCGTTCTTGGCATTGTTAAAAAAGTTGTATAGGAATGAATATATGGTTTGAGCAAGAATGGTGTTTCCTAAATCCTGTTTGCTGCTTTCTAAGTTTTTGTTCGGCTGTAGAGTTTATACGGTTTAGTAATATTTTGACTGAAAATTTTACTGGTGATAGAGAATAGCATGATTCCCCTACAATTATCATGTTTAGAAAGATTTCCATTTTTTGGTAGTTTGACGATGAGTCCAACACTCCACTCATTTGTAGCTCTTCTTTTGCCCAAATTTCTTGAAGTATGCTTTGTAATATTTTTAGGTGTCATTTATTTTTATATTTTAGTCATTTTCGCTGTCACATGATATTCAACTGCTGCTTTCCTGTTTTGAGCCTCTATTGCCTTTTTTGATTACATCTAAAGTAGGGGTAGCGTGTTGATGTCCAAAGTCATTTCTGCATGTTTAATGATCATTGCGGAGCCTTGGTGTTCCTCTGTTAAACATACACTTTAAGTGTGCTTTCAATCTGTTCGCTTGTTTTGCTTCGCTAGAGAGTAAATTTTCATGTATGTCCTTGATATTGTGTCATTGTTCCTATACCTTTTGGAAAATTATTTAGCTGTCTGATATAGAGACTTCATATCTTGTCTTTGGCTTGCTTTTCCTGCTCTTTCTGCTAATATGTTATAGTAAGCTTTCTTGTCCGCTTTGACTGAATTTTCTTTTTTACTTTTTTTGTCTAGCGTATATTCATTATGGGATTGTTCTTTAATTCTTTGTGATCTGGTGGTCAGTAGTCGGCCCTTTGTCTTTTTTTCTTTCTTCCATCATTTTTCATGATTGATCTGATATCCACCTTTCTTTTCCTTTTTTGCTAGGTCCCAGTAATTCCTGGCTCAGGTCTAGCAGTTCGGGTTGACTTTTGCCAAGGACAGTTCTTGCTCATCCAGCATGGCCTGGTATCGATTCGACAACTCTATTTTGATTTTTTTAGCAATTTCATTTCGTTTTGCAGCGTTCCGACGTCAAATTTCCTTTCCTGGTGTCACTTTTCTTTTTTCCTTAATTTTACACGGATTTTAGCAGTCATGATCTCGTGGTGCCTTGCAACATTGGCTCCCCTTCTTGTTCTCACATCTAACAGTGATGTCTTCCATTTCTTATTGATGGTGATGTGGTCAATTTATTTTTTCCGTCTGGAGAGGTCCATGTATATTTGTGGATGTCTCTATGCTTAAAGATGGTTCCTCCAATGATTAAATTGTTTTCTGCGCAAGATTACGTTATCCATTGTCATTCATGGCTACGGCTAGTCCTTCACGTCCCCACGTTTCCAACTTTGGCGTTTAAATCACCAAGAACAATAAATAAATCATGTCTTGGGGTCTTTTGTACTGTGCTGTTAAGTCTTTTATAAAACTGTTCTTTATCCTCCTCACTTTTGTCTTCTTGTGGGGCGTAACACACACTGATAGTCATCTTTGCGTATTTGGAATTAAACCTTGCTTTCAGTAATCTTTCACACATGGGTTCCCATTAAGTCTTTTTTGTCGTTTTTGATAGTATCAGGGCAATTGTTGATTGTCTTCTCTTCCTGAGTAGAGGATCGTATGACCAGTATCGATATCTCTTTTGCCATTGTCAGTCCATCGTGGTTCGCATATAGACAGGGTATCTATTTTATATTTGTCCATTTCATTTATTGTCTGCGCAAGATTTCTTGTCTGATAAAGTGTACGCACATTCCATGCGCCCACCAAAATTGATTGTTTTGGATTCAGAAGACTTGGCATGGTCTGGTTGCTGGCTTACTTTCGGCTTTGGCCCTCACCCATCATTGGTACAGTGTTCTGGATCGTCAGTCCAGTTTGGCTTTGTTGAGCTTCGGATCCAGAACTCTGTGTGCCATTCTTTCCTTCACCTGTATTATTATATTTTAATACATTATCGGTTTCTGTAACATTGTATTTTTTTAACAAGATAGGGGCGTTAATCCTGGAGGACCAGGATTTATTTTGGAAATTAATTCTTAGACAAGTAGCTGTCCCAAGCTCATGAACTCTGTCTGCCCATGGTTTGAAATGGGAGTTTTTCTTCTAGACAAAGTGCCTTTCCAGGTGAACTGGTTCTGTTCACCCGGGGGGGCATGTTATAAAGGCGCCTCGGTTCGCCTGTTAGCCACCTTACAGGGCATCTAGAGCATTTCCTAAGATCACCCCAGTTGTCCACATTGATAACCCCCTCCCCCCCAAAAAAAAAAAAATGAACTAAAAACAACAACAAAAGAAACGACAAAATAATGTCAAGTTGGACAGCCGCATTTTTAGGCTATTTAAAGGTTTTTGTATCGCCACTTCGAACCACCATGCTTGGAAGGATACAGTGTTTAACGTGCCAGTGGTAGGAGAGGTAGGCAAGGTGGGTGTAGGTGGATGTCTCTTGATATATCATTTTAAGTAGAAGCCTAGTAATATAAAGCACGTTAATCGTTGCAGATTCACACACATGCTCATACATACACACGCACAAACACACACAACACACACACACACACACACATTGTTTGCTTAATCCATGCCGTTATATCTAGGCAATGACATAAACTCCCAACCTACGAGAAAGCTACATCTAGTCATGCGGGCTGCATGCACATCTCTAAACAGGGATGAATAATTAGTAATTGGATTCTCGTTGCGTATCTTTGACCAACTTATAGATGTGCATGCGCCGCCATGCTCCAGGTGTAGAACATTTCAATTACCACATGTGACAATGATGACGTTGAGTGTATCCGTGATGACAGAAGTGCTTTCGTTTATGAATAATTTGATATGCTTGCTGCAAGTGTGTAGGACTTTAACAGGGGGTACATGCCTTCTACACGTCTTTCTTACAATAGAAGCCTCTGGACTGGAAGTAGGTAACGAATTTTCGTTGCAGCTTTTTTCTTTTTTATTTCTTTGTTTCTTTGTTTGTTTGTTTGCTTATTTGTTTGTTTGTTTGTTTATTGTTGTCTTTCTTTCTTTATTTCTATTTCTTCTTTTTTATTTCTCTATTTCTTTCCTTTCTTTCTTTTTTCTTTCTCTCCTTCTTTCTTTTCATTTTTCTTTCCTTTTCTTTTTGATTCTTTGTTTGTTTCTTTCAATCTTTCTTACTTCCTTTCCATTTCTCTCTTCTTTTCTTTCTCCTTCTTATATCTATCTTTCCTTCCTTCTTTCTTTTTCGCTTTCTTTCCTGCTTTCTTTCTTGCTTTCTTGTTTTTTTCTTCCTCTTGTTCTTCTTGTCCTTGGTTTTGTTCTTGTTTGTGTTCTTGTTCTTGTTCTTGTTCTGACTCTCGTTTTTATTCTTGGTCCTTGATCTTGTTCTTGTTCTTGTTCTTGTTCTTGATCTTTGTTCTTGTTCTTGTTCTTGTTCTTGTTCTTGTTCTTGTTCTTATTCTTATTCTTGTTCTTGTTCTTTTTCTTGTTTGTCTCTTTTTCTTTTTCTTTTTTCTTCTTCTTCTCTTTGGTATTCTTCTTCTTTTTCGTTTCTTATTCTTCTTCTTCTTTTTCTTCTTCTTCTTCTTCTTCTTCTTCTTCTTCTTCTTCTTCTTCTTCTTCTTCTTCTTCTTCTTCTTCTTCTTCTTCTTCTTCTTCTTCTTCTTCTTCTTCTTCTTCTTCTTCTTCTTCTTCTTCTTCTTCTTCTTCTTCTTCTTCTTCTTCTTTTTCTTCTTCTTCTTCTTCTTCTTCTTCTTCTTCTTCTTCTTCTTCTTCTTCTTCTTCTTCTTCTTCTTCTTCTTCTTCTTCTTCTTCTTCTTCTTCTTCTTCTTCTTCTTCTTCTTCTTCTTCTTCTTCTTCTTCTTCTTCTTCTTCTTCTTCTTCTTCTTCTTCTTCTTCTTCTTCTTCTTCTTCTTCTTCTTCTTCTTCTTCTTCTTCTTCTTCTTCTTCTTCTTCTTCTTCTTCTTCTTCTTCTTCTTCTTCTTCTTCTTCTTCTTCTTCTTCTTCTTCTTCTTCTTCTTCTTCTTCTTCTTCTTCTTCTTCTTCTTCTTCTTCCTCTTCTTCTTCTTCTTCTTTTTCTTCTTCTCCTCCTCTTCCACTCCTCCTTCTCCCCTCTTTCTCTTCCTCTCCTCCTTCTTCTTCTTCTTTCTCTTCTTCTTCTTCTTCTTCTTCTTCTTCTTCTTCTTCTTCTTCTTCTTCTTCTTCTTCTTCTTCTTCTTCTTCTTCTTCTTCTTCTTCTTCTTCTTCTTCTTCTTCTTCTTCTTCTTCTTCTTCTTCTTTCTTCTTCTTCTTCTCCTTCTTCGATTATATTTCCATGCAATGTAAAAATTCGTGCATGTTTTGAACCTGCGTGCATTACACTGAGTGTCTTTTCTGTGTCCACAAAGCGGCATATTTTACTAACGTATTTATAACGTCAATCTAACCAGAATAGGACAAATCTAGTTTAATGTATTAGTGAATATATTAATGAATATATTAGTGAATATATTAGTGAATATATTAGTGAATATATACCAGCATCGTATGTACCATTTGTTTAGTAAACAATAGCGACCTATGTTTCAACACAGCCGTTGCAAGTAGGTACTCACTATAACCATCACAATGTGCCTTGTGTTTTGACGAACTGTCTTGTATATTGCCTTCGATTGCTAGCAATATACGTACGCACTATCTTCCGCGCACCTATTATTAAAAGGTACCATCTCAACATGAGTGAAAAGGGATGGGGAAGTTAAATCAGTGTCGATAAGAAGTAGTTGAAAGCTCTCAATTTGAGGTTTTATGACGTTTCAAAATATTATCCTATTCTTTTCTTAAATTTATTGGAGAACAAAATATCTGTAAATCTATTTTTTTTTTCGTTCATTATTTTCTATCTACTTTATTTTTCTATTTCTCAATGTATCATCATGACATTTAGTGCGACTGATGGTTAGGTGAAAGCAAACAAATGATCAGATGTTTTTTACGATATGTAATAATATGTAATGTTCTTTTGAAATTAGAATTATTTTTTATAAATGCTGGCGCAAATGAGATTAATGTTTTATGCCTCCTCGATATATTGGCTGCCTTCGACACCATTGCCCAAACCACTTTGTTGGCAAGGCTTGAGATTTTTTTTTGGACTCAAAGGGTTGGTACTTCATTGGTTTGAATCCTATTTAAAGAAACGTCAACAGAACGTTGTGGTCAAAGGTCAACAATCTACTACTACTTGTTTAGAATTTGGAGTCCCTCGAAGCCCGGTTCTTGACCTTGTTCTGTTTACTGTATATATTCAGCTTTTTTTACAGGTGTTATCTATTTTGTCTTTTCTTATCCTTTCATCGTCGACCAAGACACACAAGGGCTGGGACGCGGAAACAGATATTATAAATAACAATCAATAGCACAAGTCGATCTCCATCGTCCTCCACACCTACGACCGTATCATATCTGCAACACCATCAACCTCACTCTTACCAACACTAAGTCTTAGAATATCACCATCAATCTCACTCTTACCAACACTAAGTCTTAGACTATCACCATCAATCTCACTCTTACCAACACTAAGGAATATCTCCACCAATCTCACTCTTACCAACACTAAGTCTTAGACTATCTCCACCAATCTCACTCTTACCAACACTAAGTCTTCCACTATCACCACCA
>JAXRKP010000496.1:185000-205000 GCA_037039925.1 Doris montereyensis
TCTCTTAGTTTTCCCTCTGAGTTAATCATTACTCCTAGGTAATTGTAGCTTTGAACTTGTTCTAAATTCTCCCTGCCCAATTTAAGATTTTGTTTTAGCTTCCCTAGTTACTAGCATTGTTTTGGTTTTCTTTGCATTTACTCTCATTCCTCTTTTATTTAGTTCATTGTTCATTATGTTGATATTCGACTGAAGGTCCCTTTCTGATTTTCCAAACAGAACTAAATCATCAGCAAATGAAAGCATTGATACATTTACTGGTTTGAGCTTCCATATACCTACATTCATTTTCTTCATTTTTGAGGATGCCTTTGCGACTGAATCCATAAATGTGATAAACAAAAGATGACTTAGGATACAACTCTGTCTTACTCCTATATCTACATCAAATTCTGCAGATACATTTCCAGCTACTCTCACTGCACATGTTGGTTTATTGTAAAAACTTTTAATGGCTTCTATTAAATTTTGCTCTACATTGTGTTCTTTTAAGGAATGCCATAGTTCGTCCCTCCTCACAGTGTCAATGCCTTTTCTAAGTCAATAAAACACAGGTGCAAGTCAATGTTTCTCTCAATGAATTTTTCTATTATTTGTCTAATTGTAAATATGTGGTCTTGTACACTTCTTCCTGGTCTAAATCCACTCTGATGCTCTTCAATCTGATCCTCTACTCTTTTCCTTAGTCTCATTTCCAGAATCCTGGCATACACTTTTCCTGGTACGCTAAGTAGTGATATCCCTCTATAGTTTGAGCATTCCATAGTTGATCCTTTCTTATGTATTGGTACTACGTTCCTTTTTCCAGTCGTCTGGCACCTGTTTGGACTTCCATGCTTGTTGGCATATTGCATGTAGTAGTTTGTCTGCCTCTCTCCCTTGGTTTTTAATAATTTCTGGATAAACTTGATCTGCTCCTGTGGCTTTTCCTAATTTCACTTTTCTTATAGCTGTTTGACGTTCTTCCATTGAGAAATCTACATCTTCAGCTGTCTCCTCTGGATTACTTGTTACTCTTACTAATTGATCTTTACTCCTTCTCCTTGTTTCACGTGTTCTTGAGAGATTATATAATTGTTGAAAATACTTTCTTCATGTTTCCAAGATTTCGCAGTCTCTTTTCATTATTTCTCCTTTGGCATTCTTAATTTGTCGTATTGGATATGCTTTGGTCTTTCTTATGCTTTTGATTTCCTTTGACCATTGACAGCTTTCTTTAAGTCTTTGTCCAAACTCTTCCCAATGTTTCTGTTTTGCTTTCCTCACTTCCTCTTTCGCGATAGTTCTTTTACTTTTTACTCACGCAATCTATCCCATGCTCTGGTCTTTTTGAACTCATGATGTCTCGACTATAATTCCCATTAGCTAGGAGAACGTATCGAGGTATTTTTGCCTCGTGGGCAGTCGGTGGGCGCTGTTGGTGGGTCTTCTTTGCTTTCACTCTCGGTTTCACTTCGACATCCTAGCACACTTGTGCTCCTTGTAGTAATACGCCTCTAATGGTTTGAACATCCCATAGTTGATCTTTTCTTGTGTTTTGGTACCAACGTTACCTTTTTCTCAATCATTTGACATCTGATTTAACATTCATGCTTTGGTAACACATTGCATGTAGGAGTTTGTCTACCCCTCTTCTTTGGTTTTGAATAATTAGGCAATGTCGTCTGCTCCTTGGACCTTTTCCTCTTTCGATTTATTCCATTGAAACATCTACATCTTTAGTTATCTTAAGTGGATTACTTATTATTATTATTGCTTATCATTCTGTACTTGTTTTCAATGTTCTGGAGGTAATGGCTGAAAATACTATGCATATTGCCATGGTTTCATTCTACATTTGGGTAGGTACTTCGGTCTTTATCATGCTCGCCATTGCTTTCCAGAACAGCTTTTGATTGCCTTGCTAACTCTCAGTCTTTCTCTAGTCATTATTGGGACATTGTTCTCTTACTGGAATCCTTTCCTCTGGCCTCTTCCTCTGTAGCATTTTTGCGTCCATTTTTTCTTGATCTCAGTTGTGACATTCTTATTCCACCGTGCTGTTCTTTTTCTATCACCATGACCTCTCCAGTACAATTACTACTATTCTTCTATCGTGCCATCATTCAAATCAATCTCCCTTTCACTGTTAATTCTATCTACACTATCGTCTGATTTACTTCTAGTTCATATATAGTTTTTCTCTTGAGATAATTAACCTACTTACTAGTTATGAATCTTTTTTGTTGTTGCAGTCATTAGGCCATGGTCCTAAATACATACATTGTTATGTTAAAAAGGACTAACAAATGTTTATTTGTTTTCCCCATTTATTGTCGCTCCTTCCCAACTACTACTACTACTACTTAAAACTATTCTCTGCAGCTGTTCGTTACTATTACTACATTAACAATTGTTTTTCTTCCTATGAGTTAAATATTTACCTCTAATACTACGTTTACTACTGACTATGGCTCTACTCTGTATTTTAAGTCAGCTTCTGATAATATTACTATTTGGTCTACAGACTCTATTCAATATCGTTCTGTTCCTTTGTTTTTGTGATGGCTAAAATATATATTTTGCACATACTACTACTATTTCTATTTACCATTATGTTACATCAAACGTTCATTACGTCTGAAGGTCAATCAATCTGGTCATATGTTTGTCTCTCTGAATCAATTGATTTGGGTAAGCAGGGCAAGTGCACTGTGGCGAGACAGGTGGTGGGGTTGCCATCTATTCACCCGTGTTTGGGATTTTCTGTCAGGTTTCACTCTTTAGTCTTTCGTCAGCCAACACTAACCTACAAGGCAGCAGGTTTAACTTTCTATCGGGGTTGACTTTTAGCACTTTCTAAATACCTCTTGCCTCACTGCTTGGCTTTGTTCCTATGGGGTTTTTTCTTCATATTTTTTTTTCAACCCGTGTAGAACTGAGAATGTCATTGCTATTTTCACTGCAGGGTTTGCTACTGCCTGTGCGGAGTCAATGGGTACTGCTAAACAAGAAGTCAGCACGATGTTTGGAATCATTGAAGTGGTGAGTTCATCAAGTTAATTTAATGGGCTACTTTCTTCCATGCCTTTGTGCTACAGCCGGAGCTCATCGGTTTCATATAGTTGCGGTTAAAACACACCAAGATGACATTAGGAATTTTTGTGCCCCCAGGTAATGTTTGTACATATACATGCGCATTGGTTGAGTCCAACGCAACGCTAGACCTGGCATTGTTAGGTTGATGCATCTTCCCTTAATGACTTCTGTACTAATCACTGCTGCGTCGACTCAGCACCCATCACGTCGACGCAAGGAAAGGAGCACCACTCAGCACCCATCACGTCGACATCAGGAAAGTGCACCACTCGCACCCATCACGTCGACATAAGAGAAAGTGCACCACTCAGCACCCATCACGTCGACTGCACCACTCAGCACCCATCACGTCGACATAAAGGGAAAGTGCACCACTCAGCACCCATCACGTCGACACAAAGGAAGAGCACCACTCAGCACCCATCACGTCGACTGCACCACTCAGCACCCACATCACGTCGACATTACGGAAAGTGCACCACTACCCATCACGTCGACATGTGCACCACTGCTGCGTGCTATAGGAAAGTGCACAGCACCCATCGTAATGTCGACATAAAGGAAAGTGCACTGCTCAGCACCCTGCTGCTGCTGCTCAGCACCCATCACGTCGACATAAAGCAAAGTGCACCACTCAGCACCCATCACGTCGACATGCTGCTCAGCACCCATCACGTCGACATAAAGCAAAGTGCACCACTCAGCACCCATCACGTCGACTCACCACTCAGCACCCATCACGTCGACATCAAGCGAAGATACCTCTGCTCATTCTTCTTTCGTTCTTCCTCCAGTTCCTACAGTCCATGCCCGAGAATGTGTGTCCACGTTTTGCATTTAATTTCCCAAATTCTCTGTTACATCATTATGAACCATTTTTTGCATGTGGTCTTAATTACGTAACATATGCGTGCTTCTTCAATTCATTTCTGCTTGAATTGTCTCATTTACTAAAGTGGTGATTTTGTTTTATCTTTCCACTATGAATCAGCAATCATGCCCTCAATTTTAGAATTTACCGTAATATAAACCTGCCCCAAACACCTTGAGCAGGGACAGGGCGACATTCTGTCAAGCTTTGGATACAGGGAATGTGGGAACAATTAGATGTATAAAAAGTACAGTTAATTGGTATTCCGATAAATTGTCACTCTAAATCTAGATACGATTTTAGACCAGATCTATATAGATTCTTCTAATGAATAATTAGATTAGCATCCAAGCTTAGAGATAGATCTACATGAATTAGTGTTTTCTTGTGGTAAGCAGAGGATTATGTTGATCGTGTTTCTCCAAATGGGCTACTAGATATGTAGTTTTTCCAATAATATCTTCAGAAGGAGCAACATTGATCTTTACTCCTTGGAGTTCTGAAGTCAAAGGCGAAATATGACAATAAGTGACAACTCCCACTAATGCAGACAAAACAAACACGTGACGTTTCGGGTATAAACCTTCGTCAGACAACAAACGAGAAATATCTAGAATCTAGATCTAAATAATACCTCCGGCATATATTAATCAACGTCACGTGCTTTTTGTTCTGTCTTTATTAGTGGAGTTGTCACTACTACTACTATTACTGTCATATTTCGCCTTTGACTTCACTCCACTGTGGCTCTACTGCGTATTATTCACAACTATTCAGTTTAGTCCATTCAATGTGTCACGTTTTGCATTTAATTTCCCCAAATTCTCTGTTACATGCATTATGAACCTTTGCATGTGGTCTTAATTACGTAACATTGCCACATCTCTCTGTTATTTATCAATTTTTTAAACCTGCTTACCCTGAGCAGGGACAGGGGGCACGACACTGTCTGTCAATTAGATATAAAAAGTACAGTTAAGTATTTCTAAATCTTTCGGAGCCAGATCTATATGGAATTCTTCTAATGAATAATTAGATTAGCATCCAAGCTTCGAGATAAACAGTCCAACACTCGGCGGGACGGCTGCAGACGAAGACGCCAGAGCTGCGAAGCATGAGAGATGCACACAGCGCGAGCGCAACACGCCAGCCGACGCACCCATGACCGTCCTCTTCCCTCCGCCCTCACTCTCCTCCATCGTCCCTCTCCCTACATCTCTCTCTCTCTCTCTCCTCCTCTCATCTCTCTCGCTCTCTCATCTCTCTCTCTCTCTCTCTCTCTCACGTCTACTCCTCTCTCTCTCTCTCTCTCTCCTCTCTCCTCTCCTCTCTCTCATCTCTCATCTCTCCTCTCTCTCCTCTCTCTCTCTGTCTCTCTCTCTCTCTCTTCTCTCCTCTCGTCTCTCTCTCTCTCTCTCTCTCTCTCTCTCTCTCTCTCTCTCTCTCTCTCTCTCTCTCTCTCTCTCTCTCTCTCTCTCTCTCTCTCTCTCTCTCTATATATATATATATATATATATATATATATATATATATATATATATATATATATATAGAGATATATGTATGTATGTAGATATATATATATATATACAGACAGAGAGACAGACAGACAGACAGAGAGACAGGACAGAGAGAGACAGAGAGAGAGAGGAGACAGACAGACAGACAGAGAGACAGAGAGACAGACAGACAGACAGACAGACAGACAGACAGAGACAGACAGACAGACAGACAGAGAGAGAGAGAGAAGAGAGAGAGACAGAGAGAGACAGACAGACAGACAGAGAGAGAGAGAGAGAGAGAGAGAGAGAGAGAGAGAGAGAGAGAGAGAGAGAGAGAGAGAGAGAGAGAGAGAGAGAGAGAGAAGAGAAGGAACTGGGAACCGCTTAAATCTTTTAAAGGGCAACAATTTTTTCATAATGTCAATACAACTAAGATCTAATCATGCTATTACTTTAAGCATTATTGTAACGATTACCACTTGTTAAGAAGCCCACCACGCCCTTGTGGGGCAAGTTTTAAATCTAGCTTTTTGTTTACATCAGGGGCATCTAATGACGTTAACCAAAGGCTGTATTTTTACTACTTGTCTTTTCCTTTTTGTCTGATTGTCGTTTTTTTGTCTATATTAGTCAACAGTTTTTGGTCCTTACGTCTTTGGGCCATGATTGTCGTCGTAAGAATAAATTCATTTAAATCGTTTTGAATTTGGGGCGCTCACTGTTCTGTGTTAAGTCATTGAATTGAGTGCGTCTTAGTCAATTCATTTAGGTTTGTAGCAATATCGAGGTCGATACGTTTGTTCACTTCTTCCTTGTTTTCAGGTACGACCCACATCATATGTATGTGTCATAGAAGTGAGCTGCTACGATGTTGGAAACTCGTAGCGTCTTGAAAGTCAGGACAATCAATAGCAGTAGCTCACAAACTTAATGAAACCGTAATCTATATTTCGACAAGTTTGTGATTGGTAGATTGCGTAGCAATGGTAACGGGCACATTTCTTGATGAAACCAAGATTACTTTGTCATCGAACATTCTTGACCATCCTTCTTGGCTTCATAAGTATCAAGAGATGGATATTGCATCTCGAGACTTGTCATAGACTTAAGACTTACATATCGAAATCTATCTAGCGGTCTAAAATTGACTTTAAACTATACAACTAGATCTATAATGTAGACCTAGAATTGAAATGTATACTAGATTCTAGATTATTATTCCTCTAATCTTGATGTAACAAATTTAGAAGTAGATTTAGATCTGTTTAACTCTGTTCAACCCTATCATTAATTTATGTAGATTTTAGATTTAAATCTATCTAGACTGATTGAAAGACTTCGAGATGTAAATATCAAGTCTATGACCTAATTAAGATGCAATATCCATAATCTTTGATGATTGTTAGGCCGAGAAAGCTGACAAGAAAGTTTGATGATAAAGTGATATTCGCTTGATATGTCTCATACAAACACGTCTAAAAATAGATATTCAGTTTTTAAAAATCGGAAGAGACTACGTGAACAAGCAGATGGTCCCCTAGTCTCTACCACTAGGGGAATATCCCAACACAGTATGTCACCAAGTCTTGCGTTTCCATCCTAACACAGCTTTGACACCACCCCCAGCCGTGCGCAATTCAAAGTCTTCTCTCACTCGACGTAATACTGCGTTAATGGAATCCAGACGGATGTGTAATGTGTCGAGTGTTGTGAGGACTCCCTATTCATCTACTGCATTGTGCTACAGTACTAGCCTTTTCACATTCAGTGGGTCCACATTGTATTGTTAAACTTAAAATGTCATCGATTGCCCTTAGATTTTCATAATAATAATGAACTTTACATCGGCGACATTGATATTTAAAAAAAATATCATAAACTATTTCTTTGTATTTCTCATACTACTAGATATCTACATAATATCCACAGCTGTCACCGAATAGTTAAATATGTTGGTTTTGTTTTTTTGTATAGCAAACACTATGCCTGCACATTCCATCCCAAGTAATTATAATGGCAAACAAAATCTGGCCTGTGTGGGTTGATCCATTAGATCTAGCCGTGTTGCGTGGGACAACACATCAACTCAAAATCTGCGATGACAAAATATATTGTAGTAATCATTTGGCTGTCGCAGGGACTAGGAAGAAATCTAAATGTCTACGTAATCTCTTCCTTCAATGCTTATCAAACTATTCGAATTCACACTCTAAGACAGAAGTTGAATTTAACCTTTCAATTTACACGTGTGTATCGCGTGTTTACATTTTAAAAATAATTGATCCTAATTTGATCCTAGATTTTCATATTTAAATATCTAGAATCTAGATCTAGCATGAATTGTCATATTTAAATTTATATCTAGATCTAGAGTACCAACAACCATACAAAGCTTGCGGAAAGAAAACAAATTCGAAATTTTGTCGGTCAACACAGTGGCTATAGTGATCATTTGAAGAATTAACGTAAAACATTGCACGTACGGTTGCCATTGTGCATTTCTGATATTTCTTTTCTTCAGACCGACCTTGTTGGAAGGGGGCTAATTCTAAAACTGACTTATGGATTGCCGTCGAATTGTTGAGGACCAATGTAACAGAATTGTTCCTGATATGAATTGAATTCAATAGTCAAGTCTAAATTACTCTGCTTTGTTTCGGTTCAATGGATATATGTTTGTTTTTAATAACAACATGTTAGTCATTTACCAGCAACTGTTGCTATATTAATACATTAAATCGTTCGATTTAAACGTACTTACCTTTGAAGATTTCTTGAGAGTCCCATGGTTATATCACTTCACAATTGTCTCCAATTACCTCTACACTCTTGCAACTTTTTCGTGGGTGGTTCGGGGGATACTGGTAGATCGTACGCCTTTTTTTCATTTAAGGTGCTACATCTTTCCCTTCGTTATTTCACCTATATTTATCTATACTGACGATTGCTCTTAATTTATTACAATATCATTGCATATAGTGAGCAGGTAGAAATTTCAACCAATCAATCTTATTTGTTTCTTCAGCTGCTCTTGGATTTCTCACTACGCTACTGACGGTCATACTGGTATCCGATTCGCCTGAAACCAACAGGTTCGTTTCTAGTCAGGAGCTCAAATTCATATCGGCGTCTGTGCCAAAACTTGCCAAGAAGGACAAAGCGCTGGTAAGCTGTAGTTGTGATTTTTAAAAAGAAACATTATTATGCTACGTCATATCCTGTTGTGACATAACTACAGGGCTGCATTTCTGACTTCTTATTTTATTATGCTGCTTCGACAGAGCTGCAGTTCTGATTTCTTCCTTTATTATGCTACGTCATATCCTGTAGTGACCTAACTACAAAGTTGTATTTCTGATTTCTTACATTATTATGCTACCTGATATCCTGTTGTAAAATAGCTACAGAGTTGCATGGCTAAAAAGTTGTATTGAAATGCTCTAACAATGGCGCACTGAATAAAGATGATTGGCTGGGGTTGAACGTTTGCTGATACTGTTTTCAGGCCAATATCCCAGTCAAGTCGATCTTGAAATCCATGCCAGTGTGGGCAATTATCGTGTCCCAGATAGGCACCGACTGGTTGTACTACTTCCTGATCAGCGTGACCCCGTTGTACCTGAAGGAGGTCATCAGACTCTCAGCTGTCGAGGTAGGCTTCACTTTTGCTGTTGTCAAGGACATTATGTGAGTGGGTGGGGGTGGGAAGACGCTGGATTTGGGGGGGGGGGTAAGACACCTGGATTGGGAGAAAAATGCCGATTTTCCGTTCTTTGCAAATGCGGGTAGAACGATCACTTAACTGCAAGTTGACGGTATATAAATGTTCATATGATGTATGCTTTTTTCTTTTTCTTTTGTAACATAATATTTTGTAGGTGACAGTAAGTTAGGTAAAAAAAGTCATAGTTTTTGACGTCAATTACCCTAACACTGACTGAGACGATGGCATTGAAAACCCTTATAATATGGCAGTAAATAGCCATATCAAGCAACTCAGTGTGTGCCTGGCTGTCGACAACACGATCATCCAGCGCAAAGTAACGTAAGATTGGGAGGGCAAGCGTTGCCGGTCAGTGTATTTGTGAACACGTACACAAGTATACATAAGTATAGAGCTAGGAATTCACAATACCTGGTATAGAGAAATAGAACACAAAATTGGTCCTGTTCACGTTTGTTTGCACCGCACTGCACGATATCTAAACCTAGATTGACAGTCCTGTTAACATTATTATCAATTCCAGAAAATTTTTTGAAAGAGTAAGGGACCTGCTACAAGAAGGGCAACCCGTCTCAATCATCTTGTTTTGTAATAGTTTCTTTTCATGTTTTTATTTGCGTTTTTTCTCGAAATGTAATTTTCACACGAATTTGTCTATCTTCAATATTAAGAGAATGATGTCGGATTGTTTTCTATTTTGTCAGAATGTCGATACATTTAGAGGAAAAGAAAGCCATTTTTGCATATACATGATGTAGATGTAGAAGAAGAAGATGAAGAAGAAGAAGAAGGAGAAGAACAAGAAGAAGAAGAAGAAGAAGAAGAAGAAGAAGAAGAAGAAGAAGAAGAAGAAGAAGAAGAAGAAGAAGAAGAAGAAGAAGAAGAAGAAGAAGAAGAAGAAGAAGAAGAAGAAGAAGAAGAAGAAGAAGAAGAAGAAGAAGAAGAAGAAGAAGAAGAAGAAGAAGAAGAAGAAGAAGAAGAAGAAGAAGAAGAAGAAGAAGAAGAAGAAGAAGAAGAAGAAGAAGAAGAAGAAGAAAAGAAGAAGAAGAAGAAGAAGAAGAAGAAGAAGAAGAAGAAGAAGAAGAAGAAGAAGAAGAAGAAGAAGAAGAAGAAGAAGAAGAAGAAGAAGAAGAAGAAGAGAAGATGAAGAAGAAAGAATAAGAGTTCTATTTATAGAGCAAAGATCCTCCTCTCCACCCATGTGTGGTCGGTTGATGCTGCCGCACACTATTTTATTGATCATTTATCTTAACTGTTTCACCCTGAGACCGCCGTTAATGGTGGACGAGACAAATATCAGGAATCAAACAAACCATTTTCTCTCAACTCTCCCTTCATTTATGACCCTTTCCACAGACCAACTTTACGTCGGGAATACCATTTATTTTCATCATTCCAATAATTTACTTTGCGGGTTTCATCTCTGACCGGCTGGTCACCAAGGGAATCCTCTCCTCACCAACATGAGGAAAATCAACGACTTATGTTGTGAGTTGGAATTGTTATTGTTGTCAGTATTATTGTTTTTCTTGTTGTTAGTGTTGTTGTTGTTGTTGTTTTCGTTGTTTTAGAAATTATACCTATATTTTGACATACTAAAGCGTGGAACGTCAAAGCCATTTTTCTTAAATTTCACATTTGCATTTTGTCCTAACTTGATACTTTCATTCCAGTTGAGAACTACAGAGCCATTTTCTCAAATATCACGTTTGCATTTTAACTTTCCTGCATATTCTTTTTCCACGTGAAAACTTCAAGGCCACAGTTCTCAAAACTTGTCAAAACATGTTATGATGTGTAGGTAAAAGGATATAGCTCTTAGTCGAACAATTATAATTTTAAAAAGTTGTCTGGTTAATATGTTTTAGCATGCACTGTGGGCAGTTGTCTAGTTAATATGTTTTAGCATGCACCGTTGGCACTTGTCTAGTTAATATGTTTTAGCATGCACCGTTGGCACTTGTCTAGTTAATATGTTTTAGCATGCAACGTGGGCAGTTGTCTAGTTAATATGTTTTTAGCATGCAACGTGGGCAGTTGTCTAGTTAATATGTTTTAGCATGCACCGTTGGCACTTGTCTAGTTAATATGTTTTAGCATGCAACGTGGGCAGTTGTCTAGTTAATATGTTTTAGCATGCACCGTTGGCACTTGTCTAGTTAATATGTTTTAGCATGCACCGTGGGCAGTTGTCTAGTTAATATGTTTTAGCATGCACCTTTTGGGCAGTTGTCTAGTTAATATGTTTTAGCATGCACCGTTGGCACTTGTCTAGTTAATATGTTTTAGCATGCACCGTGGGCAGTTGTCTAGTTAATATGTTTTAGCATGCAACGTGGGCAGTTGTCTAGTTAATCTGTTTTAGCATGCACCGTGGGCAGTTGTCTAGTTAATATGTTTTTGCAATAGTTGTTTTAATATGTTTTAGCATGCACCGTGGGCACTTGTCTAGTTAATATGTTTTAGCATGCACCGTGGGCAGTTGTCTAGTTAATATGTTTTAGCATGCAACGTGGCAGTTGTCTAGTTAATCTGTTTTAGCATGCACCGTGGGCAGTTGTCTAGTTAATCTGTTTTAGCATGCACCGTGGGCAGTTGTCTAGTTAATATGTTTTAGCATGCACCGTGGGCAGTTGTCTAGTTAATCTGTTTTAGCATGCACTGTGGGCAGTTGTCTAGTTAACCTGTTTTAGCATGCACCGTGGGCAGTTGTCTGGTTAATATGTTTTAGCATGCAACGTGGGCAGTTGTCTAGTTAATATGTTTTAGCATGCATCGTGGGGAATTGTCTGGTTATTATGTTTTAGCATGCACTGTGGGCAGTTGTCTAGTTAATATGTTTTAGCATGCACCGTTGGCACTTGTCTAGTTAATATGTTTTAGCATGCATCGTGGGGAATTGTCTGGTTATTATGTTTTAGCATGCACCGTGGGCAGTTGGGCGGTGATAATGGTAGCTCTTGTTTATTTCTCTTCTCTCTGTCTTTGGCCTGTTTTTGCATTTTACTGTTTCCTTCTCATTCATCCCGATGTTTGATTTGATTTGAACTGATTTTATTGTATTGACTTGATTTGATTTGATTTGATTTGATTTGATTTGATTTGATTTGATTTGATTTGATTTGATTTAATCCCCATCCACAACTAAGATGATCTCGGGGCTTTTAATAGGATTTTTCATTTTGCTGGACTGCCCTGTAAACAGCCAAGGGGTCTTTTGACATGCATATAGTTTGTTGTTTGTTTTGTTATTTGAGGGCATTGACAACTATAGATCACTATTCATCTCTGTCAATATTATTATCATACTAGACACCCTCTCCCACTCATCCTTCCATAGGCAAAATCATCCCAGGTTGCGCCATGCTAGCCCTGAGTTTCGTCCCAGAGGAGGCACGGCCTGGGTGTTCCTGTTGAACTCTGTGACCGCTGGTTTCTTGGCTTTCTGCTACGTGAGTTGGTTGACCAATCCCGTGGACATTGCAGGCGGCCATACGGGCTTCGTGGTGGCCCTGTGTGAGGGGGCGGTCATGTGGGTAACGGCGGTCATACCGGTTATCACGGAAGCCGTCACCATTGACGTGAGTCCTGCCTTGTTGTTGTTGTTGTTGTTGTTGTTGTTGTTTTGTCGTTGTGGTTTTGGTTGTGGTGGTCGTGGTGGTGGTGGTGATGACTATATTTATGATAGTGATTATGGTATTTGATGATGATGATGATATTGATGATGATGATGATGATGATGATGATGATGATGATGATGATGATGATGATGATACTGATGATGAGCATAATGGTGTTGATGATGATCATATTGATGATGAGGATGATGATGATGATGAGCATGATGATGATGATGATGATGATGATGATGGGACTATGACTTTTGCAGTAGTGATGATGATGATGATGTTGCTTTATCAGTAGTGTAGGGTTTTGGAATATCCCGCACGGACCCACGTTCCACTTTGTTCCGCTACGGCCCGTGCGGGACATTCCAAAACTTAACAAACGCCTTAATTTAGGGCATGTGCACCGAATTCTAAAAAAAAAATATATTTCTCGAAGGATTCCATTACATGCAAAATCATGTTAAATCAAGGTAAAATACACACTTAATAATAATACCCCCCCCCCCCCCCCCCCCCCCCAAAAAAAAAAAATGTACTATGAGAAAAATAAATCAAGAGGATGTGTTAAGTATCAATCCTCTACTACTAGAATTCTAGCAATTCTTAAGTGGAGATCTCGCTCAACCTCAAATGAAGGAGTGGGAAATACACTAGCTAAATATTTAGGCAAACCAAATTAATTAGAAACAATAACTGAGTTAATTGAAAAGTGTGATGAACTTGATAAGAGTTCTCATACTTTTAAAGATATAACAGAAGGGAAAAAAGATATTAAAGAAGTAGAAATGATGATTGCGTTAGATATTAACTCATTATATCCATCTGCAATATCAAATCTAAATTCAGAATATCCTAAAGCTGAATCGGCTAGACTATTTAATAGAAAAATAGAAGGAAACTAATTTCTTGATACATTTAACAATCAACAATTTAGACCAAATACTTGTATATTTAAAGTGTTACATCAGTATCCAGATAATATGTTTTTTTTACTCCAATTTTCTGCAATGATAAAGTATATAAAATATAGGTTTTGCGAAGTAGAACAGGAATATGTTGTGATACTCTAACATCGGATGCTATTCAATAAATTGTTAGATGTGGAGGAACAATAGTTAATATATTTGATGGATTAGCTTATGAAGAAGACTTTGCAATCAACCCATTTAGAGAATATGTTTATGAGTTATATGATCTTCAGAATAAATTCAAAAAGGAAAACAATACGGTTGTATACAATTGGTAAAATTATTATTAAATTCCCTATATGGGAAAATGGTTCAGAAGGATATACATATGTAGTATCAAAAGGCATTTATAGAATGAAAAAACATTAAGAAAAAGTATACTGATGATATAGAATATGAAGCAAAATAAGACACAATCAATAATACATTGAAGAGCATGTTGGAGATGAATTATCAAAACAATTAATGCCTTCGCATTTAGGAACCTTTATTCTGTATCACTCTAAAAGATTAATGAATGATGTTATTCTAGAGATTGATGGGTTTAAGAACCACATATTTATAACACTGAGTGTGATAGTGTTTATGTTAAAGACAATGTTATTAAAATATTAAAAGAAAAGAAGTTTTTTTACTGATGTGAAATTAGGTAACACCATGTGAAATCCAATGATTTACATAACGGTGCAAGAACATTCTATGGATTGGTTTTAGCACCCAAAGTTAAGATAGTCTACGCCATTGATAATAAAGGGGGTATTATAACAAAACAAAAAATTAAAGATTTTCTTAACAAGGAAGGGTTTGAAACTAAAATGAGTCAACCATGGAAAAACACTTTTGGTACAGGTGTATACATTCCAGATGACAATGATAAACAAATACAAAAAAAGTTCTCTGCTAACATTAAGTTAGTGAAGCAGGAGGCACATCATGCAAATTGTATAATGCATCAACACAGTTCTAAAGAGATTACGTACGACAATATAGAAATGAATAATATTAAGTTAGATGATGGTGTATATATTCACGAAGAAATAAATGAATATAATAATGAGGAATGTTAAATCAAAATGAATGTCTACTGAATAATTCTCACCCCACTTCTATCACTTTCCATTCAAATTATTCTATCTGATACAATAACTGCATATGCGTTTAAATCATTGACACTCTTATTAAAATTCATGTTTACAGTAATATCAGTAACTCGACCTTTACTTTTTCAATGTGATTACTTACACCAACAACAAATATTGGATAGGGATCCACATAGCTAAAATAGTGATATTAATAATAGTTTCATCCCCAACGCATTTTTTTTTTCTTGAAGTCAAAAGCTTCACTAAATATTATGTTAATTGTTTTTCTTCAAAGTTTATATCATATTGCATTTCTGGGTATGTTCTTGAATCAGGGGATACTAGGTGTTTTTTTTTTTTTTTGGGGGGGGGGGGGGGTTTCCGGAGAAGTACTAGTACTCAATCTCCATTAAAATTTATCACCAATAGGAACAATTATTGATTGATTTCTTAATCTTCATGATCTTTGTCCAGGCTAACCTCCGCCGATATTTTCTATTTCCTTTTGTGAAGATTAGTCTTCTCTGCTTTAATGCCTCTTACCCTCTTCCCACTTTCTCAAAGTTTTGCCTTTTGATGTTTGACCTTGGATTCTAGTCATGATCTTATCAATGATTCAGTTACATGCCCAAGCAACCATGATTGATTTATTTCTAGCTTAGGTTCTATGCCTATTGGTTTTGTTTGATCTCTTAATGTTATATTTCAGCTTTTGTCTCTTTCATTGTTGCTTATTTTAGCTGCCTATACTCTACTGTATTTCCAACTATCTAAGGTCCACGTTTTACTGTCATACAGGAGAGTAGAACAATGAACTGTGTTGTATACTGCCATTTTGGTTTTTATTGACAATTCTTGTTTCTCTACAATACATGTTTTTCCTAGTAGGTATAGATTGTCATTGCCTTTTGCATCCTCAGTCTTCTGCTTTTTCTTTTATTTTAGTTTTGACTTTCTCATTCCACCATGCTATTATTTTCTTGTGTCTTTTAATGTGAATCCTACCACAGACGTTTTCAGATCAATTGAGGAATGTTTTCTTATGCTATTTCAACTTTTCACCTATTGTGATACCATTCAGATCAATTTTCCCTCACTTATAATGTTTAAAAAAAAATCCTAGATCTATTCTACTTCTGGTTTATTTAGTCACTCTCTATTTGGAGACATTGTTGTCTCGCCTTCTTTGCCTATAACTCCGTCGAGTGTTTTTATGTTGTTGCTTACTCAACAGCATCCTTAGAGATTAAAAACGTGAAGAAAACTTCTAATAGCTAGAGTCTATACAATATAGTCATCAAACAGGTTATAAAATACAATCTAAATATTTCGCGAGACGAAAATATGAAAGAACAGATTTTGAAAATTTACACTTTACCATCTTGTCATATTACTTCCACAGAAAACTCGAGAACAATGGCAAACAATGTTTTATTTCACTGCCGGCTTACAGATTGTGACTTTCATATTTTACGTAATCTTCGCTTCTGGAGAGCTCCAAACCTGGGCACTATCAACTTACGAGGATTGTTCCGATGACGTCGAAACCAGAAGTGCTACAGGCCTAAGCGTTAGTTATCCTGGACTCAAAGCGGGATTGGATTATATTCACGATTCCAGGGCACAAGAGTCCACTGACTTCACTTCCGATAGTAAAGTATGTGAATCGGATTATATGGCTATCACGAGACCCAAATCTGCTGTGGATCCAAAACTAGAGTCCAGTTTGACTGCGTATGTCAAGCGTAGAAGCGCTACAGAAATCGCAGGGATCAGTCGAGATTCGAACAGTGTAGACATGGACCGATCGATCAAAGAGTTCGGCAGTGAAGGGGAGGTTACAAGGCGAGGCAAGCGAGATAAGGGCGATAGTGAAAAGACTCCTCTCATGCGGAAGTGAAATCTTCAAATGTACTCCTACAATTTTTTTTTCATAATGCCGTATGATATGATGATGTAGATGTACATGTTTATGCATGTATGTATGTATGTATGTATACGATAATATATTATATAATAAGATAACGTATTTAGATACATATTTATTGTCGCGAAATACCGCTTGGTGGTACATCAAGTTTTACAGTAGAACAAAAGATCACACATACAAGGGTAATAAGGCATCATAATGATAATGCAGGGTATATCATGTCGTATCGTATCGTCTCGTCCGTATGGTATGGTATGGTAGGGTATCGTATCGTATCGCATCGCATCGCATCGTATCGTATCGTATCGTATCGTATCGTATCGTATCGTATCGTATCGCATCTCATCGTATCGTATCGTATCGTATCGTATCGCATCGTAACATGTTGCAACGTATCGTAATATATCGTAACATAATATTGTAACGTATGGCATCATATTGTATGGTATTGTATCGTATCGTCTCATATTGTATCGTATCGTCTCATATTGTATCGTATTGTATCGTATCGTATCATATCATATCGTATCATATCATATCGTATCAAATCGTATCGTATCGTATTGTGTCGTATCATATCGTACGAATTAGTTCGTATCGTATCCTATTGTTTCGTATCGTAACATATCATATCATCGGTTTAGAGGCTAGATAATTTATTTGACCTTTACATGCGCCATCAATCTTAATACAATCATGGAGTTTCAAAAGGATGGACCATAGAATAATCAATCAGTGTAATGCACATTCATTTATCGTACAAATAATTTAGATCATAGAGCTCCATATGAAGGGCATTTAAAAGGAATTAGTTCTTTTTTCAATTTTTAAAATTTGTAATTGTAAACTGTTCCCCGTTTTGACTGTTTTTATAATAAAACAAAAAAAAGCAGAACTTTCTGTAATATGTATTTTGAATATAATATATCCCCAAGTAAGATGTACATGAGAACAGTATACAACCGTTCAAGATTGAAAGAAAATCATTATAGTACAGTGAAAACGATTACAATGAGTGTTATTGTGTTGTGTTGACGATGATTATTAGTTGAGAAAAGATGAAAAGCGTTATTGCCTGTTTCCCTTAGCATAGCAAGTGAACAACTCCTTGGCAGCAATGTGACAGTTATGTATGATCTTATGATGACGTCGAATCGGTAATGATGGTTTCTATTTCCTGTGTATTCTATGTATGTTTACATGTAAGTACATCTGTATGTATCTATGTATATGTGTTTGAATGTATGTATGTTTGTAGGCATGTATGCATGTTTGTAGGTATGTAGGTATTTTTGTAGGTATGTATGTATGTTTCTATGTTTATAGGTATGTATCTACGTTTGTAAATATGTTTATATGTAAGTAGGTAAGTATGAATGTATGTTTTTATGTTTGTAGGTATGTATGTATGTATGTATGTGTGTTTGTATGGATGGATGTTTACATGTCTGCATGGTATTATTATTATTACTATTATTACCAGTATTATTACTATTATTAATTGATTATTGATGTCATCATCATCATTATTATTCTTATTCTTATTCTTCTTATTATTATTATTATTATTATTATTATTATTATTATTATTATTATTATTATTATTATTATTAATATTATTATTATTATTATTATTTATTATTATTATTATTATTATTATTATTATTATTATTATTATTATTATTATTATTATTATTATTATTATTATTATTATTATTATTATTACTATTAGTATCATTATTATTATTATTAGTAGTAGTAGAATTATTCGTAGTATTATTATTATGATATCATTTAGAATGTATATATGCATTATTTATGTATCGATGAATGTATGGATGTATTATTAATATATTTACACATACATATATATATATATATATATATATATATATATATATATATATATATATATATATATATATATATATATATATATATATATATATATATATATATATATATATATATATATATATATATATATATATATATATATATATATATATATATATATATATATATATATATATATATATATATATATATATATATATACATATATATGTCTATGTATATATGTGTGTATGCCTGTATTGTGGATGAATGTATGTGTGCATGTATGGATGTGTATGTATATCTGAATGTATGTGTTTATGTATGTATGTGTATGTAAATCTGCGTGTATGTGCGAGCTAGATAGGTATGCATATGCGCATTAATGTTTGTCTTCACGTACGAACGTTTGTACGCACATGTGCAAGTTTATGTATGTATGTATGTATGTATGCATGTACGTATGTATGAATGTATTTTGTATGTATGTACGTATGTATGTAGATATGTATAATGTATGTCTGTATGTACGCATGTATGCAGGTATGTTTGCCTGCGTGTATGTATATATGTCTGTATGTATGTATGTATGTATGTATGTATGTATGTATGTATGTGTGTATGCATGTATGCATGTCTGCATACACATATGTGTGCATGTAAGTATGTCTGTATGTCTGTATACACGTATGCATGTATGTATGTATGTATTTATGTATGTATGTATGTATGTATGTTTGTATGTATGTATGATGTATGTATGTATGCATGTATGTATGTATATATGTATGTATGTGTGTATAAAGCATGTATGTATGTATGTTTGCATGTATGTGTGTGTATCTATGTATGTATTAATGTTTGCATGGATGTAAAATGTATGTATCTATGTATGTATACTGTATGTTTGCATGTATGTTTGGATAACGTATACGAATTTGATCACAGTTTATTGTTATTTCGTCTATTTTTTTTAATGTTCAAATGTATTCAGTGTTTTAATTATGCTACATTGATTAGAAGATACGGAGCATGTATCACAAGACCAAAGATCAGGTTTGAATCAAATCTTACCTTGAAATATATGATTATCCTATTTGTGTTCGTACACACTGATATTAATAGAAAGTGTGTTTATCTTGTCCCTTGAACCGCAGTTTATTGAATGGTGCCTTGTCATGGCCAATATATTGATGTTCTCTCTCTCTCTCTCTCTCTCTCTCTCTCTCTCTCTCTCTCTCTCTCTCTCTCTCTCTCTCTCTCTCTCTCTCTCTCTCTCTCTCTCTCTCTCTCTCTCTCTCTCTCTCTCTCTCTCTCTCTCTCTCTCTCTCTCTCTCTCTCTCTCTCTCTCTCTCTCTCTCTCTCTCTCTCTCTCTCTCT
>JAXRKP010000496.1:210000-212500 GCA_037039925.1 Doris montereyensis
ACACAACACTTTTCGTTTTGTATTTCTTACCTCCGAGAAAGGAGGAGGTTATATTTTAAGTCACATTTGTCCGTCAAATCTATCCGTCTGTTTGTGTGTCTGTGAACAAAACATATCGGAAATGGATAAGGGGTGTTGATGACATCTTCAAGATAGACCGGAATTGAATAAAGGAAGAACTGATTCAAATATGGGGAAGTTCCAAATTACCAAATGGATACAGAAACGTTTTCATTGATTGTTTATCATTTAATTATGATATTTTTATTTGGCTAAAATTATGGGTTCAACATGATATTCAATAGTCAGTTGCACACTTTAGTTGAACTTGTTTAAATAATTGCTATATTATCTTTCTCCATAGTGACATTGGAAATTTTTTATAGTGTATTTAATTGACCTAGAGAATGGTCATCTCATTTATTGCGCAAGACATAACTTAAATTGGTCTAGAATTATTATTGTGTATTTCAACTTTTATATCAAGAAAATACCTTTTAATTTAGACTATGATAGAATTTTGAACAACATCTAGATCTAGATCCAAATCTAGTGCCGTCGATCTTAAATCGAAATTAGAGCTCTAGATTTAGACCTACAAATAGAGACTAACACTTCATTAAATTCCTAATTCCAAATGTACAAGACGTAGATTATTTAGATCTTAATCTAAATTGCTAGAAACAGAGAAAGACCATCACCACCATCACCACCGTCGCCAATAACAACAACAACAGCAAGAACAACAACAACAACAACAACACCATAACAACAACGACAAATGACAACGCCGACACTAACGTGGGACTCACATCGATAGTGACGGCCTCCGTGATAACAGGTATGGCCACCGTTACCCACATGACCGCCCCCTCACACAGGGACACCACGAAACCCGTATGGCCGCCTGCAATGTCCACGGGATTGGTCAACCAACTCACGTAGGAAAAAGCCAAGAAAACAGCGGCTACAGAGTTCAGCATGAATACCCAGGCCGTGGCTCCCTCTGGGACGAAACTCAGGGCTAGCAAGGCGCCACCTGGGATAATTTTACCTGCGGGGGCAGTGAGGGGGTGGGGGTGAGGGGGGAATGAAGAAATGGGGAGAGGCTGTTATTATGTGTTACAATATTGGTATAGAAGAAAAGAGAAGCGAAGATATCCCTTAGCAGACTCGGCACATGAAGAAGAAGAAGTATTGCCATTCATCTTGTTCATCGTTTGCAATGACTTCAGGCTGAATGAGATGGAAACAGGAAAACGAATAATAGTCAAGGTCAAGGAAAGAGATAAGGAAAAAGGTAGGCCCTACCGGTAGCCCCGGTCAATCACCCACGGTGTTTAGTAGAAAAGAGCAGACTAAACAGCTTTGTATTTTTATGTTATACACGATTAACAATGCTTACAGACACCTGGTCGACTAGGAGCTACATCTTTCTACCTACACAATACCTGTTTTGAAAGTTTTGGGAACAATGACTCTGAAATTCTAAGCTGGAAGAGAATCTGGCTTAAAGATGCCTTGTCACGTGGTCAATGCGGTTTTTATTCCTTCCCAGAAGAGCCGATTGAGACCATGCAGGGCTTTGGAAATGTCGCCCGGGTCATTTGAAACCCCTCTGACGTGAATCAAAGCAGGAGATCACGTCTTCCCTGAGCTTCGAGGAAAATATTTCAATTCCTCCCTCAGCTTCTAAATACGAGCCCAACTTTCGACAATCACCGAACAGCCATGTGAAACAGCAGAATCTCATGTTTGGGATATTTATTCTTGCACATTATAGCTATCTACCTCGAATTGATAGCACTGGCTTTGTCGTAGTTAACGAATTGTATGACAATTTCCAGCTTGTCATTCATTGCAGCAGGAAGAGTTCTGGGGCCATAGCTTTCCAATGAATTACACACTGAGTTCCGACAGCGTTCAGGCTCCTCTGTTTTCCTGGTACTAAATCCACTCAAGATCCAAGCATTGAAGTGATACCAACAGTGCATACGTCTACATGGTTATCTCACTTCATGGCATTGCAATCCAAGTACGAGACAATATAATATGTCAAACAAACTTTCTGATTTATTAGTTGTTTCAAGGGGTCAGCAGAACAAAATGTCCTCTTTAGAACGAGCGTAGACCAGCAACTGAGACAATAATTGGGCAACATTTATAATTGTCTCATCACACTGAATGGCGTAAAAGGTGGTTCATCTATCTTTCAAGAACTAGGAATTCGATATCCTCTGCGATGTCATCGATGCGTGTTTTCATCGTAAAATCGGAGAAATAAATCTTCACTAACTTTTTGCTTTTCGGCTCCCCCAACACAAGTTAGCTTGTACATTTAGCACACATGGTATGATCAATGTTTTGCTAACAATGTGGGGGTTTCTTCGCTCTAGCGGTCATTTGAGCGATTTCGAAAGATACTTTCACTACTTCAGCATAAGATGGTTTTTGGCGAGAGTTTTCCTCACTGACTATCTTCATTTTGTTAAAAAGATTT
>JAXRKP010000496.1:217500-240000 GCA_037039925.1 Doris montereyensis
GGCCTCGTGAAATGCTAGTGAGAAAGGCCTAGTAAAATGCTACTGAGAAAGGGCCAAGTGAAATGCTTTTTAAAAAGTTAGTGAGAAAAAAAAACGTGAAATGCTAGTGAGAAAGGCAAAAGTGAAAAGCTGGAGAAAGGCAAAGTCATGCTAGGGAGAAAGGCCGAGTGAAATGCTAGGAGGCAAAGAAATGCTAGTGAGAATGCCTAGGGAAAAGCTAGCGAGAAAGGCAATGAGAATGCTAGTGAGAAAGGCAAAGTGAAATGCTAGTGAGAAAGGCCAAGTGAAATGCTAGTGACAAAGGCCTAGTGAAACGCTAGTACGAAAGGTCAAGTGAAATGTTAGTGAGAAAGGACTAGTGATATATTAGGGAGAAAGGCCTAGTGAAATGTTAGTAAGAAAGGCCTAGTGAAATACTAGTGAGAAAGGCAAGTGCAGTGAGAAAGGCCTAGTGAAATGCAGTGAAAAAGGCCTAGTGAAATGCTAGGGACAAAAGCCTTGTGAAATGCACTGAGGAGGGCCCAATGAAATGCAGTAGTGAAATGCTAGTGAGATAGGCCTAGTGAAATACTAGTGAGAAAGGCCTAGTGAAATGCAGTGAGAAAGGCCTAGTGAAATGCAGTGAAAAAGGCCTAGTGAAATGCACTGAGAAAAGCCTCGTGAAATGCTAGTGAGAAAGGCCTAGTTAAATGCTAGTGACAAAGGCCTAGTGAAATGCAGTGAGAAAGGCAAGTGTAGTGCTAGTGAGAAAGGCCTTGTGAAATACTAATGAGAAAGTCCTAGTGAAATGCAGTGAGAAAGGCCTAGTGAAATGCTAGTGAGAAAGGGCGTGATATATCAGTGAGAAAGGCCTAGTGAAATGCTTGTGAGAAAGGCGAAGTGAAATGCTTCTGAGAAAAGCCTAGTGAAATGCAGTGAGAAAGGCCTAGTGAAATGCAGTGAGAAAAGCCTAGTAAATGCTGGTGAGAAAGACCTAGTGAAATGCTGGTGAGAAAGGCTCAGTGAATCGTTAGTGAGAAAGGCCAAGTGAAATGCTAGTGACAAAAAGACGTAGTGAAATGCTAGTGAGAAAGGCCTAGTGAAATGCAGTTAGAAGGGCCTAGTGAAATACTAGTGAGAAAGGCCTTGTGAAATGCTAGTCAGAAAGGCCAAGTGAAATGCTAATGAGAATGGCCTAATGAAACGCTAGTGAGAAAAACCAAGTGAAATTCTAGTGAGAAAGTGAGAAAGCCTAGTAAAATACCAGTGACACAAGCCTAGTGAAATGCAGTTAGAAGGGCCTAGTGAAATGCTAGTGAGAAAGGCCTTGTGAAATGCTAGTCAGAAAGGCCAAGTGAAATGCTAGTGAGAAAGGCTAGTGCAATGCAGGGAGAAAGGCCTAGTAAAATGCAGTGACAGTCTGCTGAAATGCTAGTGAGAAAGACGTAGTGAAATACTAGTAAGAAAGGCCTAGTGAAATGCAGTGAGAAAGGCCTAGTGAAATGCTAGTGAGAAAGGCCAAGAGAAATGTAAGAAAGGCTTAGTGAAATGCAGTGAGAAAGGCCTAGTGAAATACAGTGAGAAAACCGAGTGAATTGCTAGTGAGAAAGGCCTAGTGAAATGCTATTGAGAGGGGCCTAGTGAAATGCTAATGAAATAGGCCTAGTCAGAAAGGCCTAGTGAAATGCTAGTGATAAAGGCCTAGTAAAATGCTTGTGAGAAGGGCCTAGTCAAATGCAGTGAGAAACGTCTAGTGATATGTCAGTGAAAAAAGCCAAATGAAGTGCTAGTGAGAAAGGCCTAGTGAAATGCTAGTAAGAAAGCCTAGTGAAACGCTAGTGAGAAAGGCCTATTGAAATGCTATTGAGAAACGCCTAGTGAAAAGCTATTGAGAGAGGCGGAGTGAAATGCAGTGAGAAAGGCCTAGTGAAATGCAGTCAGAAAGGCCAAGTGAAGTGCTAGTGAGAAATACCGAGTGAAATACTAGTGAGAAAGTCCTAGTGAAATGCAGTGAGAAAGGCCTAGTGAAATGCAGTGAGAAAGGCCTAGTGAAATGCAGTGAAAAAAGCCTAGTGAAATGCCTGTGAAAAAGGCCAAGTATAGTGCGTGAGAAAGGCCTTGTGAAATACTAATGAGAAAGTCCTAGTAAAATGCAGGGAGAATGGCCTAGTGATATGTCAGTGAGAAAGTCCTAGTGAAATGCTAGTGAGAAAGGCCTATTGAAATGCTAGTGAGAAAAGCCTTGTCATATGCCAGTGAGAAAGGCCTAGTGAAATGCTAGTGAGAAAGGCCAAGTAAAAATGCTAGTTAGAAAGGCCTAGTGAAATACTAGTGAGAAAGGCCTAGTGAAATGTTAGTGTGAACGACTTAGTGAGTGAGAGAAAGGCAAAGTAGAATGCTGGTGAGAAAGGCCTATTGAAATCTTAGTGAGAAAGGCCTAGTGAAATGTTAGTGTGAACGACTTAGTGAGTGAGAGAAAGGCAAAGTGAAGTGCTGGTGAGAAAGGCCTAGTGAAATGCTAGTGAGAAAGGCCTAGTGAAATGTTAAAGAGAAAGGCCTCGTGAAATGCTAGTGAGAAAGGCCTAGTAAAATGCTACTGAGAAAGGGCCAAGTCAAATGCTAGTGAGAAAGGCCTAGGGAAATGCTAGTGAGAACGGCCAAGTGAAATGCTAGTGAGAAAGGCCTAGTTAAACGCTAGTGAGAAAGGCAAAGTCAAATGCTAGGGAGAAAGACCGAGTGAAATGCTAGGGAGAAAGGCAAAGTGAAATGCTAGTGAGAAACGCCTAGGGAAAGGCTAGTGAGAAAGGCAACGTGCTAGTGACAAAGGCCTAGTGAAACGCTAGTACGAAAGGTCAAGTGAAATGTTAGTGAGAAAGGACTAGTGATATATTAGGGAGAAAGGCCTAGTGAAATGTTAGTGAGAAAGGCCTAGTGAAATACTAGTGAGAAAGGGCTAGTGAAATGCAGTGAGAAAGGCCTAGTGAAATGCAGTGAGAAAGGCCTAGTGAAATGCAGTGAAAAAGGCCTAGTGAAATGCTAGGGAGAAAAAGCCTAGTGAAATGCACTGAGGAGGGCCCAATGAAATGCAGTAATGAAATGCTAGTGAGAAAGGCCTAGTGAAATACTAGTGAGAAAGGCCTAGTGAAATGCAGTGAGAAAGGCCTAGTGAAATGCAGTGAAAAAGGTTTAGTGAAATGCAGTGAGAAAGGCCTAGTGAAATGCAGTCAAAAAAAGCCTCGTGAAATGCTAGTGAGAAAGGCCTAGTTAAATGCTAGTGACAAAGGCCTAGTGAAATGCAGAGAAAGGTCAAGTGTAATTATAGTGAGTGAAAGGCCTTGTGAAATACTAATGAGAAAAAAGTCCTAGCGAAATGCAGAGAGAAAGGCCTAGTGAAATGCTAGTGAAACAGCGCTAGTGATATGTCAGTAGTGAAATGCAGTGAGAAAATAGTCAAATGCTAGTGAGAAAGGCCTAGTGAAATGCTAGTGAGAAATATGAAATCAGTGAGAAATATGTCAGAGAAAAGCCAAATCAAATGCTAGTCAGAAAGGCCCAGAGAAATGCTAGTAAGAAATCCTAGTAAAATGCTAGTGATAAAGGCCTATTGAAATGCTATTGAGATAGGCGTAGTTAAATGTAGTGAGAGAGGCCTAGTGAAATGCAATGAGAAAGGCCTAGTGAAATGCTAGGGAGAAAGGCCGAGTGAAATGCTAGGGGAGAAGGCAAAGTGAAATGCTAGTGAGAAACGCCTAGGGAAAAGCTAGCGAGAAAGGCAACGTGAAATGCTAGTGCGAAAGGCTAGTGCAATGCGGTGAGAAACGCCAAGTGAAATGGTAGTGAGAATGGCCAAGTGAAATGCTAGTGACAAAGGCCTAGTGAAACGCTAGTATGAAAGGTCAAGTGAAATGTTAGTGAGAAAGGACTAGTGATATATTAGTGAGAAAGGCCTGGTGAAATGTTAGTGAGAAAGGCCTAGTGAAATACTAGTGAGAAAGGCCTAGTGAAATGCAGTAGAGAAAGGCCTAGTGAAATGCTAGTGAAAAGGCCGAGTGAAATGCTAGAAAGAACTAGCGAAATGCTACTGAGAAAAGCCCAGTAAAATGCTAGTGAAAAACCATCGTCAAATGCTAGTGAGAAAGACTTAGTGAAATGCTAGTGGAGACAGGCCGAGTAAAATACTAGTGAGAAAGGCCTAGTGAAATGCTAATGTGAAAGGCCTAGTGAAATGCCTAGTGAGAAAGGCCTAGTGAAATGCTAGTTTGAAAGGCCTAATGAGAAAGGTAAAGTGAAATGCTAGTGAGAAAAGCCTAGTGAAATATCAGTGAAAAGCCAAGTGAAATGCTAGTGACAAAGGTCAAATGAAATGCTAGTCAGAAAGGCCAAATGAAATGCTAGTGAGAAAGGACAGATCAAATGCAGTTAGTAAACCATAGTAAAATGCTAGTGAGAAAGGTCTAGTGAAATGCTAGAAAGGCGTAGTCAAATGCTAGTGAGAAAGGCCAAGTGAAATGCTAGTGAGAAAGGCCTAGTAAAATGCTAGAGGTAAAGGCCTAGTCAAATGTTAGTGAAGGACAAATGAAATGCAGTTAGAAAAGCCTAGTGACATGCTACTGAGAGAAAGGCCTAGTGAAATGCTAGAGAGAAAGGCCTAGTGAAATGCCGGTGAGAAAGGCCTAGTGAAACACTGGTGAGAAAGACTTAATGAAAAGCTAGTGAGAAGGGCCTAGTCAAATCTCGGTGAAAGGCCTAGTGAAATGCTAGTGAGAAAGACCTAGTGAACTGCTACGGAGAAAGGCCTAGTGAAATGTAAGTGAGAAAGGCCAAGTGAAATGATAGTCAAAAGGGCTCATTGAAATTCTAGTGACAAAGGCCTAGTGATATGCCACCGAGAAATGCCTAGTGAACTGCTAGTGAAAGGCTTAGTAAAATGCTAGTGAGAAAGGCCAAGTAAAAATGCTTGTTAGAGAGGCCAAATGAAATACCAGTGAGAAAGGTCTAGTGAAATGCTAGTGAGAAAAGCAAAGAAGTAAAATGCTAGTCAGAAAAGTGAATGAAATGCTAGTAAGAAAGCCCAGTGAAATGCTAGTCAGAAAGGCCTGGTGAAATGCTACTGAGAAAGGTCAAGTGACATGTACAAAGAGAGGCTAGTGAAATGCCAGTGAGAAAGGCCTAGTGAAATGTTAGTGAGAAAGGCCTAGTAAAACGCTAGTGAGAAAAACCAAGTGAGACGCTAGTGAGAAAGGCCAAGTGAACTGCTAGGAGAAAGGCTCCTGCAATGCAGTGAGAAAGGCCTAGTGAAATGTGAGGAGAAAGGCCTAGTCAAATGCTGTGAGAAAGGCCTAGTGAAATGCTAGTGAGAATGCAAAGTGAAATGCAGTGAGAAAGGCCTAGTGAAATGCAGTGAGAAAGGCCTAGTGAAATGCTAGTGAGAAAGACATAGTGAAATACTAGTGAGAAAGGGCCTAGTGAAATGCAGCAAGAAAGACCTAGTGAAATGCTAGTGAAAAGGGCCAGAGTGAAATGCAGTGAGAAAGGCCTAGGGAAATGCTTGTGAGAAATGCCTAGTAAAATGCTAGTGAGAAAGGCCTAGTGAAATGCTAGACAGAAAGACCAAGGAAATGCTAGTGAGAAAGGTCAATAGAAATGCTAGTGAGAAACGCCTAGTGAAATGCTAGTGACCTAGTCAAATGGTAGTGAGAAAGGCCTAGTGAAATGCTTATGAGAAAGGCCTAGTAAAATACAGGGAGAAAGGCCTAGTAAAATGCAGTGAGAAACGCCTAGTGAAATGCTAGTGAGAAAGGCAAATTAAAATGCTAGTGAGAAACGCCTCGTACAATGCTAGTGAGAAAGCCTAGTCAAATGGTAGTGAGAAAGACCTAGTGAAATGATAGTGAGAAAGGCCTAGTGAAATTCTAGTCAGAAAGGTCAAGTGAAATGTTAGTGAGAAAGGTCTAGTGAAATACTACTGAGAAAAGCCTAGTGAAGTGCTAGTGAGAAAGGCCTGGTGAGATGCTTTAGTGAAAAAGGCCTAGTGAAATGCTTATGAGAAAGGCAAATTAAATGCTAGTGACCTAGTCAAATGGTAGTGAGAAAGACCTAGTGAAATGCTAGTGAGAAAGGCCTAGTGAAATTCTAGTCCAGAACGTGAAGTGAAATGTTAGTGAGAAAGGTCTAGTGAAATGCTACTGAGAAAAGCCTAGTGAGAAAGGCCTGGTGAGATGCTTATGAGAAATGTTAGTGGAAAAGGCTTAGTGAAATGCAGTGAGAACGGCCTAGTAAAATATAGGGAGAAAGGCCTAGTAAAATGCAGTGAGAAACGCCTAGTGAAATGCTAGTGAGAAAGGCAAATTAAAATGCTAGTGAGAAACGCCTCGTGAAAAGCTAGTGAGAAAGCCTAGTGAAAATGTTAGTCAGAAAGGCCTGGTGAATGCTAGTGAGAAACGCCCAGTGAAATGCTAGTAAGAAAGGCCAAGTGAAATGCTAATGAAGGCCTAGTCAAGAGGCTAGTCAGAAAGGCCAATTGAAATGTTAGTGAGAAAGGCCTAGTGAAATGAAGTAGTGAAGAAGACCTAGTGAAATGCTCGTGAGAGAGGCCAATTAAAAATTTTAGTGAAAAAGACCTAGTGAAATGCTAGGTAGAAAAGCCTAGTGAAATGAACTGACGAGGGCCCAATGAAATGCGGTAGTGAAATGCAAGTGAGAAAGGCCTAGAGAAATGCTAGTGACAAAGGCCTAGTCAAATGCAGTGACAAAGGCCTAGTGCAAAGCAGTGAGAAAGGCCTAGTGAAATGCAGTGAGCAAAGCCTAGTAAAATGCTAGTGAGAAAGACCCTAGTGAAATGCTAGTGAGAAAGGCCTAGTGAAATGTTAGTGAGAAAGGCCAAGTAAAATGGTAGTAGGAAAGGCCTAGTGAAATGCTAGTGAGAAAGGCCTAGTGAAATGCTAGTGAGAAAGACTAGTGAAATACCAGTGACAAAAGCCTAGTGAAATGCAGTTAGAAGGGCCTAGTGAAATGCTAGTGAGAAAGGCCTTGTGAAATGCTAGTGAGAAAGGCCATGTGAAATGCTAGTGAGAAAGGCCTAGTAAAACGCTAGTGAGAAAAATCAAGTGAAATGCTAGTGAGAAAGGCTAGTGCAATGCGGTGACAAAACGCCAAGTGAAATGCTTGGAGAAAGGCCTAGTGAAATGCTAGTGAGAAAGGCCAAGAGAAATGTTAGAAAGGCTTAGTGAAATACAGTGAGAAAGTCCTAGTGAAACGCAGTGGGAGAAAGCCGAGTGAAATGCTAGTGAGAAAGGCCTAGTGAAATGGTAGTGAGAAAGGCCTGGTGGTGAGATGCTAGTGAGAAAGGCCAAGTGAAATGCTAGTGAGAAAGGCCTAGTCAAATGCTAGTGAGAAAGGCCCTAGTGAAATGCTGGCTAATGAGAAAGGCCTAGAGAAATGCAGTGAGAAAACCTAGAGAAATACTAGTCAGAAAGGCCTAGTGAAATGGTAGTGAGAAAGGCCCTAGTGAAATGTTAGTGAGAAAGGCCTGTGAAATGCTAATGAGAAAGGCGCAGAGAAATGCTAGTGAGAAAGACGTAGTGAAATACTAGTGAGAAAGGCCCTAGTGAAATGCAGTGAGAAAAAGGCCTTGTAAAATGCTAGTGAGAAAGGCCAAGAGAAATGTTAGAAAGGCTTAGTGAAATGCAGTCAGAAAGGCCTAGTCAAATGCTAGTGAGAACGGCCTAGTGAAATGCAGTGAGAAACGCCGTGATATGTCAGTGAGAAAAGCCAAATGAAATGCTAGGAGAAGGCCTAGTGAAATGCTAGGCCTAGTGAAATGTTACTGAGAAAGGGCTATTGAAATGTTATTGAGAAACACCTAGTGAAAAGCTATTGAGATAGGCGTAGTGAAATGCAGTGAGAAAGGCCTAGTGAAATGCAGTCACAAAGGCCAAGTGAAGTGCTAGTGAGAAAGGCCTAGTGAAATGCTAGTGAGGAAGGCCTAGTGAAATGCTAGTGCTAAAGGCGTAGAGAAATGCAATGTGAGAAAGGCCTAGTGAAGTGCTTGTGAGACAAGCCTAGTGAAATACAGGGCGAAAGGCCTAGTGAAATGCGGTGAGAAAGTCCTAGTGAAATGCTTCTGAGAAATGCCTATTGAAATGCAGGGAGAGAGGCCTAGTGAAATACAGTGAGAAAGGCCTAGTGAAATGCACTGAGAAAGTGCTAGTGAGAATGGTGCAAAAGGCTAAGTGAAATGCAGGGAGAAAAGCCTAAGTAAAATGCTAGTGAGATAGGGTTTGTGAAATGTTAGTGAGAAAGGCCTACTGAAATGTTAGGGTGAAAGGCCTAGTGAAATGCTGGTGAGAAAAGCCTAGTGAAATGCTAGTGAGAAAGGCCAACTGAAATGCTAATGAGAGAGGTCTAGTGAAATGCTAGTGAGAAAGGCCTAGGGAAATGCTATTGAGAAAGGCCAGTTAAATGCTAGTAAGAAAGACCTAGTGAAATGCTAGTCAGAAAGGGCTAGTGAAATACAGTGAGAAAGGCCTAGTGTTATGCCAGTGAGAAAAGCCAAGTGAAATGCTAGTGAAAAAGGCCTAGTGAAATATTAGTGAGAAAGGCGTAATGAAATGCTAGTGAGAAAGGTCTAGTGAAATGCTATTGAGAAACGCCTAGTGATAAGCTATTGAGATAGGCGTATTGAAATGGTGAGAAAGGCCTAGTGAAATGCAGTCAGAAAGGCCTATTGAAATGCAAATGAGAAAGGCCAAGTAAAGGCATAGTGAAATGCCAGGGAGAAAAACTTAATGAAATGCAGTGCGAAAGGCCTAGTGAAATGCACGGAGAAAGGCCTAGTGAAATGCAGTCAGAAAGGCCTAGTGAAATGCAAATGAGAAAGGCCAAGTCAAATGCTAGTGAGAAAGGCATAGTGAAATGCCAGGGAGAAAAACTTAATGAAATGCAGTGAGAAAGACCTAGTGAAATGCTCGTGAGAAAAGCGTGTTGAAATACTAGTGACAAAGACCTAGTGAAATGCTAGTGAGAAAGGCCGAGTGAAAGGTAATGAGGAAGGCCTGGTGAAATGCTAGTGAGAAAGGGCAAGTGAAATGCTAGTGAGAAAGGCCTAGTAAAATGCTAGTGAGAAAGGCCAACTGAAATGCTAATGAGAAAGGCCTAGTGAAATGCTAGTGAGAAAGGCCTAGTTAAATGCTAGTCAGAAAGGGCTAGTGAAATGCAATGAGAAAGGCCTACTGATATGCCAAGGAGAAAAGCCAAGTGAAATGCTAGTGGGAAAGGCCTAGTGAAATGCTAGTGAGAAAGGCCTAGTGAAAAGCTAGTGAGACAGGCCTAGTGAAATGCTATTGAGAAAAGCCTAGTGAAAAGCTATTGAGATAGGCGTAGTGAAATGCAGTCAGAAAGGCCTAGTGAAATGCAAATGAGAAAGGCCAAGTGAAATGCTAGTGAGAAAGGCCTAGTGAAATGCTAGTGAGAAAGGCCTAGTGAAATGCCAGGGAGAAAAAACGTAGTGAAATGCAGTGAGAAAGGCCTACTAAAATGCTAGTGAGAAAAGCGTCGTGAAATACTAGTGTGAAAGGCCTAGGGAAATGCAGTGACAAAGGCCTAGTGAAATGCAGTGAGAAAGGCCTAGTGAAATGCTAGTGAGAAAAGCGTCGTGAAATACTAGTGCGAAAGGCCTAGTGAAATGCAGTGACAAAGGCCTAGTGAAATGCTAGTGAGAAAGGCCTACTAAAATGCTAGTGAGAAAAGCGTCGTGAAATACTAGTGCGAAAGGCCAAGTGATATGCAGTGACAAAGGCCTAGTGAAATGCAGTGAGAAAGGCCTAGTTAAATGCTAGTGAGAAAAACGTCGTGAAATACTAGTGCGAAAGGCCTAGTGAAATGCAGTGACAAAGGCCTTTTGTTAGTGAGAAATGCTAGTGAGAAAGGCCGTCAAATGCTAGTGAGAAAGGCCTAGTGAACTGCAGTGAGAAAGGCCTAGTGAAACGCTTGTGAGAAAAGCCTAGTTAAATGCTGGTGCGAAAGAACTAGTGAAATGCTAGTGAGAAGGTTAAGTGAAATACAAGCAGAAAGGTCTAATGAAATGCTAGTGAGAAAGGCCTAGTTAAATGCTGCTGAAAAAGCCTAGTGAAATGCAGGGAGAGGCCTAGTGAAATACAGTGAGAAAGGCCTAGTGAAATGCTAGTGTGAAAAGTGTGGTGAAATACTAGTGACGAAGACCTAGTGAAATGCAGTGAGAAAGGCCTAGTGAAATGCTAGAGACAAGGGTAAAGACCTCGTGAAATACTAGTGAGAAAGGTCTAGTGAAATGCTAGTGAGAAAGGCCAAGTGAAATGCTAGTAAGAAAGACCTGGTAAAATGCTAGTGAGAAAGGCCTAGTGAAATTCTAATGAGAAATGCCTAGTTAAATGCTAGTGAGAAGGGCTTAGTGAAATGCTAGTGAGAAAGGCCAATTGATATGCTAGTGAGAAAGGTCTAGTGAAATGCTAATGAGAAAGGCCTAGTTAAATGCTAGTGAGAGAGGCCTATTGAAATGCTATTGAGAAAGGCCTAGTTAAATGCTAGTGAGAAAGGCCTAGTGATATGCTAGTGAGAAAGGCCTAGTGAAATGCTAGTGAGAAACGCCTAGTGAAATGCTAGTGAGAAAGGCCTAGTGAAATGCTAGTGAGAAAGGTGTAGTGAAATGCTATTGAGAAAGGCCTGGTGAAATGCTAGTGAGAAAGGCCAAGTGAAATGCTAGTTTGAAAGGCCTAGTGATATGCCAGTGAGAAAGGCCTAGTGACATACTAGTGAGAAAGGGCAAGGGAAATGCTAGTGAAAAAGGCCTAGTGAAATGCTAGTGAGAAAGGCCTAGTGAAATGCTAGTGAGAAAGGCCAAGGGAAATGCTAGTGAAAAAGGCCTAGTGAAATGCTAGTGAAGAAGGCCTAGGGAAATGCTAGTGAAAAAGGCCTAGTGAAATGCTAGTGAGAAAGGCCTAGTTAAATGCTGGTGAGAAAGGCCTAGTTAAATGCTAGTGAGAGATGCCTATTGAAATGCTATTGAGAAAGGCCTAGTTAAATGCTAGTGAGAGATGCCTAGTGAAATGCTAGTGAGAAAGGCCTAGTGAAATGCTATTGAGAAAGGCCTAGTGAAATGCTAGTGAGAAAGACTTAGTGAAATGCTAGTGAGAAAGGCCAATTGAAATGCTAGTTAGAAATGCCTAGTGAAATACTAGTAAAGAAGGCCTAGGGAAATGCTAGTGAGAAAGGCCTAGTTAAATGCTGGTGAGAAAGGCCTAGTGGAATGCTAGTGAGAAAGGCCTGATGAAATGCTAGTGAGAAAGGCCGAGTGAAATCCTAGTGAGAAATGCCTAGTGAAATACTAGTGAGAAAGGCCTAGTGAAATGCTACTGAGAAAGGCCAATTGAAATGCTAGTGAGAAAGGCCTAGTGAAATGCCTAGTGAGAAAGGCCTAGTTAAATGCTCATTAGAAAGCCCTAGTTAAATGTTAGTGAGAGAGGCCTATTGAAATGCTAGTGAGAAAGGCCTAGTTAAATGCTAGTGAGAAGGGCTTAGTGAAATGCTAGTGAGAAAGGCCTAGTGAAATGCTAATGAGAAAGGCCTAGTGAAATGCTAGTGAGAAAGGCCTAGTGACATGCTACTGAGAAAGGCCTTGTGAAATGCTAGTGAGAAAGGCCAAGGGAACTGCTACTGAGAAAAGCCTAGTGAAATGCTAGGGAGAAAGCCTAGTGAAATGCTAGTGAGAAAGGCCTAGCGAAATGCAGTGAAAAAAGGCGTAGTGTAATGCAGTGAGACAGGCCTATTGGAATGCTAGTGAGAAAGGCTCAGTGAAATGCTAGTAAGAAAAGCCAAATGAAATGCTAGTCAGAAAGGCCAAGTGAAATGCTACTGAGAAAAGCCTAATGAAATGCAATGAGAAAAACCTAGTGAAATGCAATGAGAAAGACCTAGTGAAATGCAGTGAGAAAAGCCTAGTAAAATGCTAGTGAGAAAGGCCTAGTCAAATGCTAGTGAGAAAGGCCTAGTGAAATGTTAGTGAGAAAGGCCAGGTGAAATGTTTGTGAGAAAGGCCTAGTGAAATGCTTGTGAGAAAGGCCTAGTGAAATGCTAGTGAAAAAGGCCAAATGAAATGCTAGTGAGAAAGGCAGAGGAAATGCTTGTGCGAAAGGCCTTGTTAACTGCTAGTGAGAAAGGCCTAGTGAAATGCTAAGGAGAAAAGTCTAGTGAAATGCTAGAGAGAAAGGCCTGGTGAAATGCTAATGAGAAAGGCCAAGTGAAATGCTAGTTAGAAAGGCCTAATGATATGCCAGTGAGAAAGGCCTATTGACATACTAGTGAGAAAGGGCAAGGGAAATGCTAGTGGAAAGGCCTAGTGAAATGCTAGTGAGAAAGGCCAATTGAAATGCTAGAGAAAAAGGCCTAGTGAAATGCTAGTGAGAAAGGGCAAGGGAAATGCTAGTGAAAAAGGCCGAGTGAAATGCTAGTGAAAAAGGCCTAGTGAAATGCTATTGAGAATGACCGAGCGAAGTGAAAAACTGCCCTCCTGGGTTCTTTCATGGGTTTGAACCATGTGTGTGGTCGTGATAACAAGCTCACAATAATACGTTCTTACAACGCCTCAATAGTGATAGTATAACAACGCTTTGGTGTGCTTCGTTTTGATTAAACTAGGTCAAGAACAAGAAAGCAAGAAGACACAGCATTTCAATTAAACTAGGCCAAGAACAAGAAGGCACAACATTTCGATTAGACTAGCCCAAGAACAAGAGAGCACAGCATTTCAATTAGACTAGCCCAAGAACAAGAAAGCACAGCATTTCAATTAGACTAGCCCAAGAACAAGAAGGCACACCATTTCAAGTAGACTAGCCCAAGAACAAGAAGGCACACCATTTCAAGTAGACTATCACAAGAAGAAGAAAGCACAGCATTTCAATTAAACTAGGCCAAGAACAAGAAGGCATAGCATTTCAATTAGACTAGCCCAAGAACAAGAAGGCACAGCATTTCAATTAAACTAGGCCAAGAACAAGAAGGCACAGCATTTCCTTGAAACTATGCCAAGAACAAGAAGGCACAGCATTTTAATTAAAGTGGGCCAGGACAAGAAGGCACAGCATTTCAATTAGACTAGGCCAAGAACAAGAAGGCACAGTATTTCAATTAAACTAGCCCAAGAACAAGAAGGCACAGCATTTCAACTAGACTAGCCCAAGAACAAGAAGACACAGCGTTTGATTAGACTAGCCCAAGAACAAGAAGACACAGCATTTGAATTAGACTAGGCCAAGAACAAGAAGGCACAGAATTTCAATTAGACTAGCCCAAGAACAAGAAGGCACAGCATTTCAATTAGACTAGGCCAAGAACAAGAAGGCACAGCATTTCAATGAAACTAGGCAAGAACAGGAAGGCACAGCATTTCAATTAAACTAGGTGAAGGACAAGAAGGCACAGCATTTCAATTAGACTAGGCCAAGAACAAGAAGGCACAGCATTTCAATTAGACTAGCCCAAGAACAAGAAAGCACAGCATTTCAATTAGACTAGGCCAAGAACAAGAAGGCACAACATTTCAAGTCCTGTATAGTGAGTCCGAAGGGACAATTGCAACAGTTATTATCGATCGATTTCAGTAAATTGCTTGCCAGTTGTTAATTTGGCTTGACTCTCTTGTAAGCGAGGATTCAGTGGTTCAGAGGCAAGATGTCGGCGTCTCAACCAAGAGGTCGTGGGGTTGTGCTTGTGCTTGACAAATGTATTGAGTTTTGTTGAGTAACCGCCTCCCCCCGCCCCCCGCCCGCCCTGGTAGAGGTAGGTGGATCGACACTTAGGCCCATCGGAGACGGACAATACAAAACAATGAATGAGGTCCCATGGCAAGTTACATACTATGTGCGCATTGAAAATCCTTGGCTGTTTACAGGCCCGTCCGGACAATAAAGAAATTAAAACTACCAAAAATCTCGAGATCACCTTAGCATGCAGATATAGTCAAACTCTCTTTCAAATGAAACAGCATTTGATACGGCTTCCAGTAGGGTCTATAACCGTGGTTAACAGGAATGAGTCGATTCCAATTGTTATGATCTTACTCGATCGAGTAGCCATTTGATTGGAGGAAAATAATATGATAAAAATGACCTAATTTGCTGTTGAGTGTAAACCTTGTTCATAAACCACTCTGCAGGTTCGTTAGGAGTCACGAATGTTTACAGTTGCGATACTGGTAGTCTAGTGATGATATAGTTTTATGCGGGAAAAGTGGTGAGTGAGGGAGGGGTGGGGCAAACTCAAAGATCTATGCTTATCGTAATTTGTAGCGACATGACCTGAATAACACCATCCCTCGCTAAAATTGCCCTTATCCACCCTCTCCACCCCCTCCCACTCTCACCTCTTTACATCTTTCAGCTGTCGAATCCACCTTCAGTTTCTTCCATCAGGTGTTAAAATCCAAGTGTATATTATATGGTGTAGAAATATAACGTAGTTTGTATATAACTAATAAAGAAAAAAAATTAAAATTATTTCATAACAAGTTACATAAATTTCCAGAATTGATAAAATCGAAATAATCCAATAAATAGAACAAACAATGTTCATCCGATGTGATCTGGTTGCCACTGTGCGATGTCTGAAGGGAGAGAGTTGTTGGGTTGTTTTACCACACCCCTTCAGCCGTGGCGTCGATGACCGAGTGGTTAGATTGTGCTGGACTATGGGTCATGGGGTTCCAAGTTCGAATCCTAGCAATTCCTTGGGACAGACATTAAAAACGCATTCTCCACGCTCGACCCAGATGCGAATGGGTACAGCCACTAGCTTGGTAGTAACAAGTATGCGTCAGACTAGCGTTCTGTCCAGGAGGTGATTTTAATCGCATGTTCCATTTTACGCTATAGAAACGGGAATACGCTCCGATTCTATGGGCCAATAGGTCTTGTAGGAATTTTACTTACATCAACATTGTAAGCTTTGATTGTTTAGCATTGAATATATTTATATATTATAGGGCCCATATAATATATTTTAAATATTTCTTTATGGATTTGTGTCGGGGTTTCTTTTCTTGTCATTTTACAGTCATTGAATTTTTGGTTTCCTCGAATTTGTTTTTTCCATGCACAGGCATACCAGTCAGACAAACCAAGGTTGCGGTCAACCACAGCCATTCTGAATTTGGATGTTACTGACATCAACGACCACCCTCCAATACTGGATAAGTTTCCTCCCAACGCATCAATATCAGAGGAGTTCCTCTCAATTCTGTCATTCTCATTGTCTCAGCTTCTGATAATGATGAAGTAAGAATGATACGAGTATTATGAAGGTCTGACTTGACGTTGATTTTTGAATGTACCTACATCCACAACTCAGGTGATCTCGAGGGTTTTGATATGATTTTTAATTTCCCTGGCTGCCCTGTAAAAAGCCAAATGAATTTTAACGTGCACAGAAATGATCTGCACACGGTTATCGTGATCTGATCCACCACCTGGACCAACCTCCTTTTTATCGTCCCTCTCCGATGGGACTAGGTCAGAAGAGAAGAGGTGAGAGAGAGAGAGAGAGAGAGAGAGAGATAGATCGAGAAATTTTAATACCTGGTTGTGGAAGCCGAGATTTTCACAGAATGTTGTGACAGGAGACACAGACACAGGAATTTCTGAAATTTTGATCGTCAATATTCATTCCGATGGCTCCGTTTTTAATAAATTATGAAAACTAGTTGCTTGTGCTTTGGTTTGTGAGCTGCTTGTTTGTCCATCCAAACAATCATGGATTGATGATTATGACAAAAAATGAGTTCCAGGGTAGCGTTTCGCCCCGTTAGTTCAGATAATTTCTGAAATGTTGACGGGCATATTAAACTGGTTCCACCTTAAGCAGAACAGCTATCGTAAGCAACGTTGTCTCTCTGAATTGTGACAGAGCAAACATGCTGTATCATATACACTTTGTTTAATGTCATGATGTTGGGAGCATTGTATGCTTCGTTTTGTTGCTTGTTGTAAGCAAGTTAATGTGAGATCTGTCTTACTGTCCTGCTTATGCATTTCCCTAGATTGTACAACGTTTGAGTTTTTGTACCTTTTATTAACTTTGTAGGATAATGTGAACATTATGAACATCCACACTTTGTATGATTGTTCAAAAACAAAATCAACTTTCCAAAAAAACAAACAAATTCAAATCCTAGGAATGCATGATTACTTCAGTCTCTGGAATTAAGCTTTCACTGCTTCTCTCTCTCTAAACGTTCTTGAACGCTCTCTCTCTCTCTCTCTCTCTCTTTTCTCTCTCTCTCTCTCTCGTTCTAATCTCTAGGTTTCTCTCTCTTCTCTCTCTCTCTGGGAATCTCTCTCTCTCTCTCTCTGGGTTTTTCTCTGTTATCGAATTAACTCTTTAATACCGAGTATTCTCATTTGGCCTCTCTCATTAGACAAATATTCTCTCTCTCTCTCTTCTCTTATTTCTCTCTCTCTCTCTCTCTTATTATCTATTCTCTCTATTATTATGATTCTTTATTATTATGATTATTATTATTCTCTCTCTCACTCTGTTCTCTTATCTCTCTATCTCTCTCTCTCTAATTATTATGATTCTCTCTCTCTCTCTCTCTTATATCTCTCTATTATTCTCTCTCTCTCTCTCTCATTATTATTATTATTTATCTCTCTCTTCTTGTTGCTCAATAGTGATTCTCTCTGTTCTCTCTCTCTGTTTCTCTCTCATCTCTCTCTCTCTCTCTCTCTCTGATCTCTCTCTCTCTCTCTCTCTCTCTCTCTCTCTCTCTCTCTCTCTCTCTCTCTCTCTCTCTCTCTCTCTCTCTCTCTCTCTCTCTCTCTCTCTCTCTCTCTCTCTCTCTCTCTCTCTCTCTCTTTCTCTCTATCGAATTAACTCTTTAAAGTATTGCTCCATAGAAAGCTTTGTAATACACGTATTACTAATTGTTACTGGTAATTGTCCAATAAAGGAATATTGACTTTTGTACATATTTTCTTTTTCAATAGTGATTGTTTAGAAGTAATTGATTCAAGGATGTTGGGTATTCCTCAAACTCTCTATATTATTGCAATGTAATTTTAATCTTGAAATGTATTCCTGCAATGTAGATATGCTTCCATGTGTGTTCCCTTTATCCGTAGGGCAAGAATGGAAATTTTGCTTTCCATCTCTTAAATAATGATGATGGTGACTTTAGAATTATGACAACTGGAAAACAAGGTTCAATCATTTCAAATCATACATTGGATAGCGAGACAAAGAGTATATATCATTTCCAGGTAGGTTTTCGTTTTGTAAATAATGCAATGTTTCAGAGCAAGGTGAACTTTTGTTTGTAAGATAAAGGGACATTTCTCTTTGGGAGAAAAGGGGAAAAGGAAAGCATATTTTATTTGTTTTCGTGTATGATTTAATAATATGGTTCCTGTTGTAACTTGTTTGTGGGTTTTACAAATTTTAAGAAACCGTTTACATCCCGACATTGACTTCAATGAACTTTGAAAAGGGAAAATTGAAAAATTGTGTACGTCAACATTATGGCCTTATTCTGTCAGCATAGTTTAAGATTGATATAATATGAATCACATTTAAAAATCATCCTTTTCAGTTCAGTACATGTATAATGTGGTACATTTAATGCTGTGATCATTTTGTCAAGGTATTGTCTTGATAATTTATCAGATCTGTATTTAGAAAGGGGTTGGAAAATTAAGAATGCATGTGTGTTTATTTTAATCCATAGGTTTATGCAGGAGAAACAGAGACAATAGAGCATAAAATAAGTGACCTGGCCAACATCACTATCTTCGTTCTGGATGAAAACGATAACAATCCAAATTTTACATCATCATTATATCATTTTTATCTTCAACAAAATGACACAGTGGGCTCTGATGTTGGCAAAGTATGTGAAATATTTGTGAATCCTGAATTTAAACATATGTGGTTTGACAGTACTTGTTAGAAAGAAGGAATACTTACTAAGGACTACATTTGTGAAATTTTGTTACACTCTAGTCCTTAGTAAGTAAGCCTTCCTTTTTATAAACAAGGAAAATGTATAAACAGGTTTGGGCCTGCGATTTTCCATTTTGGCACTCACAGCTATGCAATAAGATGGAATATCAAACTCGAGTGCGATTTTCCATTTTGGCACTCACAGCTATGCAAGAAGATGGAATATCCAACTCCGTAAAAAAAGAACAACCCCAACAGGTGCTCATATCACTTATGATAATGAATCTCTAATCGCTTCACGTTGATTTAACACATACAAAGAAGGCATACAAGTGAAAGTGAAAGTGGGGGGGGGGGGGAAGGGTGTATCAGTACAAATGCCTGCATATCTTTTGATATCGACTGCCATTTAGAGATATAGGAAAATTATTGCAGTAAACATATTTGAAATACGTGAGTTTTTCCAGTCCCTTAGATTTCTGAAATTACAAGCTTTCTATTTAGAAACAAGAGCATTAAATAGGAAGGAACAGTTACAGCCAATGCACAATGAATAACCAACAAACAAATGCTACGTTTAATATATCTCCAAGCCTTATCATTATTTAATATGTTAGATTTAATTTGACCTTCTTTAATGTGCCATCAGTATCACAGTCATCATTTTAATTACCATCATCATCATTTCCTTCATTATTATCAACCTTGTCTGAAAAACTTGCTAAGGCAATCAAATATTTGTCATATTCTGTATAATGGACACACTAAAAACTAAATCTTGCCATTCAGCTGATTGTGTAATGGACACACTAAAAACTAAATCTTACCATTCAGCTGACTGTGTAATGGACACACTAAAAACTAAATCTTGCCATTCAGCTGATTGTGTAATGGACACACTAAAAAATAAATCTTACCATTCAGCTGACTGTGTAATGGACACTAAAACTAAATCTTGCCATTCAGCTGACTGTGTAATGGACACACTAAAAAATAAATCTTACCATTCAGCTGACTGTGTAATGGACACACTAAAAACTAAATCTTACCATTCAGCTGACTGTGTAATGGACACACTAAAAACTAAATCTTGCCATTCAGCTGATTCTATCAGAGGTGCGTTTTGAATTTGTTTCTGCTTGTTTGATCTTTATCTGATCAATTGTTCATTGTTCATTGTTTATTGATTCATTTTTTTCTTGTCCACCCTCACCCCCTCTCTATTTAAAAATCATAAAAATCATAAAAACCACTATTACTGCGTAAGGTCAGTGCCATTGATGATGATTCGGGCAAGAATGGCCATGTCACATACATGCTGGAAAAATCACCAAGAGGGTTATTCGACATAAATCCTGAAACAGGAGATATAAAAATCATAAAAAACTTCACATGGGCAGATGTTGGCCCACATGTCATCGCAGTCATTGCTGCGGATAACCCATCAGATTTATCAAGAGAAGGTAAGTGTCTATTTGATCAATTGAATTGCCAAATAGCTTTTGGCTTGTTCCTTTGTTTACATTGTAGACTATTTTTTTTTCAAACAGAACAACTGAAGATTTTCTTTTGCATGTATATGATCTGTACAATTAACAGTTAAAAAGCATTTATAGCATAAAAATAGTTATTTAAAAAATTAAAAAAACATTTATTCATTCATGATAGGGTTGAGAATTTCGTAACACCATGCAAACGTTGTGAGTTGACTGACTGAAACCGATTACTGTGATTTGGGCTATGAATATGAGTTGACTGTGATTTGGGCTATGAAAAATAAAAGGTCCTACTAATGAATGCCATCTCATTTCATACACAGATTTACGAGTGAGTGTGAGTTTATACATTTTCCATCCCATTTCCCGGTAACCTTTGCCTATTTTCTTGGCATTTTTAGAATCAACGGTTCGATTTGCTGATGCCAATGAAACTCGGTCATCTACTGATTTTAATGGAAAAAGAAAGGAAATGACTATTGGGTCATCTACTGATTTTAATCGAAAAAGAAAGGAAATGATTATCAATTCAATTTATTATTTGTTGTGAATTCCTCACATTGAAGGTCATATTCTATGTTGTTTTTCAGCTGATTATGTAATGGATACACTAATCTTGGCATATATCTCAAACCAAATAAGTCTACTTTGATGACAAAATTTGTATCTATTTTATACAAAGCATGACACTTTCAAAAACAACTTTTCCTTTCCTTTTAAAGAGGGATAAGGCATTGTTTCTGTTTAATTCATCAGCACGTAAATCAAATGTATGGTTATGATAAGATAATAAGGGATTATTTTGGCTTTAAGTGCCAAAGCAAATGCATTCACAACAAAGAAATGAATTATGAAGCCTGCATGTTCCTTCCTCTGACAGATCCACTTATGCCTTGGTGACAATTACAGTGAAGGCTGTTAATGCATACAGTCCTAAGTTTGAGGATTCTGACCCTGTTGTCTTCCTTGTAGAGGAAGACAAAACTCCAGATTCTTTAATTGGACACGTTTCTGCCTCTGATCCTGATGGAGCCACTATCAAGTATGCCATCAGGAATGGAAATTCAGGCCAATGTGAGTCTCAGGTCATTTAGAATCGCGTGGTTGTTCATTCATTTATGTGTGCTAGCAGTTTCAGGTTTTGGTACTACACTTGACTTTTGCTGTGACATCCTCCTTAAATCAACTACCTGTCATGATGTCTTTAATGTGCAGACGTGACTACTACCTGTCAGGATGTCTTTAATGTGGCGACGTGATTATTACCTGTCAGGATGTCTTTAATGTGGAGACATGACTACTACCTGTCATAATGTCTTTAATGTACAGACGTGACCACTACCTGTCATAATGTCTTTAATGTGCAGACGTGATCACTATCTGTCATAATGTCTTTAATATACAGAAGTGACCACTACCTGTCATGATTTCTTTAATGTGCAGACGTGACCACTACCTGTCAGGATGTTTTTAATGTACAGACGTGACCACTACCTGTCAGGATGTCTTTAATGTGGAGACATGACTACTACCTGTCATAATGTCTTTAATGTACAGAAGTGACCACTACCTGTCATAATGTCTTTAATGTGCAGACGTGATCACTATCTGTCATAATGTCTTTAATATACAGAAGTGACCACTACCTGTCATGATTTCTTTAATGTGCAGACGTGACCACTACCTGTCAGGATGTTTTTAATGTACAGACGCTACCACTACCTGTCATGTTGTCTTTAATGTACAGACGTGACAACTACCTGTCATGTTGTCTTTAATGTACAGACGTTACCACTACCTGTCATGTTGTCTTTAATGTACAGACGTGACAACTACCTGTCATGTTGTCTTTAATGTACAGACGTTACCACTACCTGTCATGTTGTCTTTAATGTACAGACGGGATTACTACCTGTCATAATGCCTTCAATGTACAGACGGGACTACTACCTGTCATAATGTCTTTAATGGACAGACGGGAGTACTACCTGTCATGATGTCTTTAATGTACAGGCGTGACCACGACGTCGTATTCCTTGGGAAAGACGCTTAACACGCATTTTCCACACTTTACCCAGGTGCAAATGGGTACAAGATTAGCTTGTGAGTAAGAACTCTGCATCAGACTAGCGCCCTGGCCAGGAGGTGATTATCAATACCTGTTCCGCTTCCGTTATTGAAGCCGGAATGAGCTCCGGTTCTATGGGCCACGTTGGCCTTGAAGGAACTTTATTTCTACTCACATAACCATGTATAACATGCAACCTTTGAGTTTCTTGGTTATCTCTGATGCAACTGGAGACTAGATCTAGCCCATCTAGGATCAGACTAGTGGTTAACGTTAAAGAAAGATTCTATGGAAATCTCAAGACGCAAATCATACTCTTCTTTTTAGAGGCCCAAAACCATTATCCCCCCCGTTGTTTAAATTGTAGAAGATAGTAAGACACGATATTTGTTCAAGTAGTCATCTAAGGTAAACCTGTTTGTAATGTATTTGATAACCCATTGAATTTTGAATCTTTCAGTTTTTATTGTATCACTGCTGAGCATTAGAACGTGTTTTGAAAACAAACTCAAAATGGATGTATTCCACACTTACAGTATGACTTTTGTCTTTCATTATAAAAATAATGGACTATCTTGATTGCATAGTATTACTTTCAGCACGGGGGATTTTAAGTTTAAGTATGGTTTATCAAAGATTACTTTTAATGTCGTGTATTTAGTTTTATTTTAGGAGCAGTGTTGTTCTAAGTAATTTCATTTCTTTTTCAGTTTGTTATACAATTTTACTACACTAGGCTAAAATAAGTGGAGGTGACTATCATCTTTGAGGATTGCACTATCTTTGTTTAACAGCCTGATTTTGTTATTTGTGTAAAATAGGCTTAAATTTTGTCTAAAACTGTAAATGCATAGAGGTAGTACATTTTATAAAGTAGCTGTTTTAGTACCAAAAAAAATTAAGTTGATTTAAAATCCATATCACTCTACTAAGGAGCATGTGAAGGCATATAAAAATACGGTGTCATGGCGTTAGTTCTTTAGGTGGTAG